>CP125978.1:46597246-46718889 GCA_030063025.1 Avena longiglumis
ATGTGAAAAGACAAATTGATTAAAAAGATCACTTAGGAAGTGACATCGCGTTTAAATTATATTGGAAAGAAAACATGAAGAAAATCCATATGGATGGAATTTTGGAGTCTATTTGATTTTGATCAAATGGCGCTTGTGAAAATTTCCTAGAGATAATTAAAACTTAGTTCATAGGCCAAAAGGAGCGAATGACTAGCTTATTGGAACTTGTACATATTGTTATACGAAATCCATTATGTGTAGTAAAGGCGATGGATTTCAACTTCATATCTTTCTCAGAAAATTTGAGTGAATATATGAATATTTACTTAATAAGGATGAAGTATGAAACATTTGAAAAAAGTTCAAAGACTTTCGAGATGAAGTGCAAAATCATTGTAACAAGAATATAAATAGTTTATGATAAGATCATAAAGGAAGATATTTGAGTTACAAGTTTAGCATAAATACCTAAGATTTGGGGAATCGTTAGGTGGATTTGCATTTTCGAAACACCATAAGAGTATGGGCGTTCGAGATATGTAATTAAACCTTGTTTGACATGGTAAGATCGAAGGTGTAATTCATAAAGCTGCCATTATATTTTAAAGATTAAAAGCTTTAGAGATTACGTTTTCCAGCGAAAAGAGCTTCATCATAATCAGTTGAAATGACACCATATATAGTTATGGTTTGGGATAAAACCAAGTAGTCCTTTCTTAAACATTGGTATGCTATACATAAGAAAGATGTTTGCAACCAAAAGTCGGATGAACTTTGTCTTTGTTCCTCCATAACACCGGAGACAAAAGTGTTTGTAAACTTAGAGCGTCAAGTTTCTTATAGAAGGAATTTTAAGTGAAAGAAGTTAAGTGGGAGGACAATAGAACTTTGATAAGGTTAAAAGAACCTTAGCTATATGCGAGAATTGCTTGGTAGCGCTAAAAAGTGTTAGGAGGAAGCAACAATGCTCATGGCTCACGTACCTCAAAGGTTGTGGTCACGGAGATCCAAGTTCCTATTGAAACAAGTAGGTTTGATGAACAATCAAATACCAAGATTTGAGAGTTAAATCATTATTTGACAATAATGATCCGACTACATGCAAAGAAGCGATGATGAGCCCTGACTCCGTCAAATGGCTTGAAGACATAAAATCCGTGATAGTTCCATACACGAAAATCAAGTTTTGAACTTGAATGACCCTCAAGAAAGGTGTAAGACCTTACGTTGTGTTTGGATCTATAAATAAATAGACATGGATGTTGCACATCTATGAAATAGTCGACATGTTGGGAAAGAGTTCACAACAATGTTCAAGGTTGACTATGACAAGATCTGATCTTTCATAGCGATATTTAGTCTGAGGATTAATATAGCAACCACGACATATAATTTTGTTGTGTGTTGGATAAACAAAACAAGTTCTTCTAATAGAAGGGTTACCTAGGGCGTGTAATGCGTGACACGGTCCAAAGGGTTTTGTTAATTCAAAGGATGCTAAATGCATATGCAAACTTCAATGGTTGAAGTGAGTGTTGATTTGGAATCTTCTTGTGATGAAGCTGTTAAAGGAGTTTAAAAGTTCATCGAGAGGCGATGGAGATGCTTGCATTTGCAAGAAATTAAGTGGGGCGCTAAGACATGTTTCTAATACATTATGTGGAAGACATATTGTTGATTGGAAATAATGTATCTTTTATTAACACATATTAAGAATTTCATCGATGAAAGACTTGGCAAAACCCAAATATTTGGCATCAATAGCTAATATGGTTGTGCGGAAGTACATAAACGAGATATTGAATGAGTTCAATATAGAAACTACAAGAAAAGGTTCTTATGCATGAGAAAGGATTGAAAGAGTTCAATGTTGATGATATATTCAAGTGTATTGACATTTGGTAAAGTGAAACAAATAATCAAGTATAGATTGATACTTGATGTATGAAATCACAAAGAGTATTTATATCAATCATCTTGTGATATGTACAAATCCAGATATGTCCTATGCTCTAAATGTTGTGAGCATATACCAGAATGATTCATAAGATGATCATTGGACAATAGTAAGGATATTCTTATGATCTTTTGGAAGAACTAAGAGTATAATATTTGTAGAAGTGACAAATAGATGGTTAGTTCATTGTAAAAGTACTACATTGATACTAGTTTTGTCACAAAGTACAAATTAAGTTTATCTCAATCTAAACTAAGGGTGGCACAATATAATGGAAAGTGAGTTCCATAATGGATTTGGATGATTTCCAAAGTTAAGACATTGTGAGATACTACAACAAAGGCTAAGTATGTATTGCTATTTTAGCATCAAAGAGAATTTGTGTCAAGTAGTTTGTTATCAAACTAGGTGTAGTTCACGTGGGATAATACTATGAAGATATGTTGTCGACAATATTATCAACATGTTTTAACCCCAAAGAGCTAAAGGTCACACGAAAGACCAAATTTATACAAAGCCATCTCATTAGAGAATGAGTGATGCGTGAGGCAAAGACATGCAATTACACACGGACACAGAAGTGTCGGATCCGAGATCGGTTGACCACTAGCAATCGTGTACATACAACCTTAGGAAAGCCATAGGTGTTGAATACACAAAAGTTTGAAACTAGATTATTGACTCTAGTGCAAGTGGGAGACTGTTGGAGATATGCCCAAGAGGCAATAATAAAGTGGTTATTATCATATCTTCACACTTATGATAAATGTTTACATACCATGCTATAATTGTATTAGGAAACATTAATACTTGTGTGATTTGTAAACTAAAATAAGAGTCCTAGTAAAGCCTCTTGTTAAACTAGCTTGTTGGTTAATATATGATCATGGTTTCACGATCATGAACATAGAGATGTTATTAACAACAGGATCATATCATTAGGAGAATGATGTGATGGACATACTCCTATAGATAAGCGTAGCATAAAGATCAAGTCATTTCAATAGTTCAATTGCTATATGCTTTACGATACATAGTAACCTAATTCCTTCGACCATGAGATCATGCATATCACCTTTACGGATGGATGCTTTGATGACATCAAACACCACACCGTGGGGTGGCTATAAAGGTGGCATTGAGTGTTCGGAAAGTATTGGTTGAAACACATGGATCAAGAGTGGGATTTGTCCATCCATATAGCGGATAGATATACTGGGCCCTCTCGGTGGAATGTCATCAATTAGCTTGCAAGCATGTATGGGTCACAAGGGATCACATATCAGGAGCGAGAAAAGAGTACTTATCGGTAGCGAGGTTGAACTAGGTATGCAGAGATACAAGCGATCATAACCTCGGATAAGTAAACTATCGTGAGACAAAGGGAAATTGGTATCGTATGTAAGTGGTTCAATCGATCGCAAAGTAATCGTAGAAATATGTAGCCATATGAATTTCCATATTCCTCTATTGGTTATTGTTAGAAGTGTCTCGATCATGTCGCATAATTCACGAACCGTAGGAGACACATAAGGATTGACGTTGTTTGAGTAGTTATGGTATTATGAGAAAGACCGAATGTTGTTGAGTCTCGGATGGGATCAGGATATCACGAGGTGATCGAGAATGGTCAGGAGAATAAGATTCATATAAGGAAAGTCCGTTTGGAGTTGAGAATGATTATGTTTTCATCGGGAATGTTCTAGAAGTTCGGATTGTCGGCACTCCGGGGAGGTACATGAATGTGTCATTACATATTGAATGATTGCATCATGTACTAAGTGTTCTTCTTTCCAAAACTGAAAAGTCAAACTGCAGTTTGAAAGTCAAGCGGCTAAAACGAGCTGTGGAAAGCAGAAGCTGTGGGAAACAGAATGGGAAACAAGCAAGAGGAGGTTGAAACCAACTTGGAGGAGGTCCCTCTCCTCCAAGCCGTGGCCCGACCTAGGCCGAGTTGGGAGGACTCCCTCCCTTCCCTAGCCAGCCCTCCACCTATAAAGGAGGCGGGGCCTCCTCTAGACACACAGGTTCCTATCCTCTAATCTCCGGTTTAGAGCCGTTTTGGTTTAGAATTCTAATTGCTCTAGCCTGCGGTTTAGAGCCTTCTAATTGGTGTGTCTAATCCTAGACCACTAATAGCCCTCTCTCATACTCCACCATACTCGCTCCGGCTTGGCGAAGCCTGGGATCTCCCTCTACTTAGGTACCACGCCCGTTGTCTTCCGGAATCACGAGAGTGCTACAACCTCCGCTGCTTTCTGGAACAAGGAGAGGAAGGTCTTCGTCAGTACCGAGCGATGTGACCGATCATGAAGCCAGCTAAAGCAGCCATTAGCGGAAGGAGGATCGTCTGCGATCTTGAGATCGGAAGAGTGCGAATACATCACCCACGAGAATGCTCTCGTTAACCACTTTGGAATCTTCGAGGTAAGTTATTCCATCGACTCGTTGCTACAATCTAGTAGATAGATCTTGGCTTGTTTGTTTGTGTCGATAGAATTTTTTTGTTTTCCATGCTCTGAACCCTACAATACTGGGCCCTCTCGGTGGAATGTCATCCAATTAGCTTGCAAGCATGTGGTAGCTCTGAGGATCACATATCACGGAATGAGAAAATAGTACTTATCGATACTTGAGGTTGAACTAGGTATGCGAGATAAGCGATCATAACCTCGGATAAGTAAACTATCGTGAGACAAAGGGAAATTGGTATCGTATGTAAGTGGTTCATTCGATCATGAAATAATGATAGAAATATGTAGCCATATGAATTTCTAGATTCCTCTATTGATTATTGTTCGGAGAAGTGTCTCGATCATGTCCGCATAATTCACGAACCGTAGGAGACACACTTAAGTTGACGTTGTTTGAGTGGTTATGGTATGATAAGAAAGAGACCGAATGTTGTTCGAGTCTCGGATGGGATCGGGATATCACGAGGAGATCCGGAATGGTCCGGAGAATAAGATTCATATAAGGAAAGTCCCGTTTGAGTTGGGGAATGGTTAGGTGTTTTCATCAGGAATGTTCTAGAAGGTTCGGAATGTCGACACTCGGAAGGAAGGGGTACATGAATGTGTCATTGAAAGTTGGAATGATTGCATCATGTACTAAGTGTCTTCGCTTTCCAAAATAAAGGGTTTATTCAAATCCTAAATTGAAAAGTCAATGGCTAGTTTGAAAGTCAAGCAGCAAGTTTTGGAAAGAGGAAAGAGGAGGAAGGGGAAAGCGAGTTGGGGAGTCCTCCTCCTAGCCTTGACCACCCAAGCCGAGTTGAGGAGGACTCCCCTCCCTTGCCGGGCCCTCCACCTATATAAGGAGGCGGGGCTCCCTAGCACACACAAGTACCTCTCCTCCAAACCCCAGCTTGGCGCCACACCATAGCCGCCCCTAGGGTTTTGCCTGGCTGCACGACTTGGGGTGCCCCAAACCCCTAGCCGGCTCTAGCACCTCCTCCTTGGTGTGTCTAAACCTAGATCGCCGAGGGCTCTCTCATACTCCACCATACTCGCTCCGGCTTAAGGCGAAGCCTGCGAGATCTCCCTCTACTACCACTGCCACGTTGTCTTTGGGAATCGCGAGAGAAGTGCTACAACCTCCGCTTTCTTTGGAACAAGGGAGAGGAAGGTCTTCGAGTACCGAACGTGTGACCGATCGGGAGCGCTACAAACGCGCGGAAGGATTGTCTACGCGATCTTGAGATCGGGAAGAGTACGACTACATCACCCACGAGAATCCGCTCTCGTTAAACACTTTGGAATCTTCGAGGGTGAGTTATTCCATCGACTCGTTGCTACAATCTAGTAGATAGATCTTGGCTTGTTTGTTTGTATGCGGTAGAATTTTTTTGTTTTCCATGCTACGAAACCCTACATGATCTACTTCTTTATATATAGTTGGATGCGATGCGGGATAAGCTCCTACCACATGAACGCCTACTAGCAATTCAAGAGGAGTTGTCAGGATTTTTGCTCAGGGACGTCATAAACTCAAAACGAGTACAACGTTACATAGACCTTCGTGTAATCGTGTATAGACACAAAAGGACAGTATCTGTTGTAATGATGATCTTGGTGTAAATCAATTAGACGAGCTCTAGTCTCGGTTGTGTATATATTTATATGTATTTATGTTATCGTGAGTGAAATTATATTATATATGCATCAATGTATACAACATGTAGTAGCGTATAATAATATGTTTATGAAAACACAAAATGAAAAAATAATCAACCACAAAAAAAGAAAACCCTAAAACCCGCCTCCACCTCGGCGGCTTAGTGCAAAATCTTGCGCAGAAGAACTTCGATCGATTAGTGTTACGAACCGGATCTAAATATCCTCCAGCCCAGCAGCAGGCGTACGTGGAGACAATCTAGTCGGTTTGTATGAGCGAGACTAAAGGCCTAACCTTTAGTCCCGTCGTTAGTCGGTTGCAATCCGGGACTAAAGCCTCTTAAACCGGGACTAGTGTCCTGTTTTCTACTAGTGAGTATTTATTGTTTTGTAGAATCTCAATGCAATTTTGTGTACAATATTTTTTAACACTAAGTTTTTATTTTTATATGCTATGATACCGTATCTACCTATGATACTAGTAGCATCTCTCTCATTATTAATTGCGGTGACACGTAAGTATTACGCATGCATGTAGTGCATGATACCAGTCAGGGCTAGTATTAAAAGAAACACAATGCTCATCGGCCTTTCGGAAAAAACTTGTGTGCCTTTCTATAATTGCTCTAGTCTAGCTCCTAATTTTTCCTTGTCCTATACTTTACATAGTTCAACTATTGAAAACTGAGCATCTCCACGGCACCAATAGCGACCCTAATAGGCCTATTGGGGTGTAGACCACAAATTGGGCTCACAAGCCGCCCCATAGCATGTGGCACTTCACATGCCCAGAATAATCGATACCACCACATGCCCCAAACCACGGGGCCATCGTGGGGGTGCGACAAGGCACCATGTTGGATTCTGGCTTGCGAGCCCTTTTCACCCACATAGTCATACCCTCCGCCTAGCGGCTCTTCCATGCTCACTTCCCACCCCATAATTGTCAAACTTTTGGCGCATACATACGCCACCACCACGATGCACTACACTTATACACCTCACGATGCAGACATGCCGAGTTGGAATGACAGAGACCTCCAATGAACCTAGCTAGGAGATGTAAGTGGTTCTTCACTTTCATTCCACATAGTAGGATTTATGGTTTGATTTATGATGTGTAGTACATTGTGCCTAACTTAGTCCGATGTTGATTCATAGACCCCAAGTTGGATTATGCCCATAAAACAATTCGACCCGCATGGGGGCTTGCTGAAATTGGTGATGACGCTTTGACGAGCTTTACCGTATCCTTTGGCGCGTGATAGCGTATCTATTTGATTTTCATGCTCCATGCTTGTTTTGTACCAACTATCTTATGTTTTGCCTACAATTTGAGGCCTTTTATACATTTTACACTAACTGTAACAAGATGCCTGTGCAGTTTTTGTTTCTGCTATTTTTGGTTTGGAAAAGCTAGTAAAGAAATATTCTCGGAATTGGACGAAACAAAAGCGAACTTCCTATTTTTGAGGAACCACGAGTCCAGAGGCGGAGGAGGCGCACCCTAGGGCAGCTGAAACACAGCTTGACTAGGCGCCGCCCTATGGTGTGCCCCCTGGTCCTCAACCGACATTGCCCCTTCGCCTATATAAACCCCCCGAGGATAAAACCCTAAGTACCCGATCATAAATCCACGAGTCCGTAGATGCCGCCACCATCGTCCCTAGATCGGGAGGGATCCGAAGCTCTTCCCGGCACCCTATCGGAGAGGGTAGATCATCCCAGAGGCCTTCTTCATCACCATGCCAGCCTCCGAAGTGATGCGTGAGTAGTTCATCCTTAGACTATGGGTCCATAGCAGTAGCTAGATGGTTGTTTCTCCTCTTTTGTGCTACCATTTTAGATCGTGTGAGCTGCCTATCATGATCAAGATCATCTATTTGTAATCCTTCATATTGTGTTTGTTGGGATCCGACGGATATTGAGTACTGCGTCAAGATTGATTATTGATTCTATCATGTCTATGTTATTTGTGATCTTGCATGCTCTCCGTTGCTAGTAGTTACTATGGCCAAGTATTTTCTTATGACTCCAAGAGGGAGTATTTATGCTCGATAGTAGGTTCACACCTTTATTATTCTGGGGGAGTGACAGAAACCTCTGAGGTTATAGATGTATTGTTGCTACTAGGGATAACACAACAATCCTTTGTCCGAGGGCAATTGTATTGTTTACTTTACACACTTTGCTTAATGCAATTATATGTTGCTTGCAACTTAATACCCGAGGGTTGTTCGAATGATATCCCGGAGGTGGATTATTATTCATAGATGTAGTTGGATTACGGTCTATGTATTATGTTGTAATGCCCAAACGAATCTCATAGTGATCATCATGCCATTACATGCATTGTTATGTATTCTCTATCTGTCAATTGCCCAACTGTAATTTCTTCACCCAACATGTTATCTATCTTATGGAGAAACACCTCTAGTGAACTGTGGACCCCGGTCCATTCCTTCCCATTGATATTCAATCTATTGTCTACCGTTTACTTCTATAATTACTATAAGTAATTACTTTCTTCCACAAGTATACGTTTAATCCTTTGTTTTCAGCAAACCGGTGAGCTTGATAACCTCACTGTAAATTGGGACAAAGTATTTTGGTTATGTTGTTCAGGTTCCATGTTGCTAGCAACACCTTGGGAGATGTTTCCTTTCTCCTACTGGTTTCGATAACATTGGTTTCACAACTGAGGGAAAACTTGTTGTTGTGCTCATCATACCTTGCTCTTGGGGTCTGCCAACAGGCTCTACATTAACCGAGCCACATAAAGATTTTTTGGCGCCGTTGCCTGGGATATATAGGACAATTTCAATCTCTTCCTCCCCGTCAAAAAGCTTTTCTAGGAGAAAGAAGATTTCTGCAAGGGGGGTCTCTCACAACCAATCTCTTTACTTTGTTTTTGTTTTGCTTTGTTTCTTTAGCTTGGTTTTGTTTTCTTATTTTTATCAAAAACACAAAAAAAATAGTTCCTACTTTAGTTGCTATTTTTGTTGGTTCACTTTAATCCTGAAAAAAAGAGTATTCCTGAAGTAGAGGTTCGTTCTTTTAAGCAACAAGGAGGAGAAAGTCTGAAAGATGCTTGGTATAGAATAAGTAATGCTCATCATAGATGTACTAAAAATATTCTACCACAATCCTTCTTAGAAAATTTTATGTTGGCATATCTAGTTGGAATATGTATGTCCTGGATACTCTCGCAGGGGGTAATTTTCTGGGTACTCCTGCTTTGGAAGCATGCAATTTAATTGGAAGTTTAGTAGGAATACCACCTATTAATGTCATTAAAACTTAAATCACTTTGGAAGAAGTTATAAAAAAATTGAGCTTCCTACAGAAAAGTTTGCCAAATCTCACTGATAACACTAGCCAAGTTATTGAATCAATAGAAAGTATCAATAAAAGAATCACTGTTTTAGAGGCTAGCATTATCCATGATCAAAATCTTAGAATTGGTAAACTAGAAGAGGCTATGGAAACTCTAAGTTCAACTTTTTCTTCCCTTAAGTTTAAAAGAGAGAAATATTTTGTAGGAAAAGAGCAAAAATTTGCGTATGTTCCAAAGGTTCCTACACCAAAACCCCTTAATGAGCTTAAAATTGATAAAACTTTTAGTGCAACTAAGAGTGATTTACATGTTGAATCATCTTCACCTAAGGTACCTATTGAGAAAAGCCCTGTTTTAAAGGAAGTAATTGATGCTTCTTCATTTGAAAATACTTGATTCTTGCTTTCTATGCCTAGCTGAAAGGCGTTAAAGAAAAGCACTCTTGGGAGATAACACAATTTTTATATCAGCAAGTTTTTCTTTTGTTGAGTCTTGGAAGTTATTGCCTCTGTAATAACCTCTCCTTATCATTTTTATTTGTTTTTTGTGCCAAGAATAACCTCTAATGAGAGGGAAGTAAGATGTGGAAGTTCTTTGTCCCAAAACAGATTTGTGTGCTTCACGGTGAAAAAATTATGAAAAATCCCAGAACGTCGGATTGAGCTGAAATGTTTTGTGTGCATGCCCCTGGTATTTACCCAACTTTCGTTAGCTTTGCACTTTTCGATTTGAGCAGCAGAAGATTTTCGAAAAAAATCGGTCTTTACCTGCTGGTTTGTTTTGACAGATTTCTGCCATTATGTGCATTTGCCTTTTAATCGGTTTCTTTTTTAGTTATCTTTGATCACTCGAGATTTTAAAAGGAGTTACTCTGATGCTTTGTGTTTTAATGGATGATTTACTTGAGTTGAAACTGAATCCAAAGGCTGATTATCTTGAATACACTAATGTTGCTAATGAAGATTGTGTGAAGATTTGTATGAAGGAAGTTTTCAAGTGTAGGAAGAGGTGATGTGTTGAGATGAAGAATGGACAAAAGCTCAATCTTGGGGATGTCACCCGTGTCACCCCAAGGAAATATTCAAGAGGCGTCAAAGCTTGAGGATGCCAAGGCATCCCTTCTTCATCAATAAAATCTCAGGTCTTCTCTCAAGACACTTTATTTTTATTACTTCATGCACTATATGTTGTTCTTGGATCATCTTTATTTTTCTTTTAGTTTTATTTTGCTTTGTTTGCTACAATAAATTGGTTGGACCCCAACACACCTATTTTGTAGAATTCACACCTAGTTCTTCATTGTCTAGAACACTCTAGTTTTTACTCTTATTGTTCTATGGGTGTTATCTTTTGCTAGCACTGCGTTTAGCTTTAGTTTTCTTATTCTTTTTGCTTAGAGCTTTTTAGTTCTTATTTGTAGTTAGGTGAGACAAGCTCTCTGATCTTTATTGATTATTATCTTTGTGAGTTGTTTCAAATAAGTCGATTGGTGTTGGAAAAGAGTAGAAAGTTTCATGCTAATGGTGGTACAAAGCAGCTTGTTTTGACTGTGACTTAGACTTTACCATGTAATGTTAGATGTTGCTTTGGCCATATGCTTAGTGATTATTGTTGTAGCATGACTTGTTTAAAACAATTGAGATTGCTTAATATGCTGAAAGAATCATCGTTGTTTGACATACATAAGCATAATATTATGGTATTCTCCTTTGATGATTTATTTGGGTTAACTTGGCACATGCTTACAACATCTTAAGACTATGAACCAGTCACCTCAGCCTCTATGATCATTTAGTTTTTGACTTGTGATATCACTTTATGCTTTGATTAATAATGTTTTATCGCTCTACATTATTATGGCCATCATTGCTCTCTTAGTTGGCCTCGACCTTTTGCTAGCCTCCACATGTCTTGAGTATGAGCTCTACTCGTGCATACAACTTCCAAGAAACCAAGTTATTCCAAAGAGTCCACCATAAATTCTTATGCATGGTGTGTTACACCATTCCAAGTATATTCATGTTTTTATCTATCTTTCAAATTAAAATTTTGTTATGTGAAAATTAGTGATTAAAGCTCTCACGAACTTGATGGCACACTTTATTTTATTGCATTTAACAAACTTCAACCATTGTGACCATCTATGTTGGTTATATGCTTGCAAATTATAAGTTGAAATTAGCAGAACCATGTTGTCATGGGGAACTCTTCGACATTGCACTTATTCTATTTAGTTGATATCATGTTCTTTTGTTTATGGATCCCATTGTGAAATAAAGGGAGCTTGTAAGATCATGGAGTTTGTATATGTGTTAGAAAGCGCACAGGCGGCTAGCCTAAGCCATGCCTAATCATGGTGGAAACTTGCAGTGAAACCATAGTGGCATTCTATGAAGCATCCTCAATAAAACCTATGCAAATAGCAAGAAAAAGACCGCTAAGATGCTCACTGTCTATTGCCTTGTCACTTTGATATGGGATAGCTCCTGTGTCATGGGGCAAGGGGTACCCCGTTGGCGGTTCTCTATGATACACATATACGTACAATGACAAGAACTTGCTTGTGACCAAAGTTGAGTAGCATGAGGTTTGGTACTCGTATGCAACGGGCATGAGATTTTCATCTTGTGATTTGTCAAGCATATACTCATATTTGTCTCACTTTAACCTTAATCACTTCAAGATGCTTATAATAGGGGAAATGCAAGCTCAAAGCTAGTAAGTACCATAATTTTTGGAATCTCTTTATGAAACTTGAAATCCCTACTTCCCTCTGCGAAGGGACTTTTTTTTACTTTTTGTTGAGTCTCCATCTTCTATCTTTATGCACTAACTAAGAGAAAACAATTTTCATTCTTAGTTCAATGTGTCATTGTCCCAGAACTTGTTGATTGATTCATAATTATGGTATTGCTTGTTCTTAAATTATTTGTATCTAGTCACCCTTATGAACTTTGAAGATGTCCTATGCATTTATGTTTTGATATTCCATGAAGGATAAGCTAATTACCATTATTTCTATGTTTTCTATATATGAAACAAACAAATGTCTTTCAATGCATTGTTATTCATGATCTTTTGTTTGTGTTGCCTTTCATGTTGCAACATAGTTGCTTTGTCTTATTGTTAGAAATATGTCTTTCATTCTTATGTTAGAGTACTTTGATCCCAGCTATCAATGCTTTACAATATCTTGATCAATTGTGATGGTGCATGTCATCTAAATTTTTTTTATCACTTACCTACTCGAGGACGAGCAGGAGTTAAGCTTGGGATGCTTGATACATCGTAAACGTATCTATAATTTTTGATGCTCCATGCTTGTTTTGTACCAACTATCTTATGTTTTGTCTACACTTTGAGGTATTTTTATACATTTTCTGGAACTGACATATTAACAAGATGCCACAGTGCCAGTTCCTGTTTTCTTCTATTTTTTGTTTCGGAAAAGCTAGTAAAGAAATATTCTTGGAATTGAACGAAACAAAAGTCGAACTTCCTATTTTTCATAGGCGAACACAGAGTCTAGAGCCCAGAGGGAGGCACACCCTAGGGCGGCCACACATGTCCTAGGCGTGGCCAAGGAGGGCGCCTCCCTATGGTGTGGCCCCCTGGTCCTCAACCGACCTTGCCCCTTCGCCTATATAAACCCCCCGAGGAGAAAACCCTAAGTACCCGAGCATAAATCCATGAAAAATTCCATATCCGCCACCATCGTCCCTAGATCGGGAGGGATCCGAAGCTATTCCCCGCACCCTTCCGAGAGGGGAGATCATCCTGGAGGCCTTCTTCATCATCATGCCGACCTGCAGGTGATGCGTGAGTAGTTCATCCTTGGACTATGGGTCCATAGCAGTAGCTAGATGGTTGTTTCTCCTCTTTTGTGCTACCATGTTTAGATCTTGTGAGCTGCCTATCATGATCAAGATCATCTATTTGTAATCCTTCATGTTGTGTTTGTTGGGATCCGTTGCATATTGAGTACTACGTCAAGATTGATTGTTGATTCTATCATGTCTATGTTATTTGTGATCTTGCATGCTCTCCGTTGCTAGTAGGTACTCTGGCCAAGTATTTGCTTGTGACTCTAAGAGGAAGTATTTATTCTCGATAGTAGGTTCATGCTTCTAGTAATCTAGGGGAGTGATAGAAACCTCTAAGGTTGTAGATGTGTTGTTGCTACTAGGGAGAAAACAACAATCCTTTGTCCAAGGGCAATTGTATTGTTTACTTTACACACTTTGCTTAATGCAATTATCTCATTGCTTGCAACTTAATACCCGAGGGTTGTTGATGATATCCGGAGGTGGATTATTAGTCATAGATGCAGTTGGATTACGATGCGTATTATGTTGTAATGCCCAAATGAATATCATAGTGATCATCATGACATGCACATGCATTGTAATGCATTTCTCTACATCAATTGCCTAACTGTAATTTTTCACCCAACATGTTATCTATCTTATGGAGAAACACCTCTAGTGAGCTGTGGACCTGGTCCATTCCTTCCCGATATTCAATCTCATCTATTGTTTAATTTCTGCAATTACTATAAGCAATTACTTTCTTCCACACTATATGTTTAATCCTTTGTTTTCAGCAAACCGGTGAGCTTGACAACCTCACTTTAAGTTGGGGCAAAGTATTTTGGTTGTGTTGTGCAGGTTTCACGTTGCTAGAAACACCTTAAGAGTTGTTTCCTTTCTCCTACTAGTTTAATAACCTTTGTTTCACAACTAAGGGAAAACTTGCTGCTGTGCTCATCATACCTTGCTCTTGGGGTCTCCCAACAGGCTCTACAGTAACCGAGCCACATCAACGCGTGTTGGAGAAAGTAGTTTATTTTGAGGGGACCAACATAGGTCGACGGTTCCATGCCTATTCACAGCATGATCTAAGTACCGTGCTATGTCCTTTTGAATAAATACAATGCATTGGTTGTGTGATGAGTTTCTCAAATTTTGTGCTCCACAACTGAAATTTGTAGGAAGTCATAAACTATGGATTTGTATGTTGGGATGATCATTAGTGGCCTTTACCACTACAACATGCACTATCTACTTTCTGTGGTATGCATGAAAAAAACAACACTATAGGGGTGAGGAGAAAATTTAAAATGCTGAGTTGGGTAATAATTTATTTGAAGAGAATAACAAGGTGGATAAAAAATTGTACACAAGTTTTAATAGAAAATGTAAAGAAGTGGATGGATACCACTGAGAGACATGTGTTGGATCAGAATATGACAAAGTTAAAGGAGGACTCCCCGCAAAAAAAGGAGAACTATGGGGAAGAAACTGAGATTGAGTTGGGAAAGATGGAGAAAGAGAGAAACCTACTACTAGAGGAGAAGAAGAAACGGGATGAATAAAAATTATAACCGAGAGAGGAGAATAAGAGGCTAGAATATATGTCATTTGATCTTCTCAATGCATGTGATGCAAACAAATAAAAGATAAAGATGATCAAGCAAATTTGTGATGAATAGAATTTTTTTGGTTGAAACTTGTTGAGCACGTGTGGCTCAAAAGAACATTTATGACGAATAAAAGATGAAGATAATCACGTAAATTTGTGAAGAATAAGATGTTTTTGGTTGAAACATTTTGAGCAAGTGTGGCTCAAAAAACATTCGCCACTTCTAGCGCAACAATACCCCTCTTTGATAACATACCCCAAAGTAAGCAAGTTTCATTAGCTTATATAATGTTGCAAACACCTTCTAAATATAAACGTTCGGAAGAGCATTAACGGAAAACAAATGGCCAAGATGGATGCATTTGGTTCGTATGCTCATGGAGGTGCAGTTAACGAGGCAACCTGATGAATTTGTGTGGAAGTTCACGCCATCTACATTTTTTTTAACCAAGCCAATGTATTTAGATTACATGAATGATAACACAGTATTTTTACACAAATATATTTAGAAAATAAAAGTATTGTTAAAGATTAAGATTTTTATGTCATTTTCTGCATCGAAGAGTGCTCCTCTCTAGAGATAACTTACCTAGAAGAAACTAGCACTGAAATAAGAAATATTTATTTTGTAATCAAGATGAAATAATACGCCACTTGTTTATTACTTGTATTTTTGCGAACATAGGATGACACATAATTCATTTGGCTTAGAACTTATCTCAATCTAAAAATTAAAAATTTATTTGGGAATTGGCTTATGGGTGTTGATAAGAAAGATAAGTACAAATCAGAGTTGGAGTTTGTGATTTACTATGGGTCATTTGGACTGTGCGCAATGATGTGACCTTTAACAATGCAAATTTTATCTCTTTCATGCAAGTCCTTGTTCAAAAAAAACTCTTTTTTCTTCTATGCATGTCCTTGTTCAAAAAAAAAAACTCTTTTTTCTTCTATGCATGTCCTTGTTCAAAAAAAAAACTCCTTTCCGTTTAAAAGTGATATCAGCGATTTATCTAGATTGACGTGTATCTGAAGATGCATATAGAGACTTTTTTTTTGAGGTTCATATATACAGAGACTTGCGATATCTTTTCGAGACGGAGTAGTCGTTTTTTCCGGCCATTGTCAGCCTTCCTGCACTTTCGGCCCAATAACCAGTGAACTTCCACGTATTATTTGTGTTTAATCTTTTTCTGACGAGACCTGACCTTTTTCCCAGGTCAACGAACACTGGTCGTCGTCGTCGTCGTCGTGGGCCATGGCCACCGCCACCTCCGCCGCCTTTTTCTCCATCCCTCCAAGTCGTCGGCGCCGCCTAGCCGTAACCTTCCGCTCCCCAGCCTTCGTTTCACCATGGCCTATCTCCTCCGACGTCGCCACCGTCTTTCCCGCCTCGCCGCGCCCAAGACCTTTCCACCGGCAGCGTCGGTGCGTGAATAGGCCCAGCCCATTCCTCGCACTGCTCCGGGGCGACGGAGACGGAGATGGTTTCTACGACCACGAGGGAGAGGGGGAGGGCCGGAGGACGGAGACGCCCTTCTCCGCCGCGGGGCTCTTCAGCAGACTGACGTTCTCATGGCTCGACCCCCTCATCACCACTGCCAACCGCCGCCGCGCCCCCCTCGCCGCCGATGACGTTCCGTTCCTTGGCGCCGCGGACCAGGCCGGGGCCAACTACGCCGCCTTCTCCCCCGCCGCCACCTCCAGCCACCACCACCATCATCCTCACCCGGCCGCGATTCTCCGAGCGATCGTCTCCTGCCACAAGGCCGAGATCGCCGCCTCCGCCGTATTCGCCCTCCTCAAGGTGCTCGCCCTTTCCGCTGGGCCGCCGCTCCTCAAGGCCTTCGTCCACGCATCCTCCTCCCCCTCGTCTTCTCCATCGCCGGTGTATTGGGGAGGGTTCGAGCTCGGGCGGCGCGAGCAGTGCTGCCTGCTGGCCCTCGCGCTGTTCTTCGCCAAGTGCGTTGAGTCAATCTCGCAGCGGCAGTGGTACTTCCGCTCCCGCCGGGTGGGGATCCAGGTGACCTCCCTCCTCTCCGCCGCAATCTACCGCAAGCACCAGAGACTACCGGCACCGGAGAAGACGAGCCACTCCTCGGGCCAGATCCTGAGCTACCTGACAGTGGACGCGCGCCGGATTGGGGATCTGTTCCCCTTCAGGCTCCACCAGGCATGGGCCACGGTCGTCCAGCTCGCCGTCGCCTTCGCCGTGCTGTACAACACCGTCGGCCTGGCGGCGGTGGCGTCCATCGCCGTGATCCTGCTCACCGTTGCCATCAACGCGCCGCTCGCCAGGCATCAGCAGAGTGTGCAGAGCGAGCTGATTAGAGCCCAGGACAAGAGGCTCAATGCACTGTCAGAGTCCCTATCCAACATGAAAGCTCTGAAGATCTACGCCTGGGAGAGCCATTTCAGGGAGGTGATCAAAGGTCTCCGGGAGTCGGAGCTCCGGTGTCTGTCGGCATTCCAGAAAGGGCGGGCCTACACCAGCGTCGTGTTCTGGGCGTCTCCAGCACTCGTCTGTGCTGCCACCTTCATGGCGTGCTGTTTTCTCCAGATCCCACTGGATGCTGGTAATGTCTTCGCGTTCGTCGTAGCACTGCGGCTCGTGCAGGACCCGATCAACGGATGCCAGATGTTATTGGAGCAGTAATCCAGGCGAGGGCGTCATTGTCTCGGATCGCTGAGTTCCTTGGTGCACCTGAGCTGCAGGATGTTCAGCGTGGGAGGAAGTGTTCCAGGAACACAGTATATTGATCAAGTCCGGGAGTTTCTGGTGGAGAACAATTCAGATAGAGGAAGCCTGAAGAATATAGATTTGGAAGTGAAATCTGGAGAGAAGATAGCGATATGCGGCGAGGTCGGGTCGGGGAAATCGACCCTTTTAGGAGCTATTCTTGGAGATGTCCCAGTGATGGATGGCAAGGTATGTTTATACACCATTAATTTGCTGTTATTTAAATAAGCACATGGTTGTTAATGAACTCTACAATTTGTGATGTGGGTTAGAACAACAGTGATGTTTTGTTCTTCGGAAATTTGTATCGCCGATGGTAAATGGTATGCAAAGGCATGTTTAGTGTTTGCAGCACTATACGCCAATCTGACAATTTTGAAACCATGGCGATTTGCAGATCAAAGTTTGTGGGAGAATAGCGTACGTCTCCCAGAATGCGTGGATGCAGAGAGGAACTGTGAGGGATAACATCCTCTTTGGGTCCGTCATGGATACACAAAGATACGAAGAGACTATTCGACGATGCTCCTTGATCAAGGATCTCAAGATGCTGTCCTCTGGTGATCTCACTCAAATTGGAGAGAAAGGGGTTAATCTTAGTGGAGGACAGAAGCAACGTGTTCAGTTAGCTCGGGCGTTGTATCAGGATGCGGATATCTATCTTCTTGATGACCCCTTCAGTTCTGTTGATGTGCACACGGCCACGAGCCTTTTCAATGTAAGCAACAAAACATGCCTCGTTTATATGTAGACTAGTTGAATGCATTTCAAAGTTCTCAGATGTCGCAGTTCTGATGCAGGAATATGTTACTGGAGCTTTAGCCCAAAAGACTGTCATCTTAGTAACTCATCACATGGAGTTTTTACATATGTTTGATTCCATCCGAGTAAGTATTATTTGTACATTGTTCTATATCAAGTGTATTTTTGGTACTTGTTATGAGTTACTCACTTGTGATACATTTGTTTCTTGTTTCATGTGGGTGCAAATATTAGTGTATTCACCTCATGTATAGAATAATATGTAGAAAATATTCCTTATGTTCCAGTAGGAATTTTTGTCTGATTTTGTTTGTGAGACTTCTCAATTTTCAGGAGTTATGTCAGTGATAGTCATAATCCATATGTCTTATACCCCCTCCTTGCCAGATTGTAGTGCACAAAAGATTTTGTAAAAGTCAACCGATGTAAAATTTTACTATGTAGAAAAATATAAACATCTAGAATACCAAATTAATGCCATTAGATTCATTATGATGTATATTTTTGTTTGGTATTGGTATTGTAGATATGGATAATTTTCTCAATAAACTTGGTCAAGATTGACGAAGTTTGGTTTCTAAAAAAAACGTATATGCACTATATTATTGGCAAGGAGGTAGTACTTATTAAGATTAATAGTGGCTAATAACAAGTTCATTCTGGCAGCTAATGTGTGACGGAGAGATAAAGCTTGCTGGTTCTTACTGTAGAATTGTGATAATAATAATTGATGATTTTACAATGAGAGAATACAATGGTTTATATAGGAGAGGGGGGGAGAGGAGGTGCAGCGCACCGGCCTAAACCCTAACTTGATATGCAAGTAAATATAATCTAACATCCCCCCGCAGTCTCAACCGTGGGCTCGACAACGTTGAGACTGAAACGAATCTCTGTAAATGGTGTAGTAGCAAGTCCTTTGGTAAAAATATCTGCAAACTGGGCCGTAGAAGGCACATGAAGAACACGCACTTCTCCCAAAGCAATCTTCTCTCGAACAAAATGGATGTCAATCTCAATATGCTTTGTCCGCCGATGCTGAACTGGGTTTCCAGACATGTAAACAGCTGAAATGTTATCACAATATACCACTGTGGCCTGACCAATAGGTCGATGTAACTCAACAAGTAACTGACGCAACCAAACTGTTTCAGCAACTGCGTGAGCAACAGCACTATACTCAGCCTCTGCGGACGAGCGAGAAACCGTAAGCTGACGCTTTGAAGACCAAGAAATTAAATTATTGCCAAGAAAAACACAGTATCCTGAAGTGGATCGACGAGTGTCTGGACAACCAACCCAGTCTGCATCGGAATATGCTGTCAATGATGTGGGTGATGAGTGATTGATATGCAAACTATGATCTAATGTACCTTTGAGATATCTAAGTATGCGTTTGACATGGTTAAAATGCGGAACTCTTGGATCATGCATGTAAAGACAAGCTTGCTGGACAGCATATGATATTTACGGGCGTGTAATGGTGAGATCTTGAAGGGCTCCAGTTAAGCTACGGTATAGAGTCGGATCAGGAAAATATCACCATTCGAGGAAAATTTAGAAGAAGTATCTACAGGTGTACGAGATGGTTGACAATCTAACATTCCAGCCCTAGTTAGGAGATCAATAGAGTACTGACGTTGAGAGAGAAAAAGACCAGAAGAATCACGAGTGACAGCTATACCTAAGAAGTGATGAAGGGGACCTAGATCAGTCATAGAGAATTCAGTTTGTAGAAGAGAAATAATATGAGTGAGAAAAGTTGTTCTGCATGGGATCACCTGCACATTCCGAGGAGGGGACAAAATCGGCGTAGTTGGCCGCACCGGAAGCGGCAAGACCACTTTGATAAATGCACTGTTCTGACTTGTTGAACCGTCTGGAGGGAAAATAATCATCGACGGGCAAGATATCACGAGAATCGGGCTGCATGACTTGCGGTCGCGCATCGGTGTTATCCCACAGGACCCGGCACTTTTTCATGGTTCGGTACGCTATAACTTGGATCCGCTAGGGGAATTCTCTGATGAACAGTTATGGGAAGTAAGTACAGAACACACATCAGATCCTGTTCCTTCATGGACCTTATTAGGTGTTCGTCGTTTTAAAAATGTTCTTACAACTTCTATTTTTAAGGCTCTTGGCAAGTGCCAGCTACTTGAAATCATTCAAGATAAAAAACAAGGGTTGGATTCACCAAGTATGTATTTATTTTTTCTTACATATATTCAATGTTGCTTTCGGATAACTGAGTCTGCTTATACCACTACGCCATACTGTTCACTCGAGAATTAAGCCTGACAAAACCTGACAGTTGTGGAGGAAGGCTCAAACTGGAGCACGGGCCAGAGGCAGCTGCTCTGTCTGTGCCGCGTGCTCCTGCGACGGAACCGCATCCTGGTCCTCGGCAGGCCACCGCGTCCATCGACAACATGACAGACGCTGCCATCCAGAGGACCATCAGGACAGAGTTCAGGGACCGCACTGTCATCACGGTTGCGCACCGGATCCCAATGGTGATGGACTGTGACATGTTGCACGCCATCAGCGACGGTGTGTATGTTATAAATAGCAACCATTTCAAGCTTGTTTTTAAGAGGATTAAACAGTTGATGGGTTCACTTAGAGGAACATGCGTTGATGATTCTGATCTGTATAGGTGAGGTGGTTGAGTACGAGCAGCCTGGGAAGCTGATGCAGAGAGAAGGGTCGCTGTTCAGGGAACTCGTCAGGGAGTACTGGTCTCAATCTCAGCAAGCAAACTGACAGCTTTCGAGGTACACAAGTTTATTTTTGTCTGTGATGATTGCTGAATCCAGAAAGTTAAATTTTGTTGACTCTGTCTGACTGTTAGCTGAGTGAGTATGAAAAGGTTATGATTAATTTGAAAAATCAGTGGATGAGCCAAGCCAATCATATGCAATGGAGTGCCAAATCATTCTTTCTTAGTTCCACCTCAACTTTCAGAGTTCATACATTTTCCTTTTGGGTCCACCACGCGACATCATTTGAAGTGTGAAATCGAAGTTTTCAATTTTATTTTAGAAAAGGGGCTCCCTGTTTCTCCTCCATTTGAAGTTTTCAGATTTAGTGCCCTCTCTTACCTCCGCTCCCCTTCCATCTGCTTCTTTTTAGGGCACCAGATGGCTTTGTTGATTCAAGATACTGTGAGGGATACACATAATTTCAGGAAGATCACTGAGCTACACATTCGACCAAGGTAGTATTTTATCTGCCTCAGAACTGCACATCAAACTTCCACTTGTGATGAAAGCAATAGTGGACAACGTGCTCTAAACTCCCCTTCATGCATCACTTACATGAATTCCTGATGTGGTAGTGTGCCCATCATGAAAAACAGCCTTCGCTCATCCATTTCATTCGCCGCTGGAGATATTGATGTTGTTGCTCACCATGAAACATTGCCATTACCTACACGTGTGCAGGTCTTATAGTTTTGCCTAGTCATAACAGTTTTCTATCCCTCATCCCCTCAAGAAAGACGACTTTGGCTTTCCCTCTTGGGAGGCATGCAAGAATCTTCTTCAAGTGTGTCTGAGCAATGGTGTCTAGCTGCAGGAGCTCTAGGGCTCAAAACCCTGCTTGGGAACCACCGTGAGAGATTCACCTTCCAATGCTATTACTTTGTGCTTATTTCATTTCCTTTGATTTATGTCCATTTTATCTTTCCTGACATGGTTTACATGTTTTTCCACCCGGTTAACGAAAACGCCGACAATTGCTGGGTCTTTCCAAAAAAAAAGTTTCTTAAAGGGTTGCTACATTGTTCCTTGGTGTTTGACGCTTGCAGATGCAACACCTGTTCAACTAAAAACATGTGCATGCCGAAGGGACCAAGCATATTTCTCAAGTTCTTATCTCGGACCCTTTGCTTAGTTTTAGATTTTTGATGTATCTTATAGCGTATTTAGCTCTACACCTCAGTGTGCTTGTATCTTTGGCAGTTATCTCCCGCACTCCCATTGGGAACATTTTTAACTATCTTGTACTCTTGGTCACTTGATGCTGTATTAGCTCAGATCTCCGCTCATTATGAGGCTTCCATCGAAAATATACTAATTCTTTTAACAAACAATGTACATAATGTTTATCATTGGGCTAACATAGTTCTGATTTGTTCTATGATATCAATGATAATATATAATGTTTTGGCAAACTTAATTAGTTTACCAAAATGTTCTACATTATGAAACATATTAAGTATGTATCTAGTCTAGACACTAAAACACGTATAGATACAAAGTTGAGGTCAATTATTCTGAAACCGGGAAATATATGTTTTTTGTTGTGGTTGCTTTGTCTTGTTGTGTTGGGACCGCAACAGAAGCAGAAGGGATTCTTGGCCTTATGATCTATGATGTTTTGCAACAAAGGCAATACGATAAGTCACCAGTTCTAGAGTGTAGTATGTATTGTACTTGTGTGGTACCACTTGGGGCAAGACTTGTATATGATCGCTACATTAGATGAGATCGTAAGATTGGCTCATAAAAATCCTTTTTAAAAGTTGCGAAAATTTATGAAAATTATATACAACACACCTATGGGTTGTATCTACAACTCCCAAGAAATTTCAGCTCTAAATTGATCTACATGTTGAGAAAAAAAAAACACCCAGTTGTAGGTGAATAGTATTTCGCACTATTCACACCCTAAATATATCTTTTGGGGGGCCCAAAGTGTACGTAGAATTTGAAGCTGCAATTTTTGGGGTTGCATATATAACACATGTTTGTCCTCATTTTTTTTCTAGAATATTTGAACATATTTTGTCTTCTAAAAGAAAATGATCTCGTAGATCCTATCTAAATTTTGATCCTACCCAAGTTTCCCCCGTACCACTCGGCATCTTATCATTGATTACCAAGTTCAGTGGTATATAAGTTTTGCAGGGCTCATGTTGAATACATAGATCCATATGTCGTACTGGAAGTAGCTATCTAGCTAGATAAAAGCTTGAGTTGTTCAACCCTTCCTACGAATCATGCTCACCTTCTTCTTGCCAGCACCTTCTATCGTTTGTATCTTTGCATCACCATGGTGGTTCCTGGTGATCATGCCTGGCAGTTTTACTGCTGTACATGAACTTAGGCTTGGGAGGCATACAGAAATGACATGCAGCATGCGAAACAAAATGGTCTTGAGCCAATTATTTCGTTAGGACGGATTGTGTGACCGGCTCATCACTTATCTGCCATAATTGTATTGCTCACCCGGAAGTAGGAGCGATAACGGGTGAACCTTCTAGTAGCGGTTTCTTTTTTGGGTAAGACTGACATTATTAACCAGGTAGGACTACAGAATGGTCATGTTCCACTAATCTGAGAGCACATTCCAGTTCAGAACCAAACCATGTCATTGTTCGGTCTTGCAATCTCGCGAAATTCACGAGAGCATCACTCACCCTAACCTGTGTACGACTAGCTTTTGATAAAATACACGCATGGTTTAAATGAACTATTTGCCTAATCTCATTGATCAAATGGAAGAGAGGAGACAGGTCCGTGCTCGATGAGTTGACAACTTCGATAAGAGCAGAACAATCGGATTCAACGATTAGAGGTAGTCGAGAATATTGGTTTGAAAGCTGTAATCCTTCTAGGCAGGCGCATAGCTCAGCTTCAAGGGGCGAGCTGCACTTCTATAATGATCTGCAAGCCATGAAGATCGGATTATCCTCGGAATCACGGAGGGCCATCCCTGCACCAGCTGACTCATCTATCGTGGAAAAAGACCCATCTATGGTAACCGTGTTCCAACCCAGTGGTGGCCTGCACCAGGGTTTATCCAGTGAGAAGCGGGTACCTTCAGATCTTGGTGACCAACACTGGCTGTTTACCTTTCTGAATAATTGTTTGACGTAGCCGCACAAAAACATCCTGGTGCTTATAACTGTTGGGAGATCCTCGTCATGGGTTATCTCATTACGACAATACCAAGCTCGCCAAGCGATTAGTAGGGTTCTGTCGACCATGTGAGGCGGAAAGTCCATAAGAACAGATTGAAACCACTTTGGCGAGGGTTTGAGCATGTCATCAGCAGGTAGTTGCCAAACCTTCCTCATTTCTTCCCAGAATCTATGAGCATGGGGGCAGGCGAACATGGCATGGTGCACATCTTCAGAATCTGCACCGCAAATAGAGCAATCCTTGCAACATTAATATGTCGATGTCGCTTGTTTTCCTCCATGGCCTGGTCTCCTGACGCAGCCTTCCAAGCAAACATTTTCACCCTCGGGGGCACCACACAACTCCAGATCTTCTTCCAACATGGATACTAGATGTAGCAATAGAGCATTGGGCATCCTGGGATTGGAGAGCGAGTCGGTACATGCTACATACAGTGAAAATACCAGACCTCTCCGGTAAATCAAGTCTCCTAGATCGCCCATTTCCAAAAAATCAAGTCTCCTAGATGGAGTTAATTTCAGGATCGCTTCTGCATAAAAGGCATGAATATTTGGCAAACCAAATCAACCCTCCATGCACCATTAGCCGTGATAAGTTCAGAGACCCGATGGACTCTACTATTTCTTTGCCGAGATAACACTTTGATGCAGTTCTCACGTGGTAACAAGTTGTTACGCCAAATTCTAACAGTGTGGTCATTACCATTTCTCCACACTAAGCCTTTTTTTTAGTAGTTCCAACCCATGTAAAATTGCAGATCAAGTGGGGGAGAGGGATTGCCAGAGGGAATTGTATCACATAGTTGGCCATTTGGATAATAGCTTTCTTTTAGCACACAGGCACATAAGTTGTCGGGAAGAGTGATCAACCTCCAAGCTTGGTGTGCAAGTAAGGATTGGTTGAACATCCACATATCACAGAAACCAAGACCTTGTAGGTGGATGAGGCCATGGAAAAGACGACCTTGACAATGGCAAAGCTAGATGCCTCAGTCATTGGCAACAACAATGCTAGCCTTTGCTACATGCTCTGTTTTGGGAATCATGAGCTTCGTGATGGTTACTACACCATGCAATGCTCCTTGAGGATGTCCTCCTCGCATCCTCACCCATTATCGCTGCGTCCTCCAGCAACTTCTTTTCGGAATCGTCCAAGGACGACCATCCATAGTACGAAGGGGAGGAGGTGTAGTCATCATGGTTGGGCGGTCGGACGGATTGCACCACTTACCCAACCGGAGACACGTGCTCAACTTGCGACGCCGTGCCAGCGGGGAAGAGGTCCCGAACGCCGCCGGAACGACGACACACATAGTGACACTTAAGAGTGGCAAACGTCCTTCTTATGCAAGGCATTACCCGTGTCTAGCGTAGAGCTTCTTCGTGACAAGAGGGTGGCGGCATAGCTTGATGGCTGCAAGAGCATAAATTATTTATAGCTAGTTTCAAAATAAACGTATCAAATCCATGGAGGAGCTATTGGAAAAGGTCTTAATGCCCCTCACAACTATTTACCAAAGAGTTCTTGGAGTTATCTTTGATTTCAAGTAGGGGTGTTTAATAGTGTTTGAGTGTGTGAACAAAATAATAATAAGTAATGAAAGTAAACAGAGAGAGGTTCACAATGTAAGATATTTGGAACTGCAACATGACTAAAGCGCTCTCATGGAGTGTTGGATTCACCAATAGCAATTATGTTTATTCATGATAAAGATATATCTATAATGTCATTCATGTATATGTATGGGAGAAGATCCAAAATAGATGATCAAAGATAAGCCATCTTATATTTCACCCTCATAACCACTGTAGTAATCGAGGCAAGCCACCCGTGATTCCCTACTATTAAGGGTTACCCCATGTTATGGATTAGGATATGTGAGTCCCCTTTTATTTGCCCTTGAATACATGAGTAATGATCCAATGCAATATGTCACTTAGCACACTCACACCATCACATGCCCAAGGGTAGTTTTCCTCCCTTGTCCTGACGACAAATATTGTGTGGTCGACTTCACACAATGACAAGAAAGAAAACTAATACATATTCATAAACAAAATTATTGAATATCTTTATTTCAATTCATCACCATGCTAGGGTTTCACCATCTCCCCAAGAACAAAGTAAACTACTTACACATGGAGGCAATCGATATCATCATAGTAATATTGATGGAATACAAATGGATTGGTAAATACTCATACAAATCCACAATAAAGTCTAGGAAATACAACAAGATGAATGTAATAGAAATGAGAGGGTCGATGGTGATGGAGTTGCAGCGGTTGATGGAGATGGTGAAGAATATGATTCCTAAGCCTTCAAGGATCTTCGTAGCAGTGAGGATCAAAGTCGCAATGTGAATTCCCCCTTCAGATCTCTTCTGGAGGTGAGGTTTCAAAGAACTATGGTGTCTCTGAATGTTGGGTTTCAGATCCTTCTAGACGGGGTGAAAGTATTTGAAGAGCCGGATTCGATGCTGCACCGTACGGGCGCACCGTACAGGTGGGTTCTGCCCGTACGAGTGGTCGTTAAACCTTCTGATTGTCCCAACGCAAGGGGTTTGCTTCCCTTTCTCCCCAAATGTGTGGATATTTATTTACGGGGGCTTTATTGGCTTCCAAATAGCATATTTGTCCATAGTTGACTTCTCCAGTTGATTTATTCATCCACACCTCAATTCTAGGATTCTGATAAAATAAGCATAAAAGGTAAACATGCTGAAAAATGCACTCAGTATAGCAGATGGGAGAAAGGTGAGCAGTTTACACATGTCAGAGGAAATCCCATTAGACGACTTTGCGGGAATATTACACACACACACACACGATTAAAGTTTCCTGTCCATCTGAGATGGCACGAACAAACTCATAGACTTTGCGGGAATTGATTTCGGATAATTGTAGAAAATATCCTGGAAAAAATTATTGTGTATGCAATCATGTGCGATGTTATCAACCTAACCTAATGAATCCTTTTATTTAAGTGTGTGCAAACTGTTGCACAATTTTCCTTGGAATAAATCATGTTCCATGTTTACGCCCTGGAGCACGGCTGAGCCACGGTCACATATTTGTTTTGAAATAAGTGATATATTTTTTAAAAATTTAACTATTACATCCAGCCTCTACATAATCAGAATGCACACTTTCGATACAAGTCAAGAAAAAGGGAAAACAACTATAGGTAAATTACATGGAGCTCAACAAAGAAACAGAAAAACACCTAAACAAGACTAAGGCGACCCGCTATGAAGATCACGCTATCACCTATGTCGAGAAAAAACATTTCTCGCTGTATCCTCCAAACATGTACATACCTCCGTAAATAGGTCTCGACACTCTACCCAATATAGAGAAAATCATAAATGGAGCGTATGTGTAGAGTACCTGCATAATACAAGGCATTTTATCATTAAAACCTTATCATTTTACACATCCATAGTGGACAGATAATGGCAAGCGCTCCCACCCTATAATCTATCTTGTGTAGCCAATTGCCAATTATATTTGTAACGCTATAAGGGGACTTAGTCTAGAATCTACTTGGATGACTAACCATATAGTTTTAGCGAATTTGCAATGGAATAAGAGGTGCTTAATTCTCTAATCATGATTAAAAACACACTATTTATTTCCTTGCCAATTCCTTCTAGCAAGGTTATCCTTTGTTAGTATGACCCCCTGACAAAGGTACCATGCGGATATTTTCATATTTAGTGGTATCCTTATTTTCCATATATTCTTTTATTATCAACATGCATGATCAAAACTATGTACATGAATTCTACAGAGAACTTTCCATTTTCAAGTAAATTTCATCTGAACTCATCAAAACTATCAGAGAGATGCACCATAGTTAAACGTTGCAGCCGCGGTCACATGGTTTATATACTGGATTTTAAGCGATTCCCCGCATCGCACACACTTCACCTTTTCCACGTGTGATTAGGGCCGGGGTCTTAAAAGGAAGACCTGCACGTATTATTAGCTCTCTGAGATACCAATTTATTGTTAAGGCATCAAGTTGTATATAAACTTTTTAAAGTTTTAAAAGGCCGATTTGCACCTATTATTAGCTCTCTGAGATACCAATTGATTGTCAAGGCAACAAGTTGTGTGCAAACCTTTTAAAGAGATAAATACATATGTATTTGACATGCAAGTCACAAGTTGTTGCGTGTACTCTATTGGTCCCTTCGGTCGCTTCTCATCAATGTGATCGATGGCTACCGCAATAAAGAGCTCATTGTGGTATATATTACGGGTACTATGGCATCCATGCCTCTAGTAGTCAGTAAAAGTAGATGCATGTTCGGGGTGTTCAACCCCATCACATGAAGAACCTGGTGTCCATGATAGGACACTGGTGTTCATTTTTCTTGAGTTTGATATAGATCTACCTAGGCTTCAGAGGCATGTGGGAGTATCATCTGTAGTGCTCGTGGCGGAGTGGTAATGAAAATTGTGGAGTAATCCCCCAGATTTCTTATATCCGTTGATTGATCAGCCCATTTGCTGCAAGGCTAGTTCCTTGAGGAAGTCTGTCCGAAGTCTTCAGCTGGCTCCGGCATAGCGTTACGACAAGTCTTCACAGTGAACTTTGTGTACTAGCAGTGGCGTAGTGAGTACTGAGTAGCACTTTCTGCAAGATGGCTATCTCACATATGTAGTACGGAAAGCCAAATGTGGGTGCGGCCGAGAAACTTTGCTTATTTTTCCCGTAATCTAATATTTTTCTTTTTCGGGGACAGTATTGCAAGAACTTGATGTCTAAACCAACTAAAACTCTTTCGAAATTGGATTTGACCGTGTTTTTCTAATTAAATCACATAAACCAACCAAATTTGTGAGAGAAAATATATGGAGCTTCGGACATTATTAACCGATCCTAAAAACTGACCTAACCAAACCCTTTTAACGTTTACAGCTTTTAGGAGTCGGCCTCCCCGACTCTTATATTTATATGAGTAAAACTTCCTGACACCCGTTTCATCCCCGCTCCGCCCGATTCTCGCAGCCGCCGTTATCCTGGCTCCGCCCAGAGCTCCTGGTTGATCCCCGACCTCCTCCCAATTGATTCCTGACCTCCTCCGTGTCGATCCCCGCTCGCTCCCACCTCCAACTTCTGCTGCTCCTCTGCCCTGACGAAGCTCCGCCATGGAGAAATTTTGTCGCCCCTGAGCTCCTCCGGTCATCGCGCCCCCGAGCTCCTCTGTGTCGAGCCCTGATGAGCCACATGTCATCGCGGCACAAGATTTGATACAATGTTGAATCTCACCGTCGCCATGGAGACGCATAGCATGTATTCGATGAAATGTACAAGCCAAATTTTAGTTTTAGAAAGTTAAGTTTAGGAGATCGGTTAGGAACCACTTTTTAGAGGAGTAAATATATCGTTGCAATGTTGTGTGTATAATGCTAAAATAGATTATACCACACTATAACTACTTTTTCTCAAGTATATCGTATAATTTTATGTGTCGACCATTTCAGCTTAGCGTTCAAAACATGTATTCTTCATACATCACCATTATTTAATTTTGGTTCACCTGACTTGAAAGTAACGTGCAATTTTAGAACTTAGAATGTTATATCACACCCCCTTGCCACCGGTGTGGATCGGGGCATCAGGTCTAGGAACAAACACGAATTCCAGATACAATGATGGCTTGTGGTAGAACTTAAAAAGACAGAGGATCCATACCCGAGGAAGAAGATGGACAGATGAGAGGAAGAAGTTTTAGTTCAGTTCAGTTCCACCACCACCACGCCCCCCCTCCCCCCCCACACACCCACCCCCGCGCGCCATTGGTCGTGCTCTTTTTTATAGATATCAACCGAGTCCACAAGTCACGTCCAGTGGCCCATGGTCCATGTATTCCTGGCCCCAATCCGTATACATGCCAGGTGTTATACATGTTACCAGAGTTGTGTAATATTGAATGAGCACTCTTAGTTACGTCCTATGACCCATGGCTTATAAATTATCAGGATGTACACAATATGTTGGCTCTCACTTTATTTATATGTGTACATAACAGGTTGTGCACTATACCACTAGGTATCATATAGCATCTATCCATCTCTTGTCTTCATTTTCTTATAAACTATTTCTGCTGCTCAATGCTCTCTCTCAAATTGGATCAACCTAGCTAGCTAGGGATGGGATGCATATGGGAATTTGATACTGGATGATTATACTGAGCTTGCAACGAGGCAATGATAACATGCACATGCATGCCCCTTGACCCTGCATGTGCATCAATAGCAATTATCTTACATTAGTGTTGCTTCTGCAAATAGGACAAAACAACACAATTGTCCATATCATGTTCTTTTCTGCATGGTGTGGAAGGTTACCACCTTGTAGACTTTCTAATACATTCGGGAAATGGTTAACAGGGTTTAGTAGACCATAGTAGTGGAGTAATTTACTACAGTGGGAACAAGTGATTTACTCTCATCTTCTTTGGAACTGTCTGAATGATATTATTAAAAAATATTGGTATCAAGCATTAGAGGAAATTGATCACCTTCAAAATCATAGACAACATTCTCTAGAACCTTTCTGTTGTTTTAATTTGAGGAAATTGCACCATGTTTATTTTGTGTCAGTAGCTATGATCTCATCGGTTGTTTGTTTTCATCGTTGATGTCTAGAGCGGTGGCGGTGATTGAACTATAAATGTCGACGCCTGGAGCTATGCATGTGAGACAATGGAAGGGATGTCATTATTGAGGTGACGACCCCGTGACATAGGCATGAGGTGGACCATGATTTTTACTCCCTCAATTTCTTTATCCAGTCAAGCAGGCGTATAGTAGATGTTGTCTTGTTCATGCTACTACAATACACCAAGGAAATAATACTATTTATGGGCCATGAACTAGAAAAAGAAACATATCTAAAAAATAACGTTTCCAGGCAGCTTTCTAGGTTTACCATCAATTTCCATAAGAGGGAGTTATTTTTCTTTGATGAGATATTGGAAGCTAAAGAACATTTTATATCTACTTTTCCGATCCTTCTCTTAAGATTTTTGTTCGGTTTCTTGCAAAATTGGATTAAAACTGTTGAAACTGGTGTTGTTTTCAACACTATATTCTCACTATCTTTTTCATGCACAAAATATATTTAATTGAAATGGTTGATTTATGTTCCCAAAGCCGTAGAGGCCTTCCTCACCACTAGATAACCATGATTGTGTTGCTCCCCAACCATGGCCACCCGATCGGCCAGAGATGCCACCACCTCCCTTGGAATCAGCAGCTGACGACACACTCGAACTTCCTCGAGCCACGCCTTCTCGAGCTCGGCTCGGTGCCACTTTCTGCACGATATAGCGCCTCCCTCAAATACTCCATCCCAAACTGCCCGAGCCCGTCGCCTCTCCTCTGGGAAGATCGCTAATAAGGCTGTGTGATGTTGTGGTACGTGGGGAGGGGATCATACTCTCTTGCCCCACGAGGACCTAAGTAGTCTGAACCACGGTCCGAATCAATGCTTCGTTGGTGGGGGAAATATTCAATATTAAGTAAACCTGTTATAATTGAGCTGAATGTTCTATCGTAGAGCTAGCTTTTGACACTCTTTGCTTTTACTCCTAGATCATGATGCCCGTATATATATAGGGCTCTACTTTACTCCATGGCATAACATTACCTATTATTGAGTCCATGGTCCTCACGATGAGGCGCAACAATTAAACTACTGCTAAGTCGTATAAACACAAGCTTATACTTCAAGAATGTCATTTAGCTATGAGCATGCATGTGAGACATCAGAATAAATTCTACATCATGTCTTTCTCAATCTTGTAACCATGAGCATTTCAAAACCCACACAAATCTGTAGATGGTCGTGGGATTCTCTAGACAAGTGCATAGTTTTACCTAAGGGCCAATCATGCAGCATTTACTTCAGTGGCCGAAACAGGCATGGTACACGGGATGACAAGAGCCATGTCTCTGGCAAAGAAGCAATGAGTGGTGTATCTCTAAAAGTCGGTACGTTGTGCTGCTGGTGAACGATGAACTACCATTAGATCATCCACGTAGGTATATCATCGTGCCGCACCACATAGTACTACTGTAGAAACTACTACCTAGGAAGCCTCAGAAGTGTTGCAAAATGATGTTGCTCACCATTTGCAAGGAATCCAAATTATAATAAATAATGAGAGCTTGAGTTAGACCTTCAACTCTCATGCCATGTATATCTCATGAATTATGGTTCTCTGTAAACATGTGACACTATAACTCCTAACTCACACAAATTCTTAATTCCCTTTCCGCAATTACCTTGAGCCTTCTTCATGGGCTTCCTATTGTTTGTTGCCTCGTTGTGGGAACTGCAAACCTGACCCATACTTTACTTAGTCGAAACGACCCTTCCATGACTTGGCCTATCTGTTCTCCTGATGAAATAGGTATACCCAACGCAGAAACTGAATCTAAGCATGCATTGAAGTAACAATTCGCCGAGAGTCGGTGAAGAGGAGATGTGAAATGCAGGAGCTCTATGGCAAATATGGAATTCATGAAGCGAGTTGTTTTCAATCGCTTTCCTGATCAAACAAGACAAACCATCAGCAACAAAAAGAAAGAGGTACGGTGAAAGAGGATCACCTTGGTTGATGCCTCGGGATGGAATGAAGGAGTCCAACATATTTCCATTAAAGCGAATTGAATAGCGCACAGTGGTGACACACGCCATCACCCACTGTACCCATTGACTATGAAAGCCCAGCTTCGCTAAAACTCCCTCAGGAAAACGCCAATCCACGTGATCATACCCCTTGGCCATATCCAACTTGTACGCACAAAACTTCTTTCGAGCGGCAGAACCTGTTTGTATTACATGAATGCACTCAAAATCAATAAGAGCATTGTTAGTAATGAGGCGACCCGGAATAAATGCACTTTGCATAGGAGCGATGATGTCATGGAGGAGAGGGCATAAACGGTTTACCAAACATTTGGAGACAACCTTGAAGATGACGTTACATAAATTGATGGGCCTGAAATCTTTCAAGTCAGTTGGGTCATTCTTCTTAGGAATAAGCACAATTGTTGTATCATTGACTCCTTCTGGCATGACCGCATCTGCAAAGAAATCCTGGACTGCATGAACCACATCGTCCTTCAGGAGATCCCAGTTCCTTTGTAGAAAACGCGTCCGGAAATCACCAGGACCAGGAGCTTTAAGAGGACCAATTTGGAAGAGAGCATCACTGATATCCTTCTCCAGAAACGGTGCACACAGGCCCGGCCCTGAGCCGGTGCAACCAGTGCGGGAGCACAGGGCCCTCGATCGCTAGGGGCCTCACCCAGGTATGTTACGTATTCCTGTACTGCTATATGCTACTAGTATCTCGTAGGATCTTGGATTTAGATGTTTTTTCTCCAATAAAATCCAGCCCACGGGAGGTCTTTGGAGATATTGCATACACGCATTGACTGGATCGCTAAAGGAAAAGAGATCGGCCACATTGATTCCATCAAATCGACCACTCCTTCGCCTCCTCGTTCTCCATCAACCTTGTCCCCAATCACAGCTGCCGATGCAACTCTCTCCAATCGAGATTTCCAGCAGTTTTGATGAAATTAATAAGGATGAAATCATGGTTCATTGATTTCCAAGGAATTATTCATTGATTTGCAACGAGTCAGTACATTTCCCTCATGTATTCTTTCAGGTTAGACTGTTCTTGTCATCCGAATAGCCTTCTTCCTCACCCCAATCCCCATAGCCTTGAGAGAGACAAAAGATTGAAGAAAGAGACCGCAAGCAGCGGGGCAGGCGCAACGGTGACTGCGCCAAGCTGTCAGCAGCAAGGTGATGTCCCGCAGTGGTACTTTACGGCCAGGAGCCAGCACGGTAGTCCTAGGGAAAGCAAGCTTCAGCAAACAACGATCCACACTTCATCCTTGCCCCAGGTGCATTGGTTTTAACTTAGAATTGCATGTCCTAATTAATGTAGTATTTGTGTTTCCGCTTGTGTTCTAAGATGTTATCTAGAAACTATATGTTTGATCTGCGAAAACATGAGCTCATAGAATTCCAGAAGGGCCCCATTTTTGCCTCGCACCGGGACCCTCACATATCAGGGCCGGCCCTGGGTGCACAGATGTTGTTATTCATCTCCTCATACACACAAGGCTGTAGCAGATCAGTAATGATATGAGGCTTTACATCATCATCCCGAGTATAAGGATTTTGGAAGAAGTCCGAGGCCAAACCCTCCATCTCAGCCGTATCACAAGTCCACGAGCCATCAGACCGTTTCAGCCTCCGGGCCTTGTTCTTTTTCTTCCTCCACGATGCACGGCGATGAAAATATTTTGTGTTTTGGTCTCCTTCTCGCAGCCATGTAATCCTTGATCGTTGCATCCAAAGGATCTCCTCGCGGTATAATAGCTCATCCATCTCTTTTTCAAGGCCAGCACGTGTAACAATGCTAGCATCATCCATACTTGCATGCAAGGCTTCTAGTTGAGCTCTTTTTTTTCAATCTTTCTCGGGACAGATTTGAAGTGTTGTCTTTTCCAGGAATATAGGCTCGTCATCATCGAGCCTAGGGATGAAGCCACATCCCCAAGGTTTGACACAGGGACTCGTCTAGACCATGCCTCCTCCACAGCCGCAGACAAGAAAGGTTCCCTCTCCTAGACAATCTCGGAGTGGAGGATAGGTCAATCCCCATGAGCATTGGTCGCATCATCCATCAATAATAAGATCGGACAATGATCCGACCGAGAAGAAACCAGATGACGGAGCCGGAGGCCAGGGAACAAAGAAGATCACGCGGGGTAAGCCACTTCATGATCAAGATGAACTTTAGCGTTACGATCGCCTCATTGCTTGTTGTCGACAGTCCAGTAAAACCCAGGTCGTGGAGGTCGCGGTAGGATAGATGTAGGGGTTCGTAGCATGGAAAACAAAAAATTTCTATCGCATACAAACAAACAAGCCAAGATCTATCTACTAGATTGTAGCAACGAGTCGATGGAATAACTTACCCTCGAAGATTCCAAAGTGTTTAACGAGAGCGGATTCTCGTGGGTGATGTAGTCGATTTTTCCGATCTCAAGATCGTGGACGATCCTTCGGCGCTGCGTTCCGGCAGCGCTTCCATCGGTCACACGTTCGATTTTCGACGAAGACCTTCCTCTCCTTGTTCCAGCAGGCGGAGGTTGTAGCACTCCTCGCGATTCCGCAAAGACAACGGTGGTACCTAAGTAGAGGAAATCCCGCAGGGCTTCGCCTTAAGCCGGAGCGAGTATGGTGGATTATGAGAGAGGGCTATTAGTGGCCTAGAGATTAGACACACCAATTAGAAGGCTCTAAACCACAGGCTAAAGCAATTAGAAGCTCTAAACCAAACGGCTCTAAACCTGAGATTAGAGGTAGAAACTTGTGTGTCTCAAGGAGGAGCCCTGCCCCTCCTTTTATGGGTGGAGGAGCTAGGCGCGCTAGGGAGGGAGGGAGTCCCTCCCCAACTCGGCCTAGGGCTTGGGCGCCGACTTGGAGGAGAGAAACTCCTCCTCCAAGTTGGTTTCAAACTCCTCTTGCTTGTTTCTCACAGTTTCCTGTTTTCCACAGTTTCCTGTTTTAGCCGTTTGACTTTCAAACTGGCAATTTGACGTTCATGTTTTTGGAACAGCAAGAAAACTTAGTACATGATGCAATAATTCAATGACACATTCATGTACCCTCCCCCCCCCCGGAGTGCCGGACAATCCGGACCCTTCTAGAACATTCCCGATGAAAACACCGGAATCATTCCCGAACTCCGAAACGGGACTTTCCTTATATGAATCTTATTCTCCGGACCATTCCGGATCATCTCGTGATATCCCGGATCCCATCCGAGACTCCGAACAACATTCGGTCTCTTTCTCATAATACCATAACTACTCAAACAACGTCGAATCCTTAAGTGTGTCTCCCTACGGTTCGTGAATTATGCGGACATGATCGAGACACTTCTCAACAATAACCAATAGAGGAATCTGGAAATTCATATGGCTCTACATATTTCTACGATTACTTTGTGATCGAATGAACCACTTACATACGATACCAATTTCCCTTTGTCTCACGATAGTTTACTTATCCGAGGTTATGATCGCCGGTATCTCTGCATACCTAGTTCAACCTCGTACCGATAAGTACTCTTTTCGCTCCGTGATATGTGATCCCTTGTGACCCAGTCACATGCTTGCAAGCTAATTGGATGACATTCCACCGAGAGGGCCTGAGTATATCTATCCGTCATATGGATGGACAAATCCCACTCTTGATCCATGTGTTTCAACCAATACTTTCCGAACACTCAATGCCACCTTTATAGCCACCCGATTACGGTGGTGTTTGATGTCATCAAAGCATCCATCCACTAAAGGTGATCTGCATGATCTAATGGTCGAAGGCATTAGGTTACTATATATCATAAAGCATATAGCAATTGAACTATTGAAATGACTTGATCTTTATGCTACGCTTATCAATAGGAGTATGTCCACCATATCATTCTCCTAACGATATGATCTTGTTGTTGATAACATCTCAATGTTCATGATAGGGAAACCACAATCATTTAATCAACCAACAAGCTAGTGAAGTATAGAGGCTATACTAGGGACTTTCAAATTAAGTTTACAAATCACACAAGTATCAATGTTTCCTTGTTAATACTATTATAGCATGAATGTAAACATTTATCATAAACACAAAGATATAATAATAACTACATTTATTATTGCCTCTAGGGCATATCTCCAACAGTCTCCCACTTGCACTAGAGTCATCTAATCTAGATTACATGGTAATATACCGAACACCCATGGCAGTTTGGTGTTGGTCATGTTTTGCCCTGGAGAGGTTTAGTCAACGGATCCGCCACATTTAGATCTGTGTACTTTGCAAATCTTTATATCCCCATCCCGGATATGTTCTCGAATAGCGTGAAAACGCAGCTTGATATGCTTCACTGCTTGTGTGACCTTGGTTCTTGCATTGGCTATGGCGCCATGTTATCACAAGAGATAGACATTGGGTCCAGCACTAGGAACCACACCCAGCTCAGTAATGAACTCTTTCATCCATATCGCTTGTGAAGCCTCCGGCAGACCATGTATTCCGATTCGGTTGAAGATCTCGCCACAACGCTTTGCTTTGCACCTCCAACTAATCGCTGCACCATTCAAAATAAATACGTATCAGATTGTGATTTAGAATCATCCGGATCGGTGTTCCAACTAGCATCGGTGTAACCATTAACAACGAAATGTTCATCACCTCCATAAGAAAGAACCATATCCTTAGTTCTTCTCAAGTACTTAAGGATGTTTTTGATCATTGTCCAATGATCCACTCTGGATCACTTTGATATCTGCTAGTTAAACTAACAAAGATATGCAATGTCGGGTCTAGTACATAGCATGGCATACATTAGAGATCCTATGGCTGAGGCATAGGAGTCTTACTCATCCTTTCTCTATCTTACGCGATGTCGGACTTTGAGTTTTACTCAAGGTCATATTGGGCAACATGGGCAAGAACCCTTTCTTGCTTTCTTCCATTCCAAACCTCTTTAGAACTTTGTCCAAATATGTACTCTGTGATAGTGATATTTGGCGTTTCGATCTATCTCTATAAATATTTATGCCTAATATGTAAGCTGCTTCGCCAAGATCCTTCATTTAAAAAACTATTATTCAAATATTCCTTGACACTATTAAGAAGGTCTACATCATTCCCAATCAACAATATGTCATCCACATATAGTATTAAGAATGCTACAGAGCTCCCACTCACTTTCTTATAAATACAAGCTTCTCCATAAGTTTGTATAAAACCAAAACTTTTGATTACCTTATCAAAACGTTGATTCCAACTTCGGGATGCTTCCTTCAATCCATAGATGGACCGTTGAAGTTTGCATACCTCGTTAGCATCTTTAGGATCGACAAAACCTTTGGGTTGCATCATATACAACTCTTCATCAATATCTCCATTGAGGAATGCTGTTTTGACATCCATCTGCCATATCTCATAATCATAATATGCAGCGATTGCTAACATAATCCTCACAGATTTTAGCTTCGCATCGGTGAGAAAGTCTCATCGTAGTCAACTCCTTGAATTTTTCGAAACCCTTTTGCAAGTCGAGCTTTATAGATGTAACATTACCATCAACATCTGCTTTCTTCTTGAAAATCCATTTGTTCTCGACAGCCTTCCGCCATCCGAAGTCCACCAAAGTCCATACTTGGTTTTCGTACATGGATCCAATTTGGATTTCATGGCTTCTTGCCATTTATTGGAATATGGGCTCATCATCGCTTCCTCATATGTCTCGGGTCATCGGTGTTGTCCACCAACATGACACTCATAACGGATCATACCAACTGGAGTGGTACGAGTTCTCGTTGACCTTGAGGCTCAGAGCAACTTCAACGAAGTTTCATGATCATCATCATTAGCTTCCTCTCTAATTGGTGCAGGCACCACAGAACTTCTTCCGGTCTTGCGCTACTCGCATTCGAGAGAAGGTTCGACAACCTCGTCGAGTTCTACTTTCCTTCCATCACTTCTTTCGAGAGAAATTCCTTCTAGAAAGGATCCATTCTTAACGAAAATTTTGCCTCGGATCTATGATAGAAGGTATACCCAATAGTTTCCTTCGGTATCCTATGAAGACGCATTTTTCCGCTTTGGGTTCAAGCTTGTCCGGCTGTAACTTCTTTACGAGGCTTCACATCCCCAAACTTTAAGGAGCGACAATTTAGGTTTCTTCCCAAACCATAATTCATACGGTGTCGTTTCAACGGATTTAGACGGTGCCCTATTTAAAGTGAATGCGGTGTTTCTAATGCATAACCCCAAAATGATAGCGAACTGTAAGTGACATCATAGAACGAACCATATCTAAGAGAGTTCGATTACGACGTTCGGACACACCATTACGTGGTGTTCCCGGTGTCAATTGTGAAAGTATTCCGCACTTCTTTAAATGCTCGCCAAACTCGTAACTTAGATATTCACCTCCACGATCAGAACATAGAAATTTAATCTTCTTGTTACGTTGATTCTCTACCTCACTTTGAAATTCCTTAAACTTCTCGAAAGTTTCGGACTTATGTTTCATGAAATAGATATACCCATATCTACTCAAGTCATCTGTGAAGGTAAGAACATAACGATAACCACTGCACGATGCTACACTCATTGGACCACACACATCGGTATGTATGATTTCCAATAAGTCCGTAGCTCGCTCCATCATACCAGAAAATGGAGTCTTAGTCATTTTACCCATCAGACATGCTTCGCATCTTTCAAGTGATTCAAAATCAAGTGATTCAAGAAGTCCATCGGAATGGAGTTTCTTCATACGCTTCACTCCAATGTGACCAAGACGACAGTGCCACATATAGGTCAAATTATCGCTTGATTTCAAACGTTTAGCCTCAATATTGTTGATATGTGTATTTCCACTATCGAGATTCAGTAAGAATAGACCATCTATCAAAGGTGCATGTGCATAAAACATATTACTCATATAAATCGAACAACCATTATTCTCTGACTTAAACAAGTAACCGTCTCGCAATAAACAAGATCCCGATATAATGTTCATGCTCAACGCAGGCACCAAATAACAATTATTTAAGTATAAAACTAATCCCCATGGTAGATGAAGGGTAGCGTCGACCGCGATCACATCAACCTTTGATCCGCTTCCCACGCCGCATCGTCACCTCGTTCTTCGCTAGCTTCTTATTCGCAAAGACCTGCTTCGAGTTACAAATATGAGCAACGAACCAAAGATCAAATACCTGTGCACTACTACAGTACTAGTGAGATACACATCAATAACATGTATATCGATATACCTTTCTTCTTGATGTTGCCGTTCTTGATCCGCCAAGTACTTTGGGCAATTCCGCTTCGATGACCTTCTCCCTTGCAAGAAAAGCACTCGGTTCAGGCTTGGGTCCAGCCTTGGTCTTCTTCATTGGCGTGGTAACTTTCTTACCACCCTTCTTGAAGTGTCCCTTTGCTTAGACTTGCCTTTCTTGAGTTTGGTGGTCTTATTGACCATCAACACTTGGTGCTCTTTCTTGATCTCCACTTCGCAGACTTTAACATAGCAAATAGTTCTCGCAACTCTTTGTTCATGTTACGCATGTTGTAGTTCATCACAAAGTTCTGTAACTTGGTGGCGTGATCGAGGACGCGGTAAATCCTCAAAGCATTAGGAATCACTATACCCAAGCTTTGAAGTTTGTTTGCGTGCCTGGACATCTTAAGCACATGCTCACCGACGAGCCCTCTTCCATCTTGCGCTTAAAGAACTTCTCGAAGCCTCATAGCTTTCAATTGCCGCATGAGTCTCAAAAATTAATTTGAGATCCTCGACAATATCATATGGGTCGACTCTTCAAACCTTTTCTCAAGCTCCGATTCTAAACCATACAAGATAGCACACTGAACTATGGAGTCGATTCTTCCGAGCGAGGTAAACATTCTTTACTTCATCAAGCATCACCTGCAGGGTCACCCGGTGCATCCAAAGACATAGGTCAAATTACCACTGTGAGGACAATCCTCAAATTGCGGAACCAATCCATGAAGTTGCTTCCATTGTTTTTCAACTTTTCTTTCTCTAGGAACGCATTAAAATTGATGGTAGGGCTGCCATTGATCTACAACATATTTGCAATAGTTTAGACTAAGTTTATGACAAATTGAGTTCAAATTAATTAATGAAATTAAACTAGGTGAACTCCCACCAAAACAACATCCCTCACATTGTTTTAGTGATCACAGAACCAAATCCACTACATCAACACCGATCATCACGAGAGTTGATATAGTTTCAATGGCGAACAATCGTCATGTTCATCATATCTACTATACGATTCATGCTTTACCTTCGGTAATCCGTGTTTGAGACCATGTGCGTACATGCTAGGCTCGTCAAGATCAAACCTTAGTTTCGCATGAGCAAATCTGGCTTGCTCACGTTGTATGCACTTGCAGAATCTAACACACCCGATCATCACGTGGTGCTTGAAACAACAAGCTTTAGCAATTGCTAACTAAGGGTGAACACTTTATGATTTGAAATTCATGTGCATGAGGGATCATCTTATAATGCTACCGCTGTCTACTAAGCAATACAAGATGCATAAAGGATTAACATCACATGCAATTCATAATATGTGATATGATATGGCCTTTCTTCTTTGTGCTTCCGATCTCCATCTTCAAGCACGAACATGATCTCCATCATCACCGGCATTGCATCAAGGTCAATGACGCTTCACCATGGTTGTCGCCCACGGCTTCAACTATTACAACTACTTTGAATAGACACGAGTCTTAAATTAAAGACAACCATATGGCTTCCGGGTTGCCAACTTACAATAAGGAACATTGCATACATCAAATATAATCACAATCATGGCCATATCACATCAAGACACCCCGCAAAACAAAGTTAGACGCCTCTACTTTCTTTGCATATTTTACGTGGTTTGGGGCTTTCAATAAGTGTCGTTCTAACTACGAACAAGAACCACAACATTGATACTAGCATTGTTGATTACCCGTTGTAAATTGGATCTTAACTATGCTAGGAGAAACAGCACCCATAAAGCCACTTATGCAATACAAGTTGCATGTTAGCGTGGAGCAAGTCTCATGAACGATGTCATGTAAGGTTAGCCCGGCCGCTTCATCCCAACATACCGCAAGATGCAAAGTACACAAAAGCAATCGACAATAAAAGCATCAACGCCCATAATGACCATTGTTCTACTGTGCAACATATCTACATATAGACACGGCTCGATACCCTTTGTAGGGGTTCGTAGCATGGAAAACAAAAAATTTCTATCGCATACAAACAAACAAGCCAAGATCTATCTACTAGATTGTAGCAACAGTCGATGGAATAACTTACCCTCGAAGATTCCAAAGTGTTTAACGAGAGCGGATTCTCGTGGGTGATGTAGTCGATTTTCCGATCTCAAGATCGTGGACGATCCTTCCGGCCAAGCGCTTCTGCAATCGGTCACACGTCGGATTGACGAAGACCTTCCTCTCCCTTGTTCCAAAGAAATGGAGGTTGTAGCACTGTCCTCGCGATTCCGAAAGACAACGTGGTACCTAAGTAGAGGGAAATCCATGAGGCTTCGCCTTAAGCCGAGCGAGTATGGTGGATTATGAGAGAGGCTATTAGTGGCCTAGAGATTAGACACACCAATTAGAAGGCTCTAAACCGCAGGCTAAAGCAATTAGAAGCTCTAAACCAAACGGTGTAAACCCGAGATTAGAGGTAGAAAATTGTGTCTCAAGGAGGAGCCCTGCCTCCTTTTATGGGTGGAGGAGCTAGGCGCGCCGGAGGGAGGGAGTCCCTCCCAACTCGGCCTAGGGCTTGGGCTCACTTGGAGGAGAAACTCCTCCTCCAAGTTGGTTTCAAACTCCTCTTGCTTGTTTCCCACAGTTTCTGCTTCCCACAGCTTTCTGTTTCACAGTTTCTGTTTTAGCCGTTTGACTTTCAAACCGCAATTTGACTTTCATGTTTTTGGAACAGCAAGAACACTTAGTACATGATGCAATCATTCAATGACACATTCATGTACCCTCCTCCCGAGTCTGGACAATCCGGACCCTTCTAGAACTTTCCCGATGAAAACACGGAATCATTCCCGAACTCAAACGGACTTTCCTTATATGAATCTTATTCTCCGGACCATTCCGGATCATCTCGTGATATCCCAGATCCCATCCGAGACTCAACAACATTCGGTCTCTTTCTCATAATACCATAACTACTCAAACAACGTCGAATCCTTAAGTGTGTCTCCCTACGGTTCGTGAATTATGCGACATGATCGAGACACTTCTCGAACAATAACCAATAGAGGAATCTGGAAATTCATATGGCTCCACATATTTCTATGATTACTTTGCGATCGAATGAACCACTTACATACGATACCAATTTCCCTTTGTCTCACGATAGTTTACTTATCCGAGGTTATGATCGCTCGATCTCTGCACACGTAGTTCAACCTCTACCGATAAGTACTCTTTTCTCGCCTGATATGTGATCCCTTGTGATCCAGTCACATGCTTGCAAGCTAATTGGATGAAATTCCACCGAGAGGGCCCAGAGTATATCTATCCGTCATATGGATGGACAAATCTCACTCTTGATCCATGTGTTTCAACCAATACTTTCCGAACACTCAATGCCACCTTTATAGCCACCCAGTTACGTTGTGGTGTTTGATGTCATCAAAGCATCCATCCACTAAAGGTGATATGCATGATCTCATGGTCGAAGGAATTAGGTTACTATGTATCAGAAAGCATATAGCAATTGAACTATTGAAATGACTTGATCTTTATGCTACGCTTATCAATAGGAGTATGTCCACCATATCATTCTCCTAACGATATGATCTTGTTGTTGATAACATCTCAATGTTCATGATAGGGAAACCACAATCATTTAATCAACCAACAAGCTAGTGAAGTATAGAGGCTATACTAGGGACTTTCAAATTAAGTTTACAAATCACACAAGTATCAATGTTTCCTTGTTAATACTATTATAGCATGAATGTAAAAATTTATCATAAACACAAAGATATAATAATAACTACATTTATTATTGCCTCTAGGGCATATCTCCAACAATAGAACCTCACAAAAATCACGCATGAGACTCTCAGAACTAGCTATCCTGGAGAAATGCTCCTCTTTTCCACATTGCTTCGTTGAAAAGCATCTTATATTTCGAAACCGAGGGAGTATTATTTATGGACCATGAACTACAAAAAACAACATATCTAAAAATAACGTTTCTAGGCAGCTTTCTAGGTTTACCATCAATTTCCATAAGAGAGAGTTATTTTTATTTTATGAGATGTTGGAAGCTAAAGAACATTTAAACTTCCTTAATATATCTTCTTTTCCTATCACTTTTCTTAAGATTTTTGTTCGATGTCTTGCCAAATTGGATTAAAACTGTTGAAACTGATGTTGTTTTCAACACTATATTCTCACTATCTTTTTTGTGCACAAAAATATTTAATTGAACAAATGGAAAATGGTTGATTTCTGTCACCAAAGCCGTAGAGGCCTTCCTCACCACTAGATAACCATCATTGTCTTGCTCCCCAACCATGGCCACCAGCTTGGCCAAAGATGCCACCACACTAGTAGAAAACGGACATTTGGTCCAGAGCATTAGTCCCGGTTCTGGTATAAACCGGGACTAATGCCCCGGTCCCAACGGCTAGAAACGGCCGCAGGGACCAGAAGACATTAGCCCCGGTTCGTATGGAAACTTTAGCCCCGGTTCGTTTAACAAATCGGGGCTAAAGGGTCTGGCGCTGGAAAAGAGTAGATGCGTGGACCTTTAGCCCTGGTTTGTTTCTCAAACCGGGACTAAAGTCCCCGACTATATCTTCTTCCCCTTCCCAGCCCGAGCTATTTCAAGATCACACAATCATCCCTCTCAAATTTCTCCCCTCAATCTCGAGTTCTTCCCCATTTTTCTCAAGATTTGTGAACATTTTTTGGCTCCACATCTATCAAGGGTCCGAAGAGGTTAGCAACTTCATCATTTCAGCTATCATTGCTTGTTTTAGCTCATTTCATGCTCTAGAAATGGATAGATTTTGTCTGGGTTCTATCTCTGTATATCTGGTTAATTTGGCACATATAGTTCTCGAAATTCATTTGATTCATCGAAGCACATAGATACATGAGTTCATCCTATATACACATCTTGGTTTGACACGTTGTCTTGAAATCCTAGGTCACAAAGGCATCATGTCACCGTCGAGCAACAAAATATTCTTCTTTCTTCTACCTGTCGTCACAAAATCCATTGAAACAAAAATAAGTACCAAAACTATGAAGGCACACATATATATAGTGTCTCCCTAGCATTTTAGTTAATCATCGACTAGTTAAGCAAGAAATTAAGAACAAAAACATGAACACGCCAAGGAGCTACCAAATTAAATTAGGGAGTGCCTCTATGGCGAGCTCCTCGAAGATGTCTAAGGACGAGGCATCCTAAGACATCTTCGAGAAGCTCTGCCATAGTGGTGTCCCTGCTCTCGCACACCATCTTTCAGTTCATATATTTTCTAGCTAAATTATATGCTGGTGGAGCTAACTAATTTCACATATTAGAGTGTTTTCACGGCTCCTCGAAGATGTCTGAGGACGAGGTCCTAAGACATCTTCGAGAAGCTCCGCCGTAGTGGTGTCTCTGGTCTCGCACACGATCTTCCTTGCAGTTGATAGTTCACAAGGATGCCTATTTATAGATTAAGCAACACAACATAGTGTCGACACTCGCCCTGTCATAGTGTCGCCACCCACTGAAACAGTGTCGCCACTCACTGGCATAGTGTCCACTCACGACATATAGTGTCGTCACCCACTTTTAGTCCTGATTGGAGACACCATTCGGGACTAAACGAGCTCATGTCGGCCTTCAAGAATTTTTAGTCGGTTGGTGTGTCCAACCGGGACTAAAGATGTAGTAGAAATTTTTTTAAATCAGTGCTTGTTTGATGTATACGATGTGTTCTTTTATTTTTAGACTAGTACTACTCTTAGCATCGTGATTTTGTTTGATGAACTTATAAAATGCAGATGAGACGGCAATGGATGTACGCTGACCGAATCTCTAACGATTTCATTAAAGGCGTGCGTTCTTTTCTCGTTGTGGCAGAGGCAAACAAGCGGAATGGTTTTATCTATTGTCCATGTGGTGAGTGTCGGAATCAGAAGGAATACTCTTCCTCAAGAGTCCTTCATGGCCATTTGTTTCGGTTCGGTTTCATGTCTGCCTATAATTGTTGGACCAAGCACGGAGAAAGAGGGGTTATGATGGAAGACAACGAAGATGAAGAGAATGATGACAGCTATCCTATGTCCCCTGAATACGGTGGTACTACAATGGAAGACAATGATGAAGAAGAAGCAGAAGAACATGCATCATATGAGCCAGATGATGATCTTGGTCGGGCCATTGCTGATGCAAAGAGAGAATGTGATAGCAAAAGGGAGAGGTTGAAATTTGAGCAGATGTTAGATGATCACAACAAATTGTTGTACCTCAATTGCGAAGATGGCCACAAAAGCTAAAAGACAATCGGAATTGCTGCAATGGAAGGCAGAGGTCGGTGTGCCTGACAAGGGATTTGAAAAGTTGTTGAAGATAATGAATAAGCTGCTTCCAAAGGATAACGAACTGCCCGCCAGTACTTACAAAGCAAATAAGGTTTTATGTCTTCTAGGATTAGAGGTACAGAAGATACATGCATGCATTAATGACTGCATCCTCTATCGCGGTGAGCAGTACGAGAATTTGGAATCATGCCCGGTATGCACTGCATTGCGGTATAAGATCCGACAAGATGACCCTGTTGATGTTGAGGGGGAGCGCACGAGGAAGAGGGTTCCCGCCAAGGTGATGTGGTATGCTCCTATAATACCACGGCTGAAACGTTTGTTCAGAAACGAAGAGCATGCCAAATTGTTGCGATGGCACAAAGAAGACCGTAAGAAAGACGAGATGTTGAGACACCCCGCTGATGGGTCGCAGTGGAGAAAAATTGAGAGAAAGTACCCGGACTTTGCAGGTGACGCGAGAAACTTATCGTTTGGTCTAAGTACGGATGGCATGAATCCCTTTGGGGAGCAGAGCTGTAGTCATAGCACATGGCCTGTGACTTTGTGTATGTATAACCTTCCTCCTTGGTTGTACATGAAGCGGAAGTTTATTATGATGCCAGTGCTCATCCAAGGCCCGAAGCAACCCGGCAACGACATTGATGTATACCTAAGGCCATTAGTTAAAGAACTTTAATAGCTATGGCACGGACAAGGTGTACGTGTGTGGGATGAGCACAAACATGAGGAATTTAACCTACGGGCATTATTGTTCGTAACCATCAATGATTGGCCTGCTCTTAGTAACATTTCAGGACACACAAATAAGGGATACAATGCATGCACACACTGTTTAGATGACAATGAAAGTATTTATTTGGATAAGTGCAAGAAGAATGTGTACCTAGGGAATCGTTGTTTTCTTCCGCCCACGCATTCCCTAAGAAGGAAAGGCAAGCATTTCAATGGTGAAGCATATCACCGGAGTAAGCCTGTCCATCGTACTGGTGATGATGTATTTGATATGGTGAAGGATTTAAAAGTAATCTTTGGAAAGGGTCCTGGCGGACAGTCCGTTCCGAAGGACGCTGGCGGACACACACCCATGTGGAAGAAGAAATCTATATTTTGGGAGCTGCCCTATTGGAAAGTCTTAGAGGTCCGCTCTGCAATCAACGTGATGCACCTGACGAAGAATGTTTTCGTGATACTGCTAGGCTTCTTGGGCGTGTATGGAAAAAATAAAGATACACCAGAAGCACGACATGACCAACAACGTATGAAAGACCGAGAAGGCAGGCATCCAGAGTTGTTTCAAGGTACTGCCAGCTACGCTCTTAACAAGGAAGAGAAGGAAATCTTTTTTGAATGCCTGAGTAGTATCAAGGTTCCTTCTCGCTTCTCGTCCAATATAAAGGGAATAATAAATATGGCATAGAAAAATTCCAGAACCTGAAGTATCATGACTGCCACGTGCTTATGACGCAGTTGCTTCTGGTTGCTTTGAGGGGGCTTCAGCCGGAAAATGTTAGAGTACCCATTGTGAAGCTATGTTCGTTCCTCAATGCAATTTCTGAGAAGGTAATCGATCCAGAAAGTCTACCAGGGTTACAGAAAGATGTGGTCCAGTGTCTTGTCAGTTTTGAGTTGGTGTTCCCACCATCCTTCTTCAACATAATGACGCACCTTCTAGTTCACCTAGTCGAAGAGATTACCATTATCAGTCCTGTATTTCTACACAATATGTTCCCTTTGAGAGATTCATGGGAGTCTTAAAGAAATATGTCAATAACCGTGCGAGGCCAGAAGGAAGCATCTCCAAGGGATATGGAACAGAGGAGGTCATTGAGTTTTGTGTTGACTTTATTCATGACCTTAAGCCGATCGGTGTACCTGAATCACGGCATGAAGGGAGACTTAGTGGAAAAGGAACACTAGGAAAGAAAGAAAAGATATGTATGGACAGACATTCTTTCACTAAAGCACACTATACAATTCTGCAAAGTTCCACCTTGGTGGCTCCATATATCGAGGTACACAAGAATATTGTACGCTCGAACTACCCGGGGCAGTCTGACAGGTTGATTAGAGATGAACACATGAAGACTTTCGACGGTTGGTTGCAGACACATCTCATGAATGACACCACTGTTGGAGATCAGTTGTACTTGTTGGCCAGGTCTCCATCTTCAACTATATTGACTTTCCAAGGGTACGAGATCAATGGGAATATATTTTACACTCACGCCCAAGATAAAAAGAGCACCAACCAAAACAGTGGTGTCTGATTTGATGCAACGGACAAGAATGGAAAAAGGACACATATTATGGTTACATAGAGGACATATGGGAACTTGATTATGGTCCTAATTTCAAGGTCTCATTGTTTCGATGCAAATGGGTCAAGATGACAGGAGGTGGGGTAATGGTAGACCAGCTGTACGGAATGACAACAGTGGATCTCAATAATCTTGCGTACGGACGAACCATTCGTCCTTTCCAATGATGTGGCTCAAGTTTTCTATGTGAAGGACATGTCTACTAGACCGAGAAAAAGGAAAGATAAGCAAAAGAATATAATATCATACGATGAGCCAAAGCGCCACATAGTTCTTTCAGGAAAAATAAACATGGTGGGAGTTGAGGACAGGACAGACATGTCAGAAGATTATGACAAATTTCATGAAATTCCACCATTCAAAATGAAAACTGACCCAAGCATATCGCTAAATAAGGAAGATGCTCCATGGTTACGGACAAGAAGTGTCACATCCCAAAATTCTCCTAATTTTGGAATGTGAAATAAATAAATAAGTTTGATTGATTGTTTTACTATGTTGAAAATTCTCAAAGAGAAGAAACTTTTTGAATAGAAAATCCTCTCAACCTTGAATTCAAAATCTTATATTCTTTTGTTATGACCTAAGTAGCCATATAGGCAAAAGGGCATGGATTGATTATGGATTATAGAATTGGTGTGCAAGATTTCAAAATGAAAATCATGAAGCATTCATAATCATTTCATTACATCCATGCATAGTCCCCACAAACTGAATCCAAATCCCGGTAACTAAATCCTATAGTTGATTTACCCAAATGTTCCTAAAAGGAAATTAAATTAACTTTATAAATCCCACTATTGCTAAGGCATAAATTATTGCTAAATTATAGCCTAAAAAGATCCAATGAATATTACAAAATTTTAGAAACAAAACTGAGCTCATCTGGAGCTATTATGAAAAAGTTATGGAATAAATACAAACAAATAAAGATATAAATAAAATGAAATATAAAAAGATTTATAAAACCACTACTTCCAAACTAGTAAAAATATTATAAATATGATCCTACAATGATCTATTTGATTTTAGAAAAATTTAGAAACAAGAATCATATCATTTGGAGTTCGTATGCAAAAGATATGAGGGAAACAAGTAAATAGAAAAAGAAAATAAAAAAAACCTAAATGGGCTGGCCCACCCGGACCGACCGGAGCACCAGCCAGCAGGACATGACCGATCGATCCCATGGTTGCTTTAAAAACCGTGCGAATCAGTTTTTCTTAACCTATTTCTATTTAAACTCTCATAACTTTTTATCTACAACTCCGAATCGACTTCCGTTTGTCTCTACTTGTTCTCTACTTCAAGGCCTATCTCTACACCATCATAAATCTCCATATAAACTCGTGGAGCCACAGCTACGAGTTTCTCTTCTCGAAATCCTGAATCTACACATGCCCGAATCTTATTTCGCTTTTTAACCCATCTAGACTTTGTTATTTGCCTTCGGCCAAAAAACGAAAGTTATATAACTCGTCGAAATCTTTCAATACCGAAAAACCTCACCTCTTTTCATCCACCACAGACGGAGAATTTCGCATCGCAATATTTCAGATCTGACGGTGTAAATCCAAGATGTACTCGCGCTCGTTCCTTAAAATCCAAATTCCTTTGGTGAGAAGGTAGGACTAATGATTCCCCACAACTTTAATATTCTAAGTTTTTCAATTTGACCTATGGATTTGTCTTTCTAACACAGATCTGTTTCTTGTCTATTCTGAGCCAAAATCGTGTCGATCTCTTCTTCTAGCCACCGGATCCTATCCGCATTTGGCCGAGATCCAATCAAACCGTGCGCTATGTCGTTATTCCGGCGACTTCCTCATCAACGCCACATCGTCGCCAGTCAAGATTCTAGTCCTACCAGCGTGCAAAGTCAACTGTTCAAATGGAATATTCTCTGGAATATTCCGTTCGAATTTAAAATTGCACATTATAGATCTAACTTGTAAAATTCATTAGAAATTCATACAACGTCCAAAATTTGCGTATAATATATCAAATTGAAGATAATTTTACGTAAAATCACCTTATCAGAATAGATCCAACCTTTACAGTACGTACTTACTGTAATGATTTAATTAGTTTTAATGGTATTTTAGGTGAATAAATTCATAGAAAATTATCTGTAACTCTGAAAAATATGAACAATATATCAAATTGAAGCTACTGTAATGTAAACTAATAATATCTGGTTGGATCTAGCCTTTGTGGATTATTTACCCCGTAGCAATTTAATTAGTTTTAATGGCTTTAGAAATCATTAAATTCATAGCAAATTATTTGCATGTCACAAAAATATAAATGATATACCGATGGAAAGCTGGTTCCATGTAGATCACCAATATGCAATTAGTTCAACCTTTGACTGTAAGGTTTTGCCGTGAAGATTTAAATGGTTTAATTGGCTATTTAGAGTAATAAATTCATAAGAAAATAAATACTGCTCAGAAAATTACAAATAATATGTCCCTAGAATCACAATTCCATGGAGATTTCAGCTATAATTTTTGTTTGATTTTTAGACAACAGAAATTATATGAATCATTTAAAACCCATTAAACGCTATTTAAATCATACAAAAAGATCTATAACTCCGATTAGGGTGAATCCAACGCCTACTGGTTCGTATTAACGTCCTCTATCCATTGAACCCAAGAAACAAATTTAATTCGACAGTTAGAATAGGCGTTACAACAGAACTATTAAAAACCCTATATTAGCAAGTAATTATTAATAACAAGTACTCCATTGCATTAATTGGTCTCTTGCATGAATCATATACTTCAGTATTGTGTAGAGAACTAAAGTAACAACCATTGTGACTTGTTAAATTGTCATGCATGCATTTGTTGCATTTGTTTGATCTCTATGTGCTATTGTTTATGATTGTATGCAATTATTTGCTCGATAGATTGCGAGGAGTGCAAAGTGTGTGATTGCAACTACTATGATTGCAAGTATTGTGGTTATGATGAGTGCAACCATTATATCTATGAGGATTGTGAGGATTATCTAATCGACTACATCTACATCAAAGGCAAGTGGTGCTATCTTGGTCATAAATGTCCTATTGTTTTCCTATGCATTATAGATGTTTTTGTAGAATTGCATGTAACACCCTCAGAATCGGACCTATGCAAGTTTGAGCAAAATTCGCCAAACCCGCATAGAAACGATTCAAAGGTGCCCACCAGGCACTTTCGCATGGTGGAAAACGGTAATAACATATTACAACAGTCCTCGATGGGACCCATGTAAGATATATATAAAGGTGACTCCATGAGTCAAGAATACAAATATAATGTACAAAGATCCAAATCACCTTGAAAATGATCGAGCGTCCGACTACGGACAAGATGCAAATGGGGCTAAGAGCCCTGAAGAATAACCAATGGCGTCCATAACCGCCAGCCAAGCCGGAAGGGTAACCCGCTAACGCGCCGATCTCAAACCCGCTTAAAAAAAAAGGTGCCGAAAGGCGAAGGAAAAGAGGAGCGCCAAGATCGAGGCCATACACGGCGAGGCTAGAATTGGCGGTCCTCGCCACATAGGTATGGTGGACTAAAGCGCAGCGAAAGATGCACTAAACAACCTATAGAGACTCGATACAATCTGGCATATCGAGAGGGTAAGATAGACCTATCCGGATCCAACCTGAAGCTAACACCAAACAAACCCATCCTGGTGTTTCCCCCTCGAGACCAAACGAGGAAGTCAACCGAGGAACTCACACAGTTGGCAGTTTTACTTATTCAGTTATCGTTGCAGCATTTACTAGTCAGGTGTAGATAATCATCCTGATAAAATGAGCAGTGGGCACTTTTAGTTAACCATACTGTTATAGTTGCAACAATTACTAATCAGATACAGATAGCATGAGATAAACCCAAAACCCAGCAGTTGTTGGTACTTTTAATCAGCCAATTCCGTTGTAGTTGCCATACTTACTAGTCAGGTACAAAGGTCGCAAGCGACAATCCAAACAAGCAATTGTGGGCAGTATTATTAGCCATTCCATTATAGTGAAGCTGATTACTAGTCATTATAAGTCAAATTTATAGCAGTAAACTTTAGTTATGCTTGTCTATGATCGAGATACTGTGCTCCAAGTCGTCCATATCCGCGACACGGCTTTCGAAAAGTTTTACCCGCCGGGTGCACCAATAGCAACACACGCCGATCAACCTCGGAAAAACCAAATCAAAACCCAACGAGGCTTTCACGACAACAATCACAGATTCAGAATATTTCAGGGCCACCCTTAAGTAGATTCCGCAACGGAGTAAGCAAGCTCCGAGGCGGCCTCAAGGTTTGGCTAGACGGTTGTGAACGATCGGGAACCCAAACGGGCTTGTCGACACCGCGGAATCGTGGTCCGATCCTAACAAGACAAAGCAGCAAGACTCGCACAATTTAAATACGTAAGTAGCATGGCATAAGTACAGATCGTAAATAAAACCTCAAACTAGTTTGTGGCCCCAAGAAATAAGAATGAATCAAGCTCGCCTGGGGGGTCCCATATACCTCCCGGATGTGGATAGCGCGATAAATCAAGGAACAGGTATCAAGTACTCGGGGTCTTACGGGACACAAGTGGGTGTTCGGAAACCAAATATTATCTATCACCCACCGATGCCTCTGCTTATTTCAATTTTTAGTTGTTAAACAGAAATTAAAGTGGCGATAAGTAAAACTATGATCAACTCCATCATCAACAGGCGGCAATACATCAGCAACTGTGGCATATGACGACACATTTCAGCACTTGAGCAAGCAACTACGACGCGCAAGTCCAACTATCAACCAAACAACAGGTAATAGGGTGTGTCCAAGGCATTATGGGCTGCAGGGAATATCACGGGTACGGAAACTAGAGCATCGCAACACAGATAGCAATAGATCAACAGGAGGGAAGTAAATACTATAAAAGTAAGATAGGTAGAAAGGGGCGAGATGCTCGCCTGAAAACATTGTCGAAGGTTCAACCGAAGATCGGGGCGGAGCTCACATCAACTCAACGGCCTTATCCGCGAAGAAGCAAAACACTAGCATAAACACCGGATGCAATATTTAATACAACGACAGAAGATCGGCATGATGCATGTATGACATGGCAAAGATGCAATGCGGTTAGGTCATGTTAAGTGGAACCGGGGTCCCGACAATTAGTTAGATGGTTCAAGTTGTTTAGAAACCCCGCAATTTAAATGTTGTTCTAACATGGCAAAAGATAGCACCGATTCGCTACACAAGTTTAAATGAGGCCAATATAAGGCTAGATTTGCCCGCATATGGGCCCCATATTTAATTATTAGGTGAATCGGCATAAGGCCCCCAAACCACATGAGATGCATGCGCGATGAATGATTTGATGTGCAACAATTGTATTATATTATGAAATTAGGGTTTTCGGGAAGGGGTTCACACATTAGGGGTCTCGACGATCTTGGGGGTCCGGGGGTCTGGGGTTCGGCAGGGTCCAGGGTTCGACTGAGCGGTCTCAAGGAACGTTCTTGGAGTATCGGGTCGTTCTTGCCACGCCGATCTCGTCGGGTCCGCGCCATCGAGTCGGTCCTGGCCTTTGAGGTGAGGGACTTGGCATCCTCGAGGAGCACTTGTCGTACAGGGTCTCGTTGTCCGGGGAAGTACTTGAGGTTCCGCGGGATCGGTCTTCGCCTCCGGGAACGGGTCTTCGGGTCCTCGATGAACTGGGTGTTCTGGCAATCTCTGGGTAGTGGGTCTTGACGCTCCCTGTCGAAGGTCCGAGGAAGGTCTCACGGTGGACTCGAGGCACACCAACACGCCACCTTTGTGGGCATTGCCCATCGACTGCGCCGATGCCCTCCAGACGGAAGACGCAGACCGCATGCACCGGGGCCGACGAGGCAGAGCTGCACCCCTTCGTGGTCCCTTGGCTGCGATGGCTGGCTGGTGAGGCTCGGCGGCAGCACGTCGGGGAAGAAAGGCGGGGCCCGCAGGGGTTGGTCTCGGCGTACTGTGGAGCACACGGGCGGCTCGCGGCGAGGAGGATGCAGGCCGTCGGGGAGGAGCTTTGCGGCGCTCCTGACGTGGGGCCCGCGGAGGACAGGGCCGGCGGGGATGGCGGTTCAGCGGCAGGCTGGCAAAGATGAGGTGGCCGATGGCCGCAAGGTGGCGAAAGGCGCCGCAGGCGAAAGGCGCAGCAGGTGCTGCGGAGGGCGGCCGGGCACAGGCGGCAGGGGCCGCGGCTGTGGGAGCGACACGGGGCACCGGAGCACGCCAGAGCTTGCGGCGACGGCGGAGCGGCAGCGGAGGCAGCAAGGCCACAAGGCGGCAGTGGTGCCGGAGGCGGGCGAGGCAGGAGGTGGGCGGCTCGGCGGGAGGCGCCAAGGCGGCGTCTGGGCTAGGTGGCGGCACAACTGGCGGCCGAGGGAGGAGGGAGAGCTCAAGGGCGGGATGGCCTCGTCGCGGGGAAAGCTGGGGCCTGGCGCCAAGGCTGGAGGCGGAGGCTTGCGCCACGCGGCTTCCGGTGGGGGCTGGTCGAGCGGGTCCTATGTAGGTGGCGCGCAAGCGGAGATTGGGGCGGAGGCGGCGCTGAGGTTGGGCGAAACGCAGAGGGAGGAGGGAGATGGGTCGCGTGGGGGAGGCTGGTGGTGGGCAGGGGAGAAGGGGACCCACGCAGAGAGAGGAGGTCAAGGCGTGGCAGCTGCGTGGGCTGCATGGGCAGCAGGTGGGGAGAGGTGGGGTCACAGGTCAAGGGGCCGGCAGGTGGGCTGTGGGGAGGAGATGAGTGGTGGTGGGTGGCTGGGCCACGGGAAGTGGGCAGGCGGGAGTGGGGTCGGGCCCAGTGCGGTAGAGGGAGGTGGGTGCAGGGGGTGTGGTTGGAGAGAGAGAGAAAGAGGGTGAGGGTGACGTGTCACCGATAGGAGGGGTGAGGGAAGAGGAGGTGGCAGGTTGCCATTGGGGAGTGAGGTGGCTGGGTGTGTGGGTAGAGTTTAGGTGAGTTTAGGATTTAGGTGGGGCTAGCAGGGTGGACCGTTTGTGTTATACGGGGGTGGTCGTTCGGGTCGGGTTGGCCCGTTCGACTGCCCCCACTAATTCACTAAATAATTTATTTAATTAAATCCGGGCGTTTGCAAAATATTGCCGCATTTAAAGAAATATTCCGGAGACCCGGATTGACTTGAATAAAGACGGGCGAGTAATATAGAAAACCAAAATAGGGTTTTTAGCAAAAATGGTTTTAACGAATGGATGCATGCTGATGTTATGATGATGCGCAGAGACAAGCCATGCGATGATGATGATGATGCAATGCACCAAAAACAACGCGATTTTCTAGTAGTGGTTTATGCGGGATGCCACAATTCGACACCACTAACAATGGATCTCGCCCTCGAGATCCGCCTCATGGTACCGGAAGGTAAAGGTATCAAAAGATAAGGCCACCTCTAACTTCCATGGATAGAGTAAAACTGCTGGATCCGCTGATTCAACGTACAAGAGTGAATGATAAGAGCAGTGGTAGGGTAGCTACTCCATCCCGCACTCAAACCATTTCTCTGCACGCGAATAGACGGATTAAGCATCCAACTCTCGGAATTAGACTGAAGATCTAGACAAGGGAGCGTTGCCAGCAGAAATCGTACGAAAGACACACTGATTAGGTTTCGCGGTGGTTCCATTGGCATGAACAACACATGCTCAACGTTAACCCCAACTTCACCAAAGCTCGTACTTCTCATATGTTTTTCAACGATACGGATATCCAGCAAGGAACACATATGGATAAGGAGTTCAAGATCAAAAGATTGGAGTAAGGGTACACGGAACAGTTGCAGATTGATGATCGTAGCACCTCCGTTACAAAAGGGAGAAGCGAAACCCTAAATGTACGACGGATACCCAAACACGAGAAATCCTGGACTCGAAGAGAGAGAAGAGAGAGGATTCAAAACACGTAGAGGTAAGAGAGGAATAGCAAAGGGGTAAGGAGTAAAATCAGACCTAATCAGATCTATCCGACCGATTTTGCAAAATAGTTTTGACCCTCTACTTCGGCCGTTAGCTAGGTTATCCTACAGGCTGGACTTGTGGGGTATCGCAACTGCTGAGCTCTGATACCACAGAACACCTCGATCGGACCTATGCAAGTTTGAGCAAAATTCGCCAAACCCGCATAGAAACGATTCAAAGGTGCTCACCAGCACTTTCGTATGGTGGAAAACGAAGTAATAACATTACACAACAGTCCTCGATGGGACCCACAGAACAGATATATATAAAGGTGACTCCATGAGTCAAGAATACAAATATAATGTACAAAGATCCAAATCACCTTGAAAATGATCGAGCGTCCGACTACGGACAAGATGCAAATGGGGCTAAGAGCCTTGAAGAATAACCAATGGCATCCATAACCCTGCCCAGGACAAGCCGGAAGGGTAACCCTGCTAACGGCGTCGATCTCAAACCTGCTTAAAGAAAAGGGGTGCCGACAAAGGGCGAAGGAAAAAGAGGAGCGCCAAGATCGAGGCCAAGACACGGCGAGGCTAGAATTCGGTCCTCGCCTACATAGGTATGGTGGATCAAGCGGCAGCAAGATGCACTAAACAACCTATAGAGACTCGATACAATCGCGTGATCGAGAGGGGTAAGATAGACCTATCCGGATCCAACTCGGCTAACACCAAACAAACCCATCCCGGTGTTTCTCGAGACCAAACGAGGAAGTCAACCGAGAACTCACAGTTGGCGGTTTACTTATTCGTTATCGTTGCAGCATTTACTAGTCAGTGTAGATAATCATCCGATAAAATGATGGGCAAAAGTACTTTTAGTTAACCATCTCGTTATAGTTGCAACAATTACTAATCGATACAGATAGCATGAGATAAACCCAAAACCCAAAGCTTGTTGGTACTTTTAATCAGCCATTCCGCTAGAAGTTGCCATACTTACTAGTCGGTACAAAGGTCGCAAGCGACAATCCAAACAAGCAATTGTGGGCAGTATTATTAGCCATTCCATTATAGTGAAGCTGATTACTAGTCATTATAAGTCAAATTTATAGCAAGAACTTTAGTTATGCTTGTCTATGATCGAGATATCATGCTCCAAGTCGTCCATATCCGCGACACGGCTTTAGAAAGTTTTACCCGGGTGCACCAATAGCAACACACGCCGATCAACCCTAAAACCAAATCAAAACCCAACGAGGCTTTCACGATTGAACAATCACAGGATTCAGAAATATTTCAGGGGCCACCCTTAAGTAGATTCCGCAACGGAGGCAAGCTCCGAGTGGCCTCAAGGTTTGGCTAGACGGTGAACGATCGGGAACCCAAAGCTGGGCTTGTCGACACCGCGGAATCGTGGTCCGATCCTAACAAGACAAAGGTGCGACTGCACAATTTAAATACGTAAAGTAGCATGGCATAAGTACAGGATCGTAAATAAAACCTCAAACTAGTTTGTGGCCCCAAGAAATAAGAATGAATCAAGCTCGCCTGGGGGTCCCATATACCTCCCGGATGTGGATAGCGATAAATCAAGGAACAAGTATCAAGTACTGGGTCTTACGGGACACAAGTGGGTGTTCGAAACCAAATATTATCTATCACCCACCGATGCCTCGCTTATTTCAATTTTAGTTGTTAAACAGAAATTAAAGTGACGATAAGTAAAACTATGATCAACTCCATCATCAACAAAGCGCAATACATCAAGAATCGGTGGTATATGACACATTTCAAAGACTTGAGCAAGCAACTACGACGCCATAAGTCCAACTATCAACCAAACAACAGGTAATAGGGTGTGTCCAAGGCATTATGGGCTGCAGGAATATCACGTGCGAAACTAGAGCATCGCAACACGTATAGCAATAGATCAACAGAGGGAAGTAAATACTATAAAAGTAAGATAGGTAGAAAGGCGAGATGCTCTGAAAACATTGTCGAAGGTTCAACCGAAGATCGGGGCGGAGCTCACATCAACTCAACGGCATTATCCGCGAAGAAGCAAAACACTAGCATAAACACCGGATGCAATATTTAATACAACGGCAGAAGATCGGCATGATGCATGTATGACATGGCAAAGATGCGATGCGGTTAGGTCATGTTAAGTGGAACCGGGGTCCCGACAATTAGTTAGATGGTTCAAGTTGTTTAAAAACCCCGCAATTTAAATGTTGTTATAACATGGCAAAAGATAGCACCGGTTCGCTACACAAGTTTAAATGAGGCCAATATAAGGCTAGATTTGCCCGCATATGGGCCCCATATTTAATTATTAGGTGAATAGGCATAAGGCCCCCAAACCACATGAGATGCATGCGCGATGAATGATTTGATGTGCAACAATTGTATTATATTATGAAATTAGGGTTTTCGGGAAGGGGTTCACACATTAGGGGTCTCGACGATCTTGGGGGTCCGGGGGTCTGGCAGGTCCGTGGTTCGACGGAGCGGTCTCAAGGAACGTTCTTGAGATCGGGTCGTTCTTGTCGCCACGCCGATCTCGCCGGTCCGCGCCATCGAGTCGGTCCTGGCCTTTGAGGTGAGGGACTTGGCATCCTCGAGGAGCACTTGTCGTACAGGGTCTCGTTGTCCGGGGAAGTACTTGAGGTTCCGCGGGATCGGTCTTCGCCTCCGGGAACGGGTCTTCGGGTCCTCGATGAACCGGTGTTCGGCACCGGGTAGTGGGTCTTGACGCCCTCGTCAAGGTCCGAGGAAGGTCCTCACGGTGGACTCGAGGCACACCAACACGCCGGCTTGTGGGCATTGCCCATCTCGACTAGGCCGATGCCCTCCAGATTTAAGACGCAGACCGCATGCACCGGGTCGACGAGGCAGAGCTGCACCCTTCGTGGTCCCTTGGCCGATGCGGTTACAGGTGTGAGGGCTCGGCGACGACGGCGTCGGGGAAGAAAGGCGGGCCAGGGTTGGTCTCGGCATCGTGGAGCACACGGGCGGGCGCAGGAGGAGGATGCAGGCCGTCGGGGAGGAGCTTTGGCTCGACATGGGGCCCGGAGGACAGGCCGGCGGATGGCGAGCCAGAGCGCCGCGAGACGCCGGCGGGTGGACCCGCAGCTGGCGGCAGGACTGGCAGCGCATGGAGGCGCGACAGCGGAAGGCGAGGCGCGCAGCAGCAGGTCTCCGCGGGCCGCCGCGGCGGCAGGGGCCGGCGGCGGGAGCGACGCTGGGGCACCGGAGCACGCGCAGAGCTTGCGGCGACGGCCGGAGCGGGCGGCGGAGGCAGCCTGGGCGGCTGGCAGGTGCCGAGGCGGCGAGGAGGTGGGGGCGGCTCAAGCGAGGCGAGCTGGCCGCCGGCTTAGGTGGAATGGCGGCATGAGGAGGAGGGAGAGCTCTGGCGCGGGATGGCCTCGCGCGGTCGGGAAAGCTGGGGCGCGGGCTGGAGGCGGGAGGCTGAGGCGACGGCGGCTTCGGGGGGGGGCTGAGCGGGTCCGCGGTTGTAGGTGGCGGTGGCGGAGATTAGCGGAGGCCAAGGAGGTTGGGGCGAAACGCAGAGGAGGAGGGAGATGGGTCATGGGGGAAGGCTGGTGGTGGGCCAGGGAGAAGGGACCCACGTGCAGAGAGAGGGAGGTCAAGGAGCGCTGCTGCGCGTGCTCACGTGGCTGCGTGGGCCAAGCGGGAGAGGTGGGGTCACAGGCTGGGCGCAGAAGGTGGGAAGGGCCAGGTGGGAGGAGACAGATGAGTGGGGAGGTGGCTGGGCCACGGGGCGAGGGCCAAGGGAGTGGGCCTCAGCCGGCTGGGCGGAGGTGCTGGGGTGTGCGTGGGGTGTGGTTGGAGAGAGAGGAGAGAAAGAGGGGTGAGGGTGACGTGTCAGCTTCTGATAGGAGGGGGTGAGGGAAGAGGTGAGGTGGCGTTGCCATTGGGGGAGTGAGGTGGTGTGTGGGTAGAGTTTAGGTGAGTTTAGGATTTAGGTGGGGCTAGCAGGGTGGACCGCTTGTGTTATCGGGGTGGTCGTCGGGTCGGGTTGGCCTGCTCGATCCCTAATTAACTAAATAATTTATTTAATTAAAACCAGGCGTTTGCAAAATATTGCCAGACGAAAAGAAATATTCCGGAGACCCGGATTGGCTTGAATAAAGACGGGCGAGTAATATAGAAAACCAAAATAGGGTTTTTAGCCAAAATGGTTTTAACGAATGGATGCATGCTGATGTTATGATGATGCGCAGAGACAAGCCATGCGATGATGATGATGCAATGCACCAAAAACAACGCGATTTTCTAGTAGTGGTTTTGCGGGATGCCACATTGCATATGTAGGAATTGATGTTTATATGTTATGCTATGTCCCATATTATTCCCTAGTATTCCTTGTTTAATAGCCATCGTATTGGTAGATTGCTTAGCTATGCTATTTAGACGAGGAAGGGAATCACATCATGAAAGGTTATATGTTTTGAAAGGCTTATGTTTTGCTAAATGACAAACCAATATGTTTTAATGAACCACCTGGGCGGAATGGCATTCATTGGGTCATCGAGTGTGGATTTATGGTGGGGAATGCCGCCTAGGACACTGAGAAAGGATTGGTTTCTTTATTTGGTAACTTACGTGTACAACCATGTGCCAATAATGGAATGGGCGGTTGGTTGGACTCAGTAGGTTGTGGTAACTCAAATCCACGTATCCAGAGATGTAGATAGTGTAGGTTGGACCGGTGTGTGTCGGGTTTGGGGAGCTACTTCCCGAACGGTTCCTTCTTGGACTTATCCCTATCATCACCCAATATGAGAGTGGTGGTAATGAAATGGGCCAAGTCACATGGGTAAAGTGTACTAACCCCTGCAGGGTGTCTAAACTAAGTACTTAGCCGTGTCCCCGGTTATGGACAATTTGAGCGACTGATATTGATGCTATGATATTTCTCACTCATCCTTATTTCTTAATTATTTAAAACTTGTTGGGTGAACATAATTAGGTAGGAGCACCTGGGAGTGAACCAGAGTGTCCTATTTATCGTATTGGAAAACTACTTTGATATAAATGTTAGGATAAAACTATTGCTTTATGCAAATGAGCCTGAACTCCACTTGGCCAAATAAGCATGTAGTTGATAGATCTGTTGTTAACCACTTTAGCCTACTTGCCATACATTCAATGTATTGACCATTCGTGGCTACAACGTTTCATGTTGCAGGTTATATCGTATCTGAGTGATCGTTCATAGGTCGCGAGACTCCACTCAACAATTGTTCGCATGTGGCACATTTGAAGGATGGAGATCTACCTTGTATTTGTTTTCCGCTGTGTACTTGAATAAATAATGTAAATTCTGGATCATATTCGTTGTATTTATGATGCACAATTATATTTGGTATCATTTTGTACTGTGTGTGCCAGTGAACCGATCCAGGGATTGGCACTATACACATGAACTCAGCCTTATCAGGCGAGGGTGTTACAAGAAGAGAACCAAAACACTAGATGTGGATGTTGGTGATGTAATGTATTAAACCTTTTGTGAATTAATCCTATTTTTCATTTATTAAAGGAAGATGCTCCATGGTTAATAAAGGAATTTACGAGATTGTGTAAGGTACCAAAACGTAGACTAGGTAACACTTAGACATTTATTAATACTAAAACCGGACAAATCGATTAGCTAACACCGAGGACTAAAGCCACCCTTTAGTCATAATCATGCCTAGTCCTATAGTACACAGCTTGAGGTCTTCTTCATTATCGCCATCATCATCGACATCGCCACCGCCACTCCAGAGATCCTCGCCTAGCCATGGCATATACCGGGGCACCGCCACTCCGGCCTCGATTCACGGCGGCGAGGGAAGAGTCTCGAAGACGATGCCATCACGGCGGGAAGGGGCCTTCTTGTGGCTCTTTGGCGGGTAGACTTGTGGGCACCGCAGGCGAGGATGGTCTCCCCCAGCGATGTAGCGCATCACGCCGATGATAGTACGGTTCGCCCACCATTGACGCCGACCGGCTTCATTGTGGTTCACCGAGGGCGGGCCATCACCCTCGTACCTGGCGAGCTCCCTTTCCCGCCGGTTAGCGAAGAAGGCATTCCAGGTGTGATGGTTGTCGGGATCCCACTAGGGATCCATCCGCTGCTCCGGCGTGAGCTCGTGGTAGAAGTGGTTCGTGATGGCCGCCTGTCAGGCGGAGCCTTGAGGCACAGGAGGGACAGGAACCGCCCAGCCAAGATTCAGCCGGCGGTAGCCAGCCCGGCAGGCAAGGGTAGTTGGAGGCCCACAACGCCTGGGTCTCCTCGAGGGTCAGAATGGCCCAGTAGGCACTGTCCATAGTTGTTAGAGAGGAAGGTGTGGATGTATGGATAGCCATGGCGTGGTCGGCCTATATATAGATGGAAAGTGCTGGAAAACATGGCGGGAAATGGTGGGATATGGCGGAAAATATCTTTAGTCCCGGTTAGTGGCTAGAACCGGGACTAAAATCACCGTTCAGAGGGAAAGGACGGGAAAACATGGAGGGAAGCGGTGGGATATGGCGGGAAATATCTTTAGTCCCGGTTAGTGGCTGCAACCGGGACTAAAAGAACCATTCAGAGGGATATGGCGGGAAGCGGTAGTCCAAGAGACCTTTCATGTTCGAGGTTTCATGGCTTTCGGTCCAAGAGACGGATGTTATGTGTTGAATCGCGACGGATGTTATGTTCGAGGTCATTGTGCATGCATGTGTATATTGGGATGTAGAACAATGTTGCAGGAGGAAGTTTTTCTTTTCGTCGCTCGGAAAAGCCATTTTCCATTTTCCGAGCGCAAAAAGACGGGTCATTTTGTAAAGCAGCCACCAAAATGCAGTTACAGAATGCTACCATCCCATTTTTCTAAAATAGTAGACCCTGTTACGTGAACTATATCCCAACCGAGTGATCTCAAACCTTTGTGTCCTTCCCGGGTGAAAAAGACAAATGTTTGTCGAATCGGCAGGAAGTGGGTCCGGTTTGAACTACAGATACATGATCTAACGTCCGTGATTTTTTGAAAAAATCATTTTTAGACTCACAATATGTCGTTTTTTTCAGAGATCCAATGCAAGTTCTAACATTCTCATCCCCTATCTTCACGTACGCTGTTTTGACCCAAGTTCAAAACGGCAAAAAATTCAAAACGGGCATAAAAAATTCAAAGAAGGTCCGAACAATGTAAATCCTTCGCGTGGTGTGATATTATGTGACATAGTTGCAAGGAAAAATATCAAATTTGGTATACTTATTATGTCTCCAAAAAACCTTCACAAAATGACCTATCATGTTCGAGGTTTCATGGCGTTCGGTTCAAGAGACGGATGCTATGTGTTGAATCGCGGCATAGTTTATGATATGGTGCCCATATTGTACATGCATGTGTATATTGGGATGTAGAACAATGTTGCAGGAGGAAGTTTTCCTTTTCGTCGCTTGGAAAAGCCATTTTCCATTTTCCGAGCGCAAAAAGACGGGTCGTTTTGTGAAGCAGCCACCAAAATGCAGATACATAATGCTACCATCCTATTTTTCTAAAATAGTAGACCACTTTACGTGAAGTATATCCCAACCAGGGGATCTCAAACCTTTCTGTCCTTTCCGGGTGAAAAAGACAAATGTGTGCCGAATCGGTAGGAAGTGGGTCCGGTTTGAACTACATGTACATGATCTAACGTCCGTGTTTTTTTGAAAAAATCATTTTTAGACTCAAAATATGTCATTTTTTCAGAGATCCAATGCAAGTTCTAACATTCTCATCCCCTATCTTCACGCACGCCGTTTTGACCTAAGTTCGAAACGACAAAAAATTCAGAACGGGCATAAAAAAATTAAAGAAGGTCTGAACAATGTAAATCCTTCGCGTGGTGTGATATTATGTGACATAGTTGCAAGGAAAAATATCAAATTTGGTATACTTATTATGTCTCCAAAAAACCTTCACAAAATGACCTATCATGTTCGAGGTTTCATGGCGTTCGATTCAACAGACGGATGCTATATGTTGAATCGCGGCATAGTTTGTGATACGATGCCCATATTGTGCATGCATGTGTATATTGGGATGTAGAACAATGTTGCAGGAGGAAGTTTTCCTTTTCGTCGCTCGGAAAAGCCATTTTCCATTTTTCGAGCGCAAAAAGACGGGTCGTTTTGTGAAGCAGCCACCAAAATGCAGTTACAGAATGCTATCATCCCATTTTTCTAAAATAGTAGACCACGTTACGTGAAGTATATCCCAACCAGGGGATCTCAAACCTTTCTGTCCTTCCCGGGTGAAAAAGACAAATGTGTGCCGAATCGGTAGGAAGTGGGTCCGGTTTGAACTATAGGTACATGATCTAACGTCCGTGTTTTTTTGAAAAAATCATTTTTAGACTCACAATATATCATTTTTTCAGAGATCCAATGCAAGTTCTAACATTCTCATCCCCTATCTTCACGCACGCCGTTTTGACCTAAGTTCGAAACGGCAAAAAATTCAGAACGGGCATAAAAAATTCAAAAAAGGTCCGAACAACGTAAATCCTTCGCATGGTGTGATATTATGTGACATAGTTGCAAGGAAAAATATCAAGCTTGGTATACTGATTATGTCTCCAAAAAACCTTCACAAAATGACCTATCATGTTCGAGGTTTCATGACTTTCGGTCCAAGAGACAGATGTTATGTGTTGAATCGCGGCATAGTTTGTGATACGGTTCCTATATTGTACATGCATGTGTATATTGGGATGTAGAACAATGTTGCAGGAGGAATTTTTCATTTTCGTCGCTAGCAGCCACCAAAATATAGTTACAGAATGCTACCATCCCATTTTTATAAAATCTTAGACCACGTTACATGAACTATATTCCAGCCGGGGGATCTCAAACCTTTCTATCCTTCCCGGGTGAAAAAGACAAATGTGTGCCGAATCGGTAGGAAGTGGGTCCGGTTTCAACTACAGGTACATGATCTAACGTCCGTCATTTTTTGAAAAAATCATTTTTAGACTCACAATATGTCGTTTTTTCAGAGATCCGATGCAAGTTTTATAAAAGGTTTTGAAAAGGTTTTAAAAAAAGGTTTTTAAAAAAGTTTTTAAAAAAGGTTTTTGAAAAAGTTTTAAAAAAGGTTTTTTAAAAAGGTTTTGAAAAAGCTTTTTAGAAAAGGTTTTGAAAAAGGTTTTTTGTTTTAAAAATGGTTTTAAACAGGCATATAATAATTAATTTTAAAAAAGGTTGTGCGCGGCTGCGCGCGAAACGCGGCGCGCCGAAAACCATTTAGCCCCGGTTTGTGGTACCAACCGGGGCTAAAGGTCCCTCTTTAGTCCCGGTTTGTGCTACCAATGGTTAAAGGGTGGGTATATACCACCAGGCGCCTGTTCGGTGCACGAACCGGAGCACACAGATCGACCAGACACCGCCTGCCTTCCTCCTCAAGAGCCACCACGCCACATGCCACAACCACTGCGCCATGCTCCTCAAGGCCGCCTTCTCGCGCCTCCCCGCTGCTGAGCTCAGGTGCCAGGTGCCTGTGGCGCCTGCCGTGTCGCCTGCGTCTTGCCCGCCCGCGCCTTCCCAAAGACGCCACGCATCGACTGACGCTGCCCTCACCGGAGCCCACCGCGCCGCCCGCACCGTCCACCACCACCGGAGCCACCCCTACCCAAGGTAAGCTCTAGTTAATCAGTAGTGTTAATTTTGTTAGTTATTTTGTTAGTGTTAATTAGTTAGTGTATATAATTTTGTTAGTGTATTTTAGGGTTAATTAGTTAGGGTTATTTTAGGGTTAATTAGTTAGTAAGTTTAGTGTAATTTTTTCTTAGATATGTTAGTTAGTGTTTAATATATTTTATTTTGAGTTAGTGTAATTTAGTTAGTGTAATATTGTCGTGGTGGTATCACGGCATATGCCATGGGTAGGCTAAAGTTGGGGCCGATGGACGTGGAGGAATCCGGGGAGGGATGATGCAGTGAAGACCGCACTCGTATGAACAAAGAGAAATACAATGTATATTGGATTGAAGCTCTCAAATGGAGATAACACCTTATTCTCTACATCTAATCTCTTATAATCTGGCCATAGTTGTGGCTACAATCATGCTCCTTGAGCTGTATCTCCTATGCCTCTATCTAGATCTCTCTATCAGAGTGGAGGAGGAAGGAGAAGGAGAAGGAGAGCTCCTATTGAGCTGAGAGGGGAGGAGCCCTTTGGGGGGCCTCTCCTAGAACGATCCCCCTGGTGCTCCTTATAAAGGGGAGCCCAGGGGACAAGTCTTGTTCCCCACGATTGGTATCTAAGCAGCATATTCCTGGCATCTTCTTATATGTTCAGCATATGCCTTGGCATCTTTGGAGATGCCACGGCATATTCCTTAGCATATTCTTGGATGCCTAGGGCATATTCCTTTGGTCATGTGCCAATCAGAGTTGGTTGGGTCCCAGGACTGGCACAATTCTTATGTAACTCGTCTTGGCTTGGTCCGATAGTGCGCTGTATCTGAATATAAATAAGTTGGTACTTGGAGTAATATACCTCGGCCCAAATGACGATGCTGGAAGGGTAACTCGGCCTGGGTAGAGCAGTTTTGGCCTAGATCATTGATTCGCCCAGCAAAGTGAAAGGCCCAAAGGTTGTTCAAGTGGCTCACCCGGTCACCTGCCCCAGGTGTGGCATTGGTGATGGTGCTCCAGGGACGGGCCGAGTCACGCCAGACTCGGCCCAGGCGGAGTGAGGATGCCGGATGATCCCGCGGTGGGCCGAGATTCTCCTAATCCGGCCCACCCGGGTGACGAGCTGTGGGGGCAAGTGCTGGTGCGGCTTCCCCTGGTGGGCCGAATCCGGCCCACCCGGGCGACATGGGGCAAGGGTGCTTGGCGGGGTCGATCCTCCCGCGACTGGCGCGACGGAGTTTGGCGTGAGCGGCGACGCTGGGTTGACTCGTGGGAGCGACGAGGTGGGCGAGAGACTGCAGTGGGCCGGGGGGTTCAAGTGGACGGCACCGGTTCGGCGGTTATTCGTGGGCCGAATCACTTGATTCGGCCCACGTGCTGTTGTCCTAGGAGGAGTAGTGGGAGCAGGCCGAATTGAGTCTAATTCGGCCCAGTCCTCTTTTCCCTTTATCTTTTCTCGCTATCTTTTGTACTCATATTTAATATCATTTTCCTACATATGTATCTTATTGACTTACTTAATTCACCAACTCTGGGGTACCTGGGGGTACACCCCCGACATTAGTCCTCGAGGCCATGTGGGATTCGTAGAATCGCTCATGGGCTTTATATTTAAATATTCCTAGAGTTGTTTTTCGACTTATTGCACCTTGGTTGTATGCCTCTATGTCTTATAATCTTTTTGAGCAAGTTTTTGACTACTGGCGTTCTCGGGCATTGGCCATAATCCCTTTGGGTAAGTTTTTGGACTTCTGGCCTTCATGGCACTGGTCATAGCCCCTTGGGTGGGTTTCTGGACCTATGGCCTTCGTGGGCACTAGTCATAACCCCTTGGGTAAGTTTCTGGACTTCTGGCCTTCATGGGCACTGGTCATAACCCCTTTGGGTAAGTTACGAGTTCTGGCCTTATTGGGCATTGCTATTTTAACCTCATTGGGTAAGTTATGAGTTCCTGCCTTCTTGGGCATTGCTCTTTTAACCCCATTGGGTAAGTTATGAGTTCCTGCCTTCTTGGGCATTGCTCTCTTAACCCCATTTGGTAAGTTATGAGTCTTGGCCTTCTTTAGCACTGCTCTTTTAACCTCTTTGGGTAAGTTATGAGTCTTGGCCTTCTTTGGCACGGCTCTTTTAACCCCTTTGGGTAAGTTATGAGTCTTGGCCTTCTTTGGCACTGCTCTTTTAACCTCTTTGGGTAAGTTATGAGTCTTGGCCTTCCTTGGCACTGCTCTTTTAACCTCTTTGGGTAAGTTATGAGTCTTGGCCTTCCTTGGCACTGCTCTTTTAACCTCTTTGGGTAAGTTATGATCCGAGTCATCTGTTTCCAAATCAGAATTATTTTACTCAAAATTGACTTAGGACTTGAGTTGGAGTCCTCTGACTTGAATCCGAGGTATACGACTTAAATCCGCGTTATCTCATTCCAAATCCGAGTTACTTTACTCAATTTTGACTTGTATCCCGAATCTGAGTCATCTGACTCAAATCCGAGTTAACTCATCCTAAATCCAAGTTACTTTACTCAATCTTGACTTACTTCCCAAATCTGAGTTATCTGACTCAAATCCGAGTTACTTTACTCAATTTTGACTTACTCCCCAAATCTGAGTCATCTGACTCAAATCCGAGTTAACTCATCCAAATACGAGCTACTTTACTCAATTTTGACTTGCATCCCGAATCTGAGTCATCCGACTCAAAATCCGAGTTAACTCATCCTGAACCCGAGTTACTTTACTCAATTATGACTTGCTTCCCAAATCTGAGTCATCTGACTCAAATCCGAGTTAACTCATCCAAATCCGAGTTACTTTACTCAATTTTTGACTTGCATCCCAAATCTGAGTCATCTGACTCAAATCCGAGTTAACTCATCCCAAATCCGAGTTACTTTACTCAATTTTGACTTACATCCCAAATCAGAGTCATCTGACTCAAATCCGAGTTATTTATTTGCCATGATATAGCTTGATTTGGCGTGATGACGATAATTTGCCTTTGATATGGATCCGAGATATAGATCCGAGATTAAGCTTGGGGATATGATAATAGGGCTAACCGCTAAGAGATCTGATTCGAGATGTAGATATGAGATATAGATTGGAGATGTGATGAGCCGGCCAATAGTCATTCGTGATATGGGATAACCTGGCAAGATGGTGAGATATCAATCCGAGTCATAACATAACCTGGCAATCTGGTGAATTAAATAAAGCTTCGGCCTGAGTCAGAGATATGATTAGTACGCCGAGTCTGAATACCAATCCGAATTATAATATACCCTGGCAAGCTGAATCAAATGTTAGTCCGAATCAGAGACAATCTACTGAGCCGAGTTAAAGGTTAATTCAAAGCATAAACAAATTGACTTCAAGTTATATCCGAATCAACAATAAGCTGGCCGATAAGCTGAGTTAAAGGACAATCCAAAGCATAAATAAACTGACTCAAATTCTATCTGAACCACAAATAAGCTGATTGAACTTAATGGCCGAGTTAACAGATAAGTTGGATGGTGAGCTGAGTTAATGGATAATCCAAAACATAAACTAACTGACTCAAAATCTATCTGAATCACAAATAAGATGATTCAACTTATGGCTGAGTTAACAGATAAGCTGGCTGGTGAGCTGAGTTAATGGATAATCCAAAACATAAACTAACTGACTCAAAATCTATCTGAATCACAAATAAGCTGATTCAACTTATGGCCGAGTTAATGATAAGTCGACGATGATCTAAATCAACATGATGCTCTCTTAATCCAAAGGTGACTCTAAGGATAAGTCGGCTAGTCCCTGGGTTAAGTTCTTTTCTCCCCGGGGTGAAGGATTGAGTGTAGGTGACTGAGTTATCTGGCACTTACAGTATACTTAGGGAAGTGTTTGAGTGAGTCTTGCTAAGTCATCCGTGCCTTGCTGAGTTATATGGTACTTACAGTAAGCTTGGAGTAGTGCTTGAGTCTTTCTTGCTGAGTCTTACCAGCTTTGATGGGTTAGACTTGGAGAGCCTCTACGCTTACCTCTTTGTTATTTGTTGACTTGGTGAAGCTGAATGAGCCCAATGAGGAAGAAGTTGATGAAGATGTTCCCGTCCAGATGGAAACCCAACCAACGCCACTAGAAGGCCCCACGGTGGGCGCCAAATGTCGTGGTGGTATCACGGCATATGCCATGGGTAGGCTAAAGTTGGGGCCGATGGACGGAGGAACTGGGAGGGATGATGCAGTGAAGACCGCACTCGTATGAACAAAGAGAAATACAATGTATATTGGATTGAAGCTCTCAAATGGAGATAACACCTTATTCTCTACATCTAATCTCTTATAATCTGGCCATAATTGTGGCTACAATCATGCTCCTTGAGCTGTATCTCCTATGCCTCTATCTAGATCTCTCTATCAGAGTGGAGGAGGAAGGAGAAGGAGAAGGAGAGCTCCTATTGAGCTGAGAGGGGAGGAGCCCTTCGGGGGGCCTCTCCTAGAACGATCCACCTGGTGCTCCTTATAAAGGGGAGCCCAGGGGACAAGTCTTGTTCCCCACGATTGGTATCTAAGCAGCATATTCCTGGCATCTTATTAGATGATCAACATATGCCTTGGCATCTTTGGAGATGCCACGGCATATTCCTTAGCATATTCTTGGATGCCTAGGGCATATTCCTTTGGTCATGTGCCAATCAGAGTTGGTTGGGTCCCAGGACTGGCACAATTCTTATGTAGCTCGTCTTGGCTTGGTCCGATAGTGCGCTGTATCTGAATATAAATAAGTTGGTACTTGGAGTAATATACCTCGGCCCAAATGACGATGCTGGAAGGGTAACTCGGCCTGGGTAGAGCAGTTTTGGCCTGGCAGTCTATTGATTCGGCCGAGGCAAAGTGAAAGGCCCAGGTGTAACACCCTCAGAATCGGACCTATGCAAGTTTCAGTGATTCCCGCCAAACCCGCATAGAAACGATTCAAAGGTGCCCACCAGGCACTTTCGTACGGGTGGAAAACGAAGTAATAACATTACACAACAGTCCTCGATGGGACCCACGTAATGTATATATATAACAGCGACTCCATGAGTCAAGAATACAGATATAATATACAAAGATCCAAATCACCTTGAAAACGATAGCGTCCGACCACTACGGACAAGATGCAAATGGGGCTAAGAGCCCAAGAATAACCAATGGCGCCCATAACCCCCGCCAAAGCCGGAAGGGTAACCTCGCTAACGATGTCGATCCCAAAACCTTCTTAAACAAAAGTGGTGCCGACAAAGGGCAAAGGAAAAGAGGAGCGCCAAGATCGAGGCCAAGACACGCGAGACTAGAATTGGCGGTCCTCGCCTACATAGGTATGGTGGATCGAGCAGCAAAGATGCACTAAACAACCTATAGAGACTCGATACAACCGGGCGGTTATCGAGAGGGTAAGAAAGACCTATTCGAACCAACCCGATACTATCATCAAACAAACCCTTCTGGTTCTCCTCAAGACCAAACGAGGAAGTCAACCGAGGAACTCACACCGCTGGCAGTTTTATTTATTCGCTTATCGCAGCAATTACTAGTCAGGTATAGGTAATTGTCCTGATAAAAGAAGCAGTGGGCCCTTTTAGTTATTCATTCCGTTGTGGTTGCAGCAATTACTAATCAGATACAGATAGCATGATATAAACCCAAAGCCCAGCAGTTGTTGGTACTTTTATTAAGCCATTCCATTGTATTTGCAATACTTACTAGTCAGATGCCATTGTCGCAAGCGACAAACCAAACAAGCAATTGTGGGCAGTATTATTTAGCCATTCCATTATAGTGAAGCTGATTACTAGTCATTATAAAGTCAAATTCACAGCAATAAACTTTAGTTATGCTTGTCTATGATCGAGATACTGTGCTCCAAGTCATCCATATCCGCGGACACGGCTTTCAGAAAGTTTTACCCGGCCGGGGTGCACCAATAGCAACACACGCTCGATCAACCTCGGAAAAACCAAATCAAAACCCAACGAGGCTTTCACGAACAATCACAGGATTCAGAATATTTCAGGGGCCACCCATTGAGTAGACCCAAGAACGAAGTAAGCAAGCTTCGAGACGGACTCAAGGTTAGCGCCAATGGTCAGAAGCGATCGGGAACCCGAAAACTCGGGTGTCGATATCGTAATCACTCCGCTTACCTAAATAAAGAGTGTGCTATCCGTCGCACAATTTAAATACATAAGTAGCATGGCATAAGTACGGATCGTAAATAAAACCTCAAACTAGTTGTGGCCCCAAGAAATAAGATGAATCAAGCTCGCTCGGGGTCCCATATACCTCCGGATGTGGATAGCGCGATAAAACAAGGAACATGTATCAAGTACTGGGTCTTACGGACACAAGTGGGCGTTCGGAAACCAAATATTATCTATCACCCACCGATGCCTCTGCTTACTTCAATTTTAGTTGTTAAACAGGAATTAAAGTGAACGATAAGTAAAACTATGATCATCTCCAACATCCAACAGGCGGCAATTCTCCAACAGCTGTGGCACTTGACAACACGCAACAGCAATATAGCAAGCGACGACGACGCGCAAGACCAACTATCTACCAAACAACAGGCAATAGGATGTGTCCAAGGCAATATAGGGCTGCACGGTATATCACAGGTACGGAAACTAAAGCATCGCAACACAGATAGCAATAGATCAACAGGAGGGAATAAATACTATAAAAGGAAGATAGGTAGAAAAGGGGGAGATGCTCGCCTGAAAACATTGTCGAAGGGTTCAACCGAAGATCGGGGCGAAGCTCGCATCAACTCAACGGCCTTATCCGCGAAGAAGCAATACACTAAAAGAAACACCGGATGCACTGTTTAATACAACGGCAGAAGATCGGCATGATGCATGAATGATGTATGGCATGACAAAGGTGCGATGCAATTAGGTCATATTAAGCGGAACCGGGGTCCCGACAATTAATTAAATGGTTCAAGTTGTTTAGAACCCCCGCAATTTAATGTTGTATTACATGGCAAAAGATAATACGGGTTCGCTATACAAGTTTAAATGAGACCAATATAAGGCTAGATTTGCCCGCATATGGGCCCCATATTTAATTATTAGGTGAATCGGCATAAGGCCCCCAAACCACATGATTATGCATGCAAGTATGGCAATTAATATCCAACAAGTTGTTATTTCATTTATAAAAATAGGGCTCGAGGAAAGGGGTCACACATTAGGGGTCTCGACGATCTTGGGGTTCCGGGGGTTCCGGGGTCCAGGGTTCGACGGATTCGGTCTTGACAGAAGCGTTCTCGGATTCCGGGAAGGACTTGGTTCGGCGCCGGGGCGCATCGGGTTCTTCCGGGGCGGTGTCGTTCTTGTCGTTGCGGGGATCTTGCCGGGTCCGCGGTCGGGTCGGACTTGTTGTTGCGCCGTGGAGATCTGGTCGTCGGCGCACTCAGGGTTTCGGGGATCGGTCTTCGGATCGAGGGATCGGAGATCTTGGCGCGGCTCCGGTTCGGGGTGTCGAGGCTTGATCCTCGGGTCCGGGAAGAAAAACTTGGCGCAACCGGGTTGGAGATCTTGCCGTTCCGTGGCGATCTTGGCGTCCTCTAGGGAAGATCATGTCGAGCCATCGGGTTTGGTTTGGTCTTCGGGGTCTCGGATGCTGGGATCGGTCTTCGCGGGTCTCGGTGTCCAGGCTCCTCGCGATACTCTGGTGGCAACACGATGTTCTTGCAGAGGTTGCGGAACATCTCGATGCGTCGTCATCGTCTCGGTCTCGCACCATCCTCAAGGGATCCTGTCATCCATGCCAAGGGAAAAACCAGCATGACTCGAAGGCGACACGGAAGCTACAGGACTCCTCAACAGGGACACGACACACGCGATGGAGCTTGATGCAGCCGGGGCGAACGTCAGGGGCAGGCCTCGCTCGAGGCGGAACCGTGAGGCGGAGAGGGCAGAGGACGCTGCGGCGGCGGTTGGACGGAGGCGAGCCGAGGGCGGCGGGCGCAGCGCGGCCAGGCGAGACGGGCGAGGCCGGCCGGAGGGGGAAGCAGCCGGGCGAGCGAACGCGCAGAGGTGGAGGAGGTCGCGCGGCGCCAAGTGAGGCGGTGAGCGGAGCGGGAGGCGAGTGCGGCCGACCGGACTGGCGGCGGCGTCGGAAGGGCATGCAGCGCCAGGAGGAAGGGGCGCGGGTGAGCTTAGGGGAATCGGCGCACCGCGGGCACAGGGCGCGGGCCGGGCGAGGGGAGAGGGAAGCGGCGGCGGAGGGGCGCTGGGGCTCTGGGAACGGGGATGCGCGCGCCGGGAAGCTTATGCGGAGACCGCAGAGGCGGAGCGGCGAACGGCGGCGGAGCGAGGCGGGCGAGCAGAGCCGGCGGAAGCAGAGGCGGGCCGGCGACCTGGCCGGAGCGCGCGAGGCGGGAAGGGTGGCCGGCAGAGCTGCGGCTCGAGGGGAAGAGGGCGCGAGCAGGGGCTGCGGGGTGGAGAGGGGGCGTCGGGTGGCTCGCGGTGGCGGGGAGGGGAGCAGAGGGGCTGGCCGGCGACGGAGGGGAAGGCCGGCGGTGGAGGGCAGGCGGTGCGAGCGGGGGAGGGAGGAGAGAGGAGAAGACGCGTGGGGGAGGAAGAGAGGTGGCGGGGCCGGGTGGGCCAGAGAGGTGGGACCGGGAGCGGTTCAGGAGGGGGCTGTCGGTGGTGGGAGTGGAGGTTGATTGGGTGGGTCCCGCGGAACAGGGGGAGAGGGTCAGGCTGGCGTGTGTGCTGGTTGGTGGGGTGGAAAAGGGAGAGAGAGAGAGAGGGGTGGCTGGGGAGGTGGCCAAGTGGCATCATCTGGTTGGATGGGGGTTGGGATGAGGGTGAGGTGTCATCTGCTGATTGGCCCGGGTGATGTGGCTGGGGTGTGTGGGTAGTTAAACAGGTAGCTTTAGGATTTAGAAGGGTGGTTTAGGTGGACCGATTATAATTCCTGGGGGTGGTCGTTCGGGTCGGGTCGGCCCGTTCGACTGCCCCTATTAAAAATAATGTAATATTTTATTTATTTTCAAATATCTTTTGTAACTAGTTTTAGACAAACAAAAATATCCGGAACATCCAGGGGTTTAATTTGAAATAGAAGGAGGGCTAGTTTCGGAAACCATAGTCCTTCGCAACATAGTTCCAGGTAAAATTAATATGCATGATGATGAAATGATGATGCAATTCACAAAAACAACGCGATTTTCTAGTAGTGGTTTTGCGGGATGCCACACCAGGCGGGTTGCTTCAGTGGCCCAGCCGGGTCACCTGTCTCGGCCCAGGTGTGGCGCTGGTGATGGTGCTCCAGGGACGGGCCGAGTCACGCTAGACTCGTCCCAGGCGGAGTGAGGATGCCGGATGATCCCGCGGTGGGCCGAGATTCTCCTAAACCGGCCCACCCGGGTGACGAGCTGTGGGGGCAAGTGCTGGTTGGGCTTCCCCTGGTGGGCCGAATCCGGCCCACCCGGGCGACATGGGGCAAGGGTGCTTGGCGGGGTCGATCCTCCTGGCGACCTGGCGGGCGACGGGGAGTTTGGCGTGAGCAGTGCTGACGCGGGGTTGACTCGGTGGGAGCGACGAGGTGGGCGAGGAGACTCGGCAGGTGGGCCGGCTGGGGGTTCTGGCGGACGCTGGCAGCTGGTTCGGCGGCAGTTTGGCCTGGTGGGCCGAACTGTTACTTGATTCGGCCCGTCGGTGCTGTTTGTCCTAGGAGGAGTAGTGGGAGCAGGCCGAATTGAGTCTAATTCGGCCCAGGTCCTCTTTTTCCCTTTATCTTTTTCTGTTTATCTTTTGTACTCATATTTAATATCATTTTCCTACATATGTATCTTATTGACTTACTTAATTCACCAACTCTGGGGTACCTGGGGGTACACCCCCGACAAATATAGTTTATTTTAGTTAGTGATTTTCTTAGTTAGTGAATTTTAGGATTTTAGTTAGTGTTTAATATAGTTTATGTTAGTTAGTGAATTTAGTTAGTGTTTAATATAGTTTATTTTAGTTGATACTATTTATTTTCATCATGTTTAAAGTATATAGGTTTATTTTAGTGTTTAGGAATATGCCGATTCCTCATCCTCGTTCACTCGGCGTGACCCCCCGAGCGCTACTAGACAGTGTCACCGGGCATCCACGGGGCTGGGCTCCGCTGGGCTGGAACTGGGAGGTGCTACCAGCCGGGGGACGTCGTCTCGTGAGGAATCCGGGTGTCGTCGTCGACCCGGATCTTCTGTGGTGGCGGCCAAGTGGTCCAGGTTCCATGCAGAGGGAGCCGACCCCCTACTAGGTGGTACAGCGTCGTGTCAGGGAGGAGGACGAGCACGCCCGGCGCTACATGCACATCTTAGGAGTCCGGGATGCCAATACCTGGCAGCTTCTTCAGGTACCTTACCCGAGATATTCTCCGGTGATGGTTCCTACACTTTGGGTGCACACCTCCCGCGGCTCAGTATCCGGGGCTCGACGTCTTCGCTGAGCTAGCTAGATGTGTAATAGGGTTGTATTGTTGTTTAATTGGTACTTTATTGTTGTACTAGATGGATTATTTGAGATGTATTGTTGTTTAATTGGTACTTTATCTTTATTTATTGCATTGTTTAAGCTGGATTACTTTATCTTCCTTTATTTTATCGCATTAAGCAAAATGGTTTTATCTTTCTTCTGTATTAGTTAAGTTATGGACGGTAGAGACAACGAAGAGCACATCATGTACAACATGATAGATGAGGGTACATGAGGTTACCATTATGATGGAGTAGATGATGATGGAGATGATGATGGCTCCCAATACCTCAACTTGGATGAAGCCGACGGAAGAGACGACTATGACGAATTCTTTGGTGGAGACGACGGTGGAACTGACGGTGGAGACACCACCATAGAAAAGACCGGCGAGGTATATAAAGCCTCTGCTGATCACGAGCTAGTAGATGCATTAGTTGATTCATATATATATATATATATATATATATATATATATATGTACTAACGACTGCTTATTCTCTTAGACCTCCACATCGGGCGAATCTTCTGCAAGGAAACGAGGCCCGACCAAAAAGTTGGCCGATGGTATGCGTTTCACCATTGATCTAGTGTCTGAGGTCGGCAAACCTTTGGAGCCGAAAGAGGCCGCAAGTGTATTTGTATACCAATGCGGAGCGATAGTCAGGGACGCCATCCCGATCACTACTCAGAAGTGAAATAAGCCAGGAAAGAAAAGTGATCGAGTTGGAGAAACTTTTGTCGATGAAGGAGCCAAAGACGGTCTTTGGAATTCACTCATGGCACACTTCTCTCTGCCTGAATTGGACACTCCTGAACTCACTGAGGCATTGAGGTTGCAAGTCAGAAAGTGGTCCCTTAAGAAGATGGGCGGACAGTTCAAGGACTGGAAGAAAAGATTGTACAACAACTTTGCCAAGAAGGGCCGACTCGCCATTCATCGTCACGGAGAAGCAAAGGATAACTGGACCCCATTTGTGAAATACAAGGAATCAGAAGCAGCTACGTCCAAGTCAGAAAAGAATAAGATAAATGCGGCCAAAAAGAAATATCACCATACTATCGGGATAGGTGGCTACAAGACGGCCGCGCCGAAGTGGGAAAAAACTGAGGAAGAAATGCATAAAAAAGGGGTCACGCCAGCTACAAATAAGTGGCCCGTGAGGTCAAAAAATTGGCTCCTTGGGCATGGGGGGTCGTATGACACTGAAACCGGGGAGATTATTGTTACAAAGGAGGCCATTACTAAACCCAAAGATGAACTTGTTAAAGTGATACAACTGAGAAAAGATGGAAAGTTCATTCCCGACAGAGAGAACGATGAGCTGACATATGCCCTCGGGAATCCTGAAAAAGTCGGACGAACACGAGGCTTTGGCCCATCTGTTCCATGGAAGACAGGGTTTCCCGCTGACATCGACACTTATAGAAGCCGATCCAGAAAAATGAACCGGCAGAAGGCGGAGGAGGCAACGCGGTTGGAGGCGGTTGAAAAAAGGAACGAGGAATTTCAAGCCATGTTCAAGCTGCAGCAGGAGCAGATTAATGAACTTAGAGTACTGGCCCGACAGCAAGATCCTGCGTTAGACAGTCCGGTGGGCCCATCTCAGCGGAGAAGCAGCGTGGCTTCCACGGAGGTACAAGCTAATAATCCAATGCTGATGGACAATAATGCACCGGTGATAGATGATACGGCCGGTGCAACAATGGTTCGCTGCCCCGAGGATGAAGTCGAGGCAAGGACAGCTTGTGAGCTACATGTCACAGTGAAGAACATTTCTATGAAGGTGGCGCTCGGGTTTGCTTTACCTTGTCCACCGGAAGCGACCTACCATGGAAGTCAGATTCCAGCTGGCTATGCTCGTGTCGGTGTGGATGAAGTTGAACTGACATGTCGATCACTTGAGCTTGACATCCCTGCAGGCGAAGGGGAGAAAACACTTGGAGAAGTGGAGGGTGGGATCATTCTTTGGAAAAAACAACACATCGTGTTTCCAGGCTGGGCGCCAAGGAAATCTTCTCCTTCGAGAAGCAATCCATCACCTCCAAGGCCACCATCACCTCCGAGTCCACCATCTCCACCAAGAAACAATAGTCCACCCCTTCCTCAGAGGGATCGCAGCGCGACTGCATCTCCATCTCCGGCGCCTCCGCCCACTGAATCAAAGGGAAGAAAGCGGAAGAATAACACCGCCACGAGGGAGACCCGACTTGAAAATGACAAGATCCTCCCAAGAGTACATGACTCCTCCCAAGTTAGCTTATCACCGGACTGATGAGGAAAGTGGTGATCTCCCGGTCAAGTGAAGGCCCATTTTGCACCAAACAACCCGAGCCACAAAAGAAGTTGATCCAAAAGTCAAGAAGCACTTCAAGGCATTTCTTGAGCAACCACCCCAACATGTGTTAAATAGGAAAGATGACTATACACGTTGTCTTACGAAGACAAATAAAGAGAAGTCATCAAGCAGTACTGCAAGTGGGAGAAAATCAAAATAAGTTGCCTAGCTCGGCAAATAGGCAAAACAATCCATTGCCCCGCTCAAGGTGTTACCCCAGCCCACACAAGGTGGAATAAATATGGAATTAGCTATTAAATTAGCCAAGGAGTGTAACGTGTCGGTCGAAGCACTTCTAGCCGGCGGAGATAATGTCGCCAAGGGACCAATAGCACGAAAATTTGTCTACGGGGAGCCTCTGGTCAGCGATGAGGTATTCGATGATCTGCCAACACATATGCGACTGTTGCATATCTGGTACTTGAAAGTCACAAAGGAAGGGAGACAATTTCTCCTATGTAAAGTTGGAGAGGAGTACTTCCGTCCAGACGAGATCTCCATTGAACTTTGTGAACTATTTCAGTTATTCAACCTAGACGCCCTCGACAAGTCCCTCCTCAGCTGCTATTGTCTGTAAGTAATTAAGTCACTAACTCAGCTCGTTCAATTAATTTCCTGTCGTTATCCTCACTATAGCTCCTTTTGTATGCTATTATATATATGCAGAATGAAGATTCAAGAATGTAGAAGAAAGTCAATCTACAACATTGGGTTCGTTGACCCAAACAGAGTTAATGGACATACGCTAATAAATAACCTCGAGAAAACGGAGGATAACTTGCTAATATTTTTAATGGAGCAACATTACAAGACATAAATACTATTTCCTTACAACTATGGGTAAGAGTCTTACTGTCTTGTACACATTCAATTTTTGTTTACTCGATGTTAAGTGTATATAAACGTGCGCAACTTCCACCGGATTCTTAAAAACATTGACGTTGACCGTGCAAAAGTTGAAATCTCGGACTCGTTAAAGAAGCCGCTGGAAGACTACCGCAGCATAATTGATTGCCTCCAAAAGTAATTTCAATCACTATATCTGTCTCTTTCGTTCATTCTCTGAGATGTAAACTAATTAGTAACTCATTCATTTCTTTTTTGCCGGACAGAGTTTGGAAAAGGTTCACGAAGGAGGTTCATGGTGAATGGCGTGAGGAGCTCACTTTTCGTACGGTCCCGGTAAGTAGTACGAGAGCTAGGGGACTAATTTATGTGGATATTACAAATATCATTCTTACAATTATCATGCTTGATTATTATTTGATTGAATTATATTCTCGATCGAAAAGTGTGCGACGCAGCCACAAGAGACTAATTTATATGGATATTACGTATGCGAGTTCATTCGTGGGTGTATGGAGCAGGGCACAGACTTTCTTCAAGTACGTAAACAATATATTCGAAATTTATTCTATACCATAGTTTTTGTTGAGTTCCATTCATAATGATGTAATTCTTTATATATAGTTGGATGCGATGTCGGATAAACTCCTATCACATGAACGCCTACTAGCAATTCAAGAGGAGTTGTCGGGATTTTTGCTCAGGGACGTCATAAACTTAAAAGGAGAGTACAACGTAGATAGACCTTCGTGTAAACATGGATAGACACAAAAGGACAGTATCTGTTGTAATGATGATCTTGGTGCAAATCAATTAGACGAGCTCTAGTCTCGGTTGTGTATATATTTATATGTATTTATGTTATCGTGAGTGAAATTATATTATATATGCATCAAAGTATACAACATGTAGTAGCGTAGAATAATATGTATATGAAAACAAAAAATGAAAAATAATCAAACACAAAAAAAACCCTAAAACCCTACCTCCTGCCGTGGCAGAGTTTGGTGCAAAACGCTGCCGCGGCAGAAGACTAATTATCCTTCAGTCCAGCGCGCGCAGCGAAACCACGTGAAGACAATCTAGTCCCGGTTTGTAACAGAACCGGGACTAAAGACCTAACATTTAGTCCCAATACGTTAGTCCCGGATTGCAATCCGGAACTAAAGCCTCTTACAAACCGAAACTAGTGTCCTGTTTTCTACTAGTGCCACCTCCCTTGGAATCAGCAGCTGGCGACACACTCGAACTTCCTCGAGCCGCGCCTTCTCGAGCTCGGCTCGGTGCCACTCTCTGCAGGATATAGCGCCTCCCTCAAATACTCCATCCCAAACTGCCCGAGCCCGTCGCCTCTCCTCTGGGAAGATCGCTAACAAGGTTGTGTGATGTTGTGGTAGGTGGGGAGGGGACCTAAGTAGTCTGAACCAATGCTTCGTTGGTGGGGGAAATATTCAATATTAAGTAAAACTGTTATAATTGAGCTGAATTTTCTATGGTAGAGCTAGCTTTTGACACTCTTTGCTTTTACTCCTTGATCATGATGCCTGTATATATAGGCCTCTACTTTACTCCATGGCATAACATTACCTATTATTGAGTCCATGGTCCTCACGATGAGGCACAACAATCAAACTACTACTAAGTCGTATAAACACAGGCTTATACTTCAAGAATGACATTTAGCTATGAGCATGTGAGACATCAGAATAAATTCTACATCGAGTCTTGCTCAATCTTGTAACCATGAGCATTTCAAAACCACACGAATCTGTAGATGGTCGTGGGATTCTCTAGCGGCAAACATCCTTATCTAGATGAGTGCATAGTTTTACCTAAAGGCCAATCCTGCAGCATTTACTTCAGTGGCCGAAACAGGCATGGTACACGGGATGACAAGAGCCATGTCTCTGGCAAAGTAGCAATGAGTGGTGTATCTCTAAAAGTTTTTTTTTTTGAAACGGGGCAAAAGCTTTGCCCCAATCTATTAATTAAGAAGAAAGCAATTGCCCAGTTAATTAACGGAAAACTGGACGAAAACCGATACAACAACAACACAAACAACACCGAAAGCTCCGACCAACAAGCGCTCTCAACCTACAACAACCACAAAACCAACGATACAAAATGCACCACACCGCAAAGAAAACCAACTAAACTAACCCGCCAACTCAAATGGGGACCATCAATCAAGCAGCTGCGGAAACTTCCAGGAGACGACCCTCTTCTTTCTTTTGCTCCTGAGAGACTTCTCCACCTTTCTTATCATGTCCTTAGATGCCTTCCCCGCTAAGACGCAAGCAATCTCCATGCCATATCCAGGACTAACGGCCTCTAAGTTGACGATTAAGTCGGACAACTCTTTTGCAAAGAGAGCCTCGGAGTTAGGTGCTAACACACCTATCTCGGCAATCTCGTCACTCAAAGGCACCACATGCCCAATGTCCATGGACGGGAGAGAGTCTGGAGCATCCAAACCTCCACTATCCACATGGGCGAGCGTCTGGCAAGGCTCAGACGGCGGTGGTGAGGGTGTCGTGCACACCACCACCAAAGAAGGTTTCCCACACAACACATTAAGCTCTGGTGTGATCTGTAGCAGCGGAGCCAAGATCTCAGCCATGCCATCACTCTCAGAGGCAGGTTGCGGCGACGTGCAAGAACAACCACGAGGAGAGAAACAACCATTGAGATGTTCTTCCTCAACCACAGAAGACTTCTGCTCAATGGAGTCAAGCGAAAGAGAATCATGTGCAAGGGCAATCCCTATGCCACCAGAAGTACATGCCTCAGTCGGCTCCAAGGAATCAACAGCACGCGCCAATAACAGCTTGAGAGCTGCCACCTCTTCACGAAGGGGGCGAGACGCCTCCTCCACGCGGACGTCGACCAACTGAAGAAGCTGCATGCGCATCAATGCAACATGAGACTGAACGAGAGAGTCCAAACTGGTGTTGACATTGAACTCCTCGCAACCCCTAGAGAGTCCTGGCGCCGCAGCTTCACGCAACGACGAGTGGCACATGACCTCAGCCCAGCTCCGAGACGCCGAGGAACGACGAGGCCGAGAGAAACTGTGGCATCCCGCAAAACCATTACTAGAAAATCGCGTTGTTTTTGTGCATTGCATCATCATGACCGCATGCTCATGTCATCATGCCACATTGCATTTGAGCATCGTCATCATCTTGCATCTGATTGTACAAAACTATTGGCAGAAAACCCTATTTTGTTTTCTAAACGCCTCATCCTTATTCAAACGCAAAACCCGGGCTTGTCCGGATTATTTATTTTGTCTAGCATCGGTTTGCGAAAGCCCCGTTTAAAACATTAAAAATATTTAATTTATTTTAGTGGGGCAGTCGAACGGGCCGAGTAGACCCGAACGACCACCCCAGGTTTTTAAATCGGTCCACCTCCTAAATTCCTAAAGCTACCCACTACTCTACCCACACCCCCTGGCCACCTCACCCTGCCCAATCCCCATGCGCCACCTCACCTCCTCCCTCTCCCTCAACCACTCACACGTCGCCACGTCGCTCCCTCTCTCCCCAACCCACTCAGCTCCCCAGACCCCCCCACACCCGCACCCCTCACGCACACACTACACGCCTCACCACACCCGGCTGCAAGACTGTCTCCCCACTGGCCCTGGGACCCACCCCCCACCGACGCCCTCATCCCCATCTCCTTCAGACGCTGCACCGCAGCCTAGCAGCCTCAAGCAGACACGGCGCCGCCCGTGCCTCCGGCCGCCTCATCCCGTCAGCCAGGCCGCAGCCGGCCCACAAGGCAGACTCCCCTCCTGGCCAAGACTCACGCCAGGCCCATGAGCACTCGCCTGGCTATGAAGCCTGCCGCCTTCTGTCACCGGCGCTTGCCGCTGCCGCCCGACCACTGCTCCTCCCAAGGCCACAGCCTGCTGCCACGTCGGCCACACAACCGGCTGACCTCAAGAACCACCTCCCGCACCCCTGCGCCGCCAAGGCCACCTCCCCGCACCTCGCCCTTTCCTGCAGGCCGCTGCCCAAGGCTAGACTCCGGCCGCCCGACGACCAAGGCCTCCGGCCAGATCGAGCCGCCACGCCTCAGACGCTTCCTCATTGCCGCCATGCATCTCTGAGCGCCTTCCGCTTCGAAGGAAGCCTCATGCCGTCTGGCCAGCTCGCCGAGCTCGTGCTGCCTGTTGGTGGCTGTCCTCAGCCGCTGTTTCTCAGAAGCTGCTGCTCACAGAAAGATCTCGCCCCCGGCCGGTTGCGCTGGACACCGTGACTTTCCCATGTCCCCATGTTCTCGTGGGTACATGTGCATGTGTCCTCGTTTGCCTTGTGTTCCGGTTACGCAATCTTCGATGGGTATAGTGTTTCGTGAAGATGCTTCAGCTAAGACCGAGACAACCATATCCCAGCGAGGCTACGATGCCAAGGTCGCCTCGACAAGATCTCCTCCGAGTACCATGACCCGAACTGGCCGACGAGGAACCGCGAATCAACCCGGAGTTCTCCGTCATGGAACCACAAGATCTTCGGGGTGGAACCGACAAGATCTTCCTCGCGGAGCACCAAGAACTCCTTCCGGCACCGAAGGACGAACCTCTGCCAAGGGCAACCGGACGTGGAAAAACCCCGACAAGCGACAAGGCCTACATCGACGACAGCACCCTCCGCGACAACCTCGACCCGCCATCAAGAGCGAACCTCAAGTTTTACCCCACCTTCGTGCCACAAGATCGACGAGAGGACCGGCTCGATCCCGCGGACTCGAGTACCGACGCCCGAGACCGAAGGACCCCATTAAGACCACGGGCGCGACGCCAAGACCGTATTTCGTCAAGGTGTCCGAAGAATCTCCGACAGGAACCTGAGACCCGGCCGAGCCCCAAGTTCGCCCCTCGATAATCAAGGTGGAACCCCAAGACCCGCCGATCCGAGGGCCGATCCGCGCCAAGGCCTCCGCCATGGAATCAACAAGATCGTCACGAAACGCCGAGTACTTCTTTCGGGACGCCATGATCGTCGACATGACCCGAAGACCCTCGACGAGATCTCCTACATGGAACCGAAAACCCGGATGCCAAGGACGTCGACACGGATACGCCAGGGACTACCTCGAGAGCGCCAAGATCTTCTCCACGGAACATCGGGAATTCCCCTGACGCCAAGATCGACTCGATGGCGCAGACCCGACAAGAGCTTCGCTACGACAAGAACGGTACCGACCAGAACGAATCCAACGCGCCCCGGCACCAAACCAAGTTCGGCTTCCTGATGCGATAAGACCTACCTCCATGGCCCGAGAACGCTTCACGAGACCGATCCGTCGAACCTCGACCTCGCTAAACCCGAACCCCGGATCCCCAAGTTCGTCGAGACCCTCTAATGTGCGAACCCCTTCCCGAAACCCTAATTTCATAATATAATAACAACTTATTGCATACTGAATTGCCATACTCGCATGCATATTTGTGTGGTATGGGGGCCTTTTTGCCGATTCACCTAATAATTAAATATGGGGCCCATATGCGGGCAAATCTAGTCTCATATCGGCCTCATTTAAACTTGTGTAGCTTAACGGTATCTTATCTTGCCTTGATAAACAACATTTAAAATGCGGGGTATCTAAATAACATGAACCACCTAATTAATTGTCGGGACCCCGGTTCCACTTAATATGACCTAATTGCATCGCACCTTTGCCATGCCATACATCATTCATGCATCATGCCGATCTTCTGCCGTTGTATTAAATATTGCATCCGGTGTTCCTTCTAGTGATTTGCTTCTTCATGATAAGGCCGTTGAGTTGATGTGAGCTTCGCTCCGATCCTCGGATGAACCCTTCGACAATGTTTTCAGGCGAGCATCTCCCCCTTTCTACCTATCTTACTTTTATAGGATTTATTCCCTCCTGTTGATCGATTGCTATCTGTGGTTATGATGCTTTAGTACCGCACTGTGATATACCGCAGCCCTATATTGCCTTGGACACACCCTATTACCGTTGTTTGGTAGATAGTTGGACTTGCGCCGTAGTCGCTTGCTCAAGTGCTGTTGCGTGTTGTCAAGTGCCACAGTGGTTGATGTATTGCCGCATGTTGATGATGGAGATGATCATAGTTTTACTTATCGTCACTTTAATTTCTGTTTAACAACTAAAATTGAAATAAGCAGAGGCATCGGTGGGTGATAGATAATATTTGGTTTCAACGCCCACTTGTGTCCCAGAAGACCCAGTACTTGATAATTGTTCCTTGATTTATCGCGCTATCCACATCCGGAGGTATATGGGACCCCGAGGCGAGCTTGATTCATCTTATTTCTTGGGGCCACAAACTAGTTTGAGGTGTTTTTACTATCCTGTACTTATGCCATGCTACTCAGATTTAAATTGTGCGAGGCACACGATCGCTTAGGATCGGGACACGATTCCGCGGTGTCGACAAGCCCAACCACACTTTCGGGTTCCCAGTCGTTCACAGCCATTTACCCAAACCTTAAGTCCGTCTCGGAGTCAGCTGGCTTCGTTGCGGATTCTACTTAAGGGTCCCCTCAAATATTTCTGAATCCTGATTGTTCAGTCGGAAAGCCTCGTTGGGTTTTGATTTGGTTTTTCCGAGGTTGATCGAGCGTGTGTTGCTAGTGGTGCACCCGGCCGGTAAAACTTTCGAAAAGCCGTGTCATGGATATGGACGACTTGGAGCACAAGATCTCGATCATAGACAAGCATAACTAAAGTTTATCGCTATAAATTTGACTTATAATGACTAGTAATCAGCTTCACTATAATGGAATGACTAATTAATACTGCCCACAATTGCTTGTTTGTTTGTCGCCATACCATTGTACCTGACTAGTGAGTGTTGCAACTACAACAGAATGGCTGAATAAAAGTACCAACAACTGCTGGGTTTTGGGTTTATATCATGCTATCTATATCTGATTAGTAATTGTTGCAACTACAACGGAATGGTTAACTAAAAGTGCCCACTGCTTATTTTATCAGGACGATTATCTAAACCTGACTAGTAAAGTGCCGCAACTATAACTGAACAAGTAAAACTGCCAACTGTGTGAGTTCCTCGGCTGACTTCCTCGTTTGGTCTCGAGGGGGAAACGCCAGGATGGGTTTGTTTGATGCTAGTATCAGGTTGGATCCGAATAGGTCATTCTTACCCCCTCTGATATCCGCTAGTTGTATCGAGTCTCTATAGGTTGTTTAGTGCATGCTGCCGCTGCTGCTCAGTCCACCATACCTATGTAGGCGAGGACCGCCGAATTCTAGCCTCGCTGCACTGGCCTCGATCGACGCCTTCTTTTTCCTTTGCCCTTTGTCGGCACCCTTTTGTTTAAGCAGGTTTTGAGATCGACGCCAAGCAGTGGTTACCTTCCGGCTTGGCCTCAGGGGTATGGACGCCATTGGTTATTCTTCGGCTCTTAGCCCCATTTGCTTCTTGTCCGTAGTCCTGACGCCTACCGCTTTTCAAGGTGATTTGGATCTTGTATATTATATTCGTATTCTTGACTCATGGAGTCGCTGTTATATATATCTGCTCAGTGGGTCCCATCGAGGACTGTTGTAATGTTATTACTTCGCTTTCCACCCGCATTTAAAGTGCTGGTGGCACCTTTGAATCGTTTCTGCGGGTTTGGCGAATTTTGCTCAAACTTGCATAGGTCCGATTCGAGGTGTTCTGAGTGGTATCGAGCTCAGCGTTGCGATACCTGACAAGTCCAGCTGTAGGATAACCTAGCTAACGGCAAGTAGAGTGTCAAAACTATTTTTGCAAAACCGGTTGGATAGTTCGTTACGTCTGATTTTACTCCTTACCCTCCGCTGTTCTCCTCTTACCCCTACGTGTTTTGAATCCGCTCTCTTCTCTTTCTTGAGTCCGTGAATTCTCTGGTTGGGTTCACAGACTTTTAGGGTTTCGCTCCCTCCTTTGTAAACGGTGTTCTGTCATCCGGTGTTCAAGCTGCCTGAGTAAACCGCCTGCTGTGGTACCATTCTTTGTTCCTTGTTTGTGCCTTCCGGTGTTGTCCGACGCGACGACATCCTCTATGCCAGATCCGATGCAGAGTCTGCATCACTCCTTTGTTTCCGAACCTCGCTTGTCGAGACCTTCAGTCTGAATCCTGAGGGTTGGTTGCATAATCTATCTGTTCGTGTACAGAGTAATGCTTCGAGTGCGGGATGGAGTCGCGACCATACCACTACTCTTATCATTTGCTTTGTATATTGAATGGTGGATCGATGCAATTCTTACTCAGTCCATGAAAGTTAGAGGTGACCTTACCTTTAACTTCGTCCGTTGTTTATCCGGAGTGCTCTCTTGACGAACAGGGACGACGACCTCTTGTTAGTGGTGTCGCGAGGATCTACACGAAGCGAGAAGATGCAGATCGCCGACCTTCTTTCCGGTACCACGAGGCGGATCTCGAGGGCGAGATCCATTGTTAGTGGTGTCGAATTGTGGCATCCCGCAAAACCATTACTAGAAAATCGCGTTGTTTTTGTGCATTGCATCATCATGACCGCATGCTCATGTCATCATGCCACATTGCATTTGAGCATCGTCATCATCTTGCATCTGATTGTACAAAACTATTGGCAGAAAACCCTATTTTGTTTTCTAAACGCCTCATCCTTATTCAAACGCAAAACCCGGGCTTGTCCGGATTATTTATTTTGTCTAGCATCGGTTTGCAAAGGCCCCGTTTAAAACATTAAAAATATTTAATTTATTTTTGTGGGGCAGTCGAACGGGCCGAGTAGACCCGAACGACCACCCCCATATTTTCAGAACGGTCCACCTCCTAAATTCCTAAAGCCACCCACTAACCTACCCACACCCCTGGCCACCTCACCCTGCCCAATCCCCATGCGCCACCTCCCCTCCTCCCTCTCCTCAACCACTCACACGCCGCCACGCCTCCTCTCTCCCCAACCCACTCGGCCCCACACCCGCACCCCTCACGCACACACTACGCCCCACACGCCACAGCTACTGCACCGTCCCCACTGGCCTCATGGACCCACCCCCACCGACGCCCTCATCCCCATCTCCTTCCCTTGCAGTACTTAGCAGCCCAGCCCCGCGCCCGCCGCTCCGTGCCTCTCCGCCGCCTCGGCCAGCGCGCTCCCGCCGCCCTGCCCGCAGACCTCCGCCCTCCGGCGTGCCCACCGCCTCCCGTCGCGCACCCCTTCCTGCGCCCGCAGGCACTCGCCTCCGCTCAGCTGGCTCCGCCTCCCCGGTCGCCGGCGCCCTCGCTGCCACCAGACCACCTCCTTCTCCTCATGCTGCCGCGCCCGAGCCTCCCGTCGACCAGCACACACCATGGCAACCGCCGGACCTCAGAACCACCTCCCGCCGCTGTCTGCGCCCGCCAAGGCCACCTCCCCGCACCGGCCCTTTCCGTCGCCCGCCGCTTCCTCGCGCCTCGCAGGCCGCTGCCAGACCAGCGTCCCCGCCTGACGACCAGCGTCCGGCCGCGAGCTCGCCGCCTCAGACGCCCTTCCGCGTCGCCGCCCGTGGCATCTCCCCGGCGCCTCCCTTCCGCCCCGAAGCCCCCAGCGGCCGCCCCGCCAGATTCCCCTGCCGAGCTCGTCTTTTTGTTGGTGGTGTCCTCGGCCGCTGTTCCTATAGCTGCTGCCAAGCGAAAGATCTCGCCCCTCACGGCTTGCGCTGGACACGCACTTTCCCATGTCCCCATGTTCTCGTGGGTACATGTGCATGTGTCCTCGTGGTTGCCTTGTGTTCCGAAGTTGGCCGCAATCTTCAGATGGGGATAGTGTGTCTGTGAAGATGCTTCAGCTAAGACCGAGACAACCATATCCCGAGCGAGGCTACGATGCCAAGGTCGTCGCCTCGACACGATCTCCTCCGAGTACCATCACCCGAACCGTCGAGGAACCGCGAACCGAACCCGGAGTTCTCCGTCACGGAACCACAAGATCTTCGGGGTGGAACCGACAAGATCTTCCTCGCGGAGCACCAAGAACTCCTTCCGGCACCGAAGGACGAACCTCTGCCAAGGGCAACCGGACGTGGAAAAACCCCGACAAGCGACAAGGCCTACATCGACGACAGCACCCTCCGCACAACCTCGACCCGCCACTGAAGAGCGAACCTCAAGTTTTTACCCCACCTTCGGTGCCACAAGATCGACGAGAGAGGACCGGCGGCCTCGATCCCGCGGACTCGAGTACCCCGACGCCCCGAGACCGAAGGACCCCACAAGACCACGGGCGCGAGACGCCAAGACCGTACCAAGCCGAAGGTGTCCGAAGAATCTCCGACAGGGAACCCTGGAGACCCCGGCGTCGAGCCCCAAGTTCGTCCCCGATAATCAAGGTGGAACCCCAAGACCCCGAAGCCCCGATCCGAGGGCCGATCCGAAGCGCCAAGGCCTCCGCCATGGAATCAACAAGATCGTCACGAAACGCCGAGTACTTCTTTCAGGACGCCATGATCGTCGACATGACCCGAAGACCCTCGACGAGATCTCCTACATGGAACCGAAAACCCGGATGCCAAGGACGTCGACACGGATACGCCAGGGACTACCTCGAGAGCGCCAAGATCTTCTCCACGGAACATCGGGAATTCCCCTGACGCCAAGATCGACTCGATGGCGCAGACCCGACAAGAGCTTCGCTACGACAAGAACGGTACCGACCAGAACGAATCCAACGCGCCCCGGCACCAAACCAAGTTCGGCTTCCCGGATGCGACAAGACCTACCTCCGTGGCCCGAGAACGTTTCCGCCGAGACCGATCCGTCGAACCCTGGACCCTGTCAAACCCCGAACCCCCGGATCCCCAAGTTCGTCGAGACCCTCTAATGTGCGAACCCCTTCCCGAAACCCTAATTTCATAATATAATAACAACTTATTGCATACTGAATTGCCATACTCGCATGCATATTTGTGTGGTATGGGGGCCTTTTTGCCGATTCACCTAATAATTAAATATGGGGCCCATATGCGGGCAAATCTAGTCTCATATCGGCCTCATTTAAACTTGTGTAGCGAACCGGTATCTTATCTTGCCTTGATAAACAACATTTAAAATGCGGGGTATCTAAATAACATGAACCACCTAATTAATTGTCGGGACCCCGGTTCCACTTAATATGACCTAATTGCATCGCACCTTTGCCATGCCATACATCATTCATGCATCATGCCGATCTTCTGCCGTTGTATTAAATATTGCATCCGGTGTTCCTTCTAGTGATTTGCTTCTTCGGATAAGGCCGTTGAGTTGATGTGAGTCATCGATCCTCGGATGAACCCTTCGACAATGTTTTCAGCGAGCATCTCCTTTCTACCTATCTTACTTTTATAGTATTTATTCCCTCCTTGATCTATTGCTATACGTTGCGATGCTTTAGTACCGTACACTGATATACCGTGCAGCCCTATATTGCCTTGGACACACCCTATTACCTGTTGTTTGGTAGATAGTTGGACTTGCGCGTCGTAGTCGCTTGCTCAAGTGCTGTTGCGTGTTGTCAAGTGCCACAGTGGTTGATGTATTGCCGCATGTTGATGATGGAGATGATCATAGTTTTACTTATCGTCACTTTAATTTCTGTTTAACAACTAAAATTGAAATAAGCAGAGGCATCGGTGGGTGATAGATAATATTTGGTTTCCGAACGCCCACTTGTGTCCCGTAAGACCCCGAGTACTTGATACCTGTTCCTTGATTTATCGCGCTATCCACATCCGGGAGGTATATGGGACCCCCCTGAGCCAGAGCTTGATTCAGTCTTATTTCTTGGGGCCACAAACTAGTTTGAGGTGTTTTTACTATCCTGTACTTATGCCATGCTACTTTCTGTATTTAAATTGTGCGAGGGGCACACTGTACTGTTTAGGATCGGGACACGATTCCGCGGTGTGGACAAGCCCAGCCACACTTTCGGGTTCCCAGTCGTTCACAGCCGTCTACCCAAACCTTAAGTCCATCTCGGAGTCAGCTGGCTTCGTTGCGGATTCTACTTAAGGGGTGGCCCCCTGAAATATTTCTGAATCCTGTGATTGTTCACCGTGAAAGCCTCGTTGGGTTTGATTTGGTTTTTCCGAGGTTGATCGAGCGTGTGTTGCTATTGGTGCACCCCGGCCGGGTAAAACTTTCTGAAAGCCGTGTCCGCGGATATGGACGACTTGGAGCACAGTATCTCGATCATAGACAAGCATAACTAAAGTTTACTGCTATAAATTTGACTTATAATGACTAGTAATCAGCTTCACTATAATGGAATGACTAATTAATACTGCCCACAATTGCTTGTTTGTTTGTCGCTTGCGACCATTGTATCTGACTAGTAAGTATTGCAACTACAACGAAATGGCTGAATAAAAGTACCAACAACTGCTGGGTTTTGGGTTTATATCATGCTATCTGTATCTGATTAGTAATTGTTGCAACTACAACGGAATGGTTAACTAAAAGTGCCCACTGCTTATTTTATCAGGACGATTATCTAAACCTGACTAGTAAAGTGCCGCAACTATAACTGAACAAGTAAAACTGCCAACTGTGTGAGTTCCTCGGTTGACTTCCTCGTTTGGTCTCGAGGGGGAAACGCCAGGATGGGTTTGTTTGATGCTAGTATCAGGTTGGATCCGAATAGGTCATTCTTACCCCCCCTCTGATATCCGCCAGTTGTATCGAGTCTCTATAGGTTGTTTAGTACATGCTGCCGCTGCCGCTCAGTCCACCATACCTATGTAGGCGAGGACCGCCGAATTCTAGCCTCGCCGTGTACTGGCCTCAGTACTGACGCTCCTTCTTTTTCCTTTGCCCTTTGTCGGCACCCCTTTTGTTTAAGCAGGTTTTGAGATCGGCCGTTAGCGGGTTACCCTTCCGGCAGCTGGGGCAGGGTATGGACGCCATTGGTTATTCTTCGTGGCTCTTAGCCCCATTTGCTTCTTGTCCGTAGTCGGACGCTCTACCGCTTTCAAGGTGATTTGGATCTTGTATATTATATCTGTATTCTTGACTCATGGAGTCGCCATATATATATCTGCTCTGTGGGTCCCATCGAGGACTGTTGTGTAATGTTATTACTTCGTTTTCCACCCGCACGAAAGTGCCTGGTGGGCACCTTTGAATCGTTTCTATGCGGGTTTGGCGAATTTTGCTCAAACTTGCATAGGTCCGATTCTGAGGGTGTTACAGAAACTCTGTTGGCAAGGAGAACGACCGTCTGGAGAACAAGCCCGAGTGTCCGGAGAGCGAGAGCGAGCAACAGGAAGTGCACGACAGAAACACTCTCGATGACCAGGACGATGACAGCGAATGCATCTATAGGGCCCATGGCACGCACGGACCTGGTTTCCATGCTCGAGGCACCGAAAGCACCTCCCTTGAGCCCAACGTTTAAAGGCGAGACTACGCTCAAGACCTTCTTTTCCAAGCAAAGACGATGGCTCGCGACCGTGGCGGCCGCCTCGACCCACCTGCACCCAGCCTTCTTTGTCTCCTAGAGTGGCAGTAGCAGCAAAGAGGCCGCCACAAGCCCCTGGAGGCACCTACACATCAACGGTGCCGAGGACATCATCTTTGGCAGAGGCCGATGGCGTCTGCGGAGCCAACATCTCATCATTGTCGTCCTTATCGGAGCTGAAAGAAGCAACCCAAAGCAAGCTCGGAGACGGCAGCGCTACACCATCAGAAAGACTAAAAGAGGCATGTTGGATACAGCGCCATCCAAGGCAGCTGGAAGCAGCGACAGGGACCCGAGCCCCTCAACAACCACAGCAGAGTCACTCTGCGGTCCCTCGGGAGGGCGCGGAACTACGGAATAGGCCATCCCGGGCTTCCGAAAGCGACCCATCTGCCCACCCAAGGCATGACTTGACCTGCGGCGAGAGAGGGAAGCCAAGCACGGCCACGGGCTCGGGAGGCAGAGCGGTCGTGGCCACGTCGCTGAGCCCGTTGCCTGCGAGCACCCCGGTCGACGGGAGCAGGTTGGCGAGGGGAGCGGCGGTCGGCGTTGCTGGAAAGGACGACATCGCGTCCACGGAGCCGCCCACCATGAACCGTCCACAAACAACAGCTTACGACCTGCGGGAGGTGAGCACAGAAGCGGCTAGCTCGACGGCGGAGGGCGGCGTGGCCGCGGAGGCGTCGACAGCCACAGGACCCTGCACCGCTGAGGAGGCCAATGGAGACGGAGCAGCCGGCGCGGTGTCGCTGGAGCTCATATCCCACACCAAACTAATATGCGGCGGTAGAGGAAGGAGCAGTGCAGAAGCCGGATCTGCTCACGGCGGAGGCGGGGGTGGCTAGAGCGAGGAGATCCAGCCGGCGGCGGCCGGGCACTCACGCCGCTCCGCGCGCGGACGCGAGAGCCACACCAGCCATTTTTTTTTGGTCCCAGGTGAACACGTACCGTCTCTAAAATTCAGTACGTTCTGCTGCTGGTGAACGATGAACTACCATTACATCATCCACGAAGCTATATCATCATGTCACACCACATAGTATTACTGTAGAAACTACTATTTCCTCTGTTTCAAAATATAAAATGTTTTTAGATTTGTGAAGTAAATGTATTTATATTACTTTTAGTATATAGGTTCACTTAGATTTAGAGTGAATCTACACACTAAAAAAGTCTAGATATATTTTTTTTATAAATCTAAACGGAGGGAGTACCTAGGAAGCCTCAGAAGTGTTGCAAAATGATGTTGCTCACCATTTTCAAGACATCCAAATCTATCTATTATATACTAAAAGAAATGTAAGAATGAAAAAGGAGCCACCATATGCATCCACATGTGCTAAATAATCTCATCCATTAAATCTTCGTTACTAAGTATATAAATGGCTGAGATTTGAAAATTTATGCGCACAAAATATGTCCTGACACGTTAAGAAATGAACATGTAAAAAAAAATCATGTGGGATATGGGACAATAAAAACTTGAGGGGCCGATACGTGAGATCGGCTAAGTCGATTGGCAGTAAAATATGGGGGCCGACGTTGAAAATCGGCCGAATAAAAAAAAAACAACAAGCTACTAAGGAAATGCCTTGAGGGCATGGAGAGCGTCAGCACGGAACTCAGTTATTTCAGCTTCGTCATCATCATCCTTGCTGGTCGATAGTTGTTCGTTCAGGGCACATTTTTCGATGGGCAATGGAGGTTTGGATCGCCCGTTTTGAAAAAAAGAAGGACACAGGTCGCCTATTTTGAAAAGGGGTCGCAGGTTACCGTTTCAGACCAAGAAATGGCCGTTGTGATTCAACTGAAGGTTGACCCTGTCAAACGTTTTTTAGAAGGAGCCGATGGGTGGTCATCGGCTTTGTGCAATTTAACTTGTTTGACTATATGCGTGCAGCATGATGAAAGCCGATACAGTGTCATCGGCTTATGGAACATCGACTTGTTTCGGTCATCGGCAAAATTGAAGCAAAAGGAAGCAACATTTGGGAAACAGAGTTTCATTCATTCAAAGATCATTGCTTACAGGATGATCGATTACAAAGGGCCTGCTACGGCCATTACTACTAAATCCTAATCGGCCGAGGTCGCGTCGCTGCCGCCGCCGTCTTCCTCGCTTCGGGCGCTACTACCAGCGTCGTCTTGCTTCTTGAGGAAGCGGTAGGGCCTCCTCGTCCTCGTCTTCGTCGTCGTCGCCGTCTTCGACCCGCACGGAAGTACCTCACCGCTGGTACTCCTCGGGAGGGTCCTCCTCCTCCTCTTCTTCTTCCTCTTCTTCAAAGAGTCGACGCCATCCCGGACATGGCGTCGTCGGCTGTCCGCCTCCAGCTCCCGTCGGCGAGGGCGAAGGTTCTCTCGCCCGTCTGGGACGATCATCGTCCTCGACGGGCGGCAAGTCCCAACCCCTCTCGTCCCACCATTGTGGGGCGAGAGTGTTGTACGCCGCTGTCGGCGGGTGCTCTGGAGTTGGTTCGCGGTCACTGAGGCTATTGGAGGCGTGGGAGGAGAGATCGGAGGAAGCAGAGGAGGCCATGGCGAGAAAGAGGGTTTTTTCCGGTGGAGAAAGAGGGTTTTCTGGCTACGGGAGGAAGATGGGGACTGTGAACTGTTCAGGCGGATTTAAATAAAGAGGAATAGTGAAGAAACGGTTCAATGCCATAGCAGTTTCCCAGATTGCGCTGCCAAAATCGTCAAATCATGCACTGCGGAGGAGTTGAGAGGACAGGCATCATGATGAAGGGGTGGCGTGGATCCTGTTACGCCAGCGTTGCTCGACGTAACCCGATAAAAAAAAGAGGAAAACCGGAGAAGAAAAACACAGTGGTTTTGGAATTATCATTGCCAAAACCAGGGGGATGTTATCGCCATATTTTGGCCTACGGAGGGATGGGCCGTGATCAAGATGGGCTTAGAAGATACATATATTCAACGTGTTGTTGGATCGGCCTAGTGCGTAGATTTGGGCTGAATTGCCGTGTATTTTGTATCTTAGTAGGATTCGTATTTGTTTAGGTTCCGTTTATGTTTAGATAAAGATAGAGTTGTAGAGTTATTCCAAAAGTAGAGAGTCTCGGACTATAAATATGTACCTAGGGTTATTGAGAAAAGGAGGACAATCACGTTCACCAACACAATCTCGGATCGCCACCCCTTGTTTCTAGGGTTTTTCTCGGGTAAGTGCCATGCTGCCTAGATCGCATCTTGCGATCTAGGCAGTATTTACTTATGCGTTATCCGGTGTTACTCGTACTGAAGCCTTGTTGATGGCGAGTAACATCTTTACCACAGATTTGTTAGAGCTAGCATCGATACTTTTACTATGATTGCTTATTTATGCTACCTCTAGCTATCTCGCCGTCTTTGCACCTTCTCCCGGGTGTAAAGGCGGCATCTTGCTTGATTTCTGCTTAAGTTGATTTGATCTGTTATAGTTGTGCCTTGTTCATCAAGGTTTAGTTTAATATCTACGTGATTTGGCCTCACAAACGGGTTGAACGATCCGGTAATACGTAAGGTACGGTTTATTGATCTTAGAGGGGATGTTCCGGGAATTGACGTTATGTTGGTTTTTAGGCCTTCTCTAGGATCGGTTTTCTACTACTTTTCGTATCTATTAGGCTCAACTACGCGTGGGACGTTCGTTGCGTGGTGAAAACACCAAACTATAAGATCGATTTAGCTTGTAGTAATTAAGCAAAACCCCATGTTATCATAAGATCCAATGCAAAGCCATAGGGGTAATCGGCTCTGAAGCCGATTCTGAGAAACAGGAGCCGATCACGGCTCGAATTTACGATATACTTGTTTACCGTGCAGAAACCAATCGGAACAATCCATCACCTTCGACCGGTATAGGTCGGTGGCGCATCTCGAACCAAGACAGACAGCGTGCGTGCCGGAAGATTTGCGGGCGTTGACCGGACCAGGGCCCACCAGCGCTCTGGAGCCTCCGGCTCTTCGTGTTGCTCGTCGCTGCCGCGGTGAGTTTTGACAGCAACACATTACAGCACGCCGGTGGGACCTTCAACAACGTCTACATCAATGTCCGGCTGCGATGGAGAACAGGCGGTCACGCACGACGAGCTTCTGCTGAGCACAAAGCGGTATGGCGAGATCAAGAGCTCTTGAAGCCGACCTCATCGGCTCTTCGAGAGGACCGTCGCGTGGCATCGGTGGAAGGATTCTCCAGGGTGCTCTCGATGAAGTGGATCTGTTCGCTTCGGAGGAACGCTCAGGCTCTCGGGGAGGTCAACTACATGGTGGCTCATTCTCTACACCGCCACTGAGAGCACGGTGAACGCTGGCGGGTCATGGTTCGCGTGGTCCAGAAATCATAAAACATCGTACTCTCCGTCGGGGCCCACTTTAGGAACCCAAGGAGAAAGACCGCTCCACCAGGCAGCGCCATTCACACTCGCGGCTCCAGGCGCCGGGATCAGCATACATTGTCTACAAGGCGAGGCGATCCGTGATTGCCAATTCCTGTTCGAGCCACCCAAGGAGATCTGCATGGGTACATATGTGCCTACGTGCGGATGCAACAACAGCGCGCACCCCGGATCGCAACCGCAGGAGTGTCCTGGCGGGGGTTCCTCCGCGGATCTTGAGAGCGGCGTTCTGGAGCAACGATGTATGCAGGATGGTGACAAGCGTGGCTAGCCAAGTATGCCCTCGAACAAGCCATGAGAGTCTAGCCCAGCTCAAGCGATGGACCAAATCACCGCCATCTTGAGAGATCGGTTGACCGTGCGAAAAGGCGACTGTCGGCTACTCAAAGCCGTACCCCAACGAGTTTGACCTGATTCCACTACCGCCCAAATATAAGCTCCCCGAGTTCTCAAGATTCAGGTCGGAGGGGTCAAGCTCGATCGAGCACGTAAGCGATACCGCACAGCTAGGTATGATTTCGCATCGGATCAAATCGCGTGAGATTTTTTGCACAATCTCTAACAGACCAGCCTTTGGGTGGTACACCTCGCCACACGATTCAATTCGTGCACTGAGGCAACTAGAAGAACAGTTCCACATCCAATACCATTCGGAGGCTACCGAGGCTGGCATTGCGGACTGGCGCCAAATCTGACGAAGCGGGGAAAGCGAATACATCCGGTAACGGGACCATCAAGACAGATGTTACTCGGCTCGTTTAAGCGAGAAGGAAGCAATCGAGCTGGCGATGTCAGCCTCTCGGCACCCATCAAGGACGTGGCATTCGGGTAGAATACAACTCATTGGCGCACATGGCTCGTAAACCGGCGATGTATGAGCAGCGCCACCGAGTTGTACCAAGACAAATTCAGACGTCCGATAAGCCCGGTCGATGCGAAGAGGAAGATCCTACGCAGACCAGGAGGTGGCCGTGGGCTGAATGGGCTCGGGGCAGATCCGTGGCTGTAAATGGGTGAAACAGAAGGGCCTGCGAGAGGTTCGACTTCGTGAGCAAAGCTGAGCAGATATTCGATCATCTTGAAGGAGAAGCACCGAGGTTGCCCAAGGCCACAAAATCCCTACGCCAGGAGATGAACGGAGACCATATCGCGCAAGTGGCATCATTTGTTCACTCACCCCACCAACGAGTGCAAGGAGCTCACGCCAAATCCAGATGGCTATAGAGCAAGGCCGTTCGATCCTCGCCAGTTCGCCATGAAAGTGGACACGAACCTGCTCCGTGTCAACATGATAGAACCTGCCGCCCATGAGACGTCAACTGGACTTTTCGTTCGGTGTCAACATGGCTGGTCTGCAGGTACCACCATGACACGCATACAAGGTAGGAGGCGATCACTCGGGCAAAGAAAGAGAGAAGGCTGGTCCACGCGACCGCCCAACCACGATAACGGGCGATACTTAACAGAGGAACAAGTGAGGAGAGTGCGATATCGAAGCCACATTCCACGCATCTCCTTAATAAGTATGGGCGCCAAGATGACCAACGCCGCCAAAGACGATGAGACGACGGAAGATATGAGCACCTTGCTAGGGGACCGTCGAAAGAGAAGGAAGGCGCAGACAAACATTGGGATTGCCCTTTTTCAAGCATTGCTGGACGTGGAATGAGCCGATTGCCTACCGACAACCGCCTGTAATGAATGTGGACAACAAAGAAGGGCACGAGGCGATATCGATGTTGAACGCGTCTAGGACCTCTCCAACCTCGTGAGCCGTCCTAAGGAGTCCGCTCGAGCGAAGGGCCTTGAGAGGCCCAGGGATGACAAAGAAGAAGACAGGTTTCACCGTCCAAGGTGGTGCCCCGATGGACTCAGACACACCCAGAAGCGTAGAGTACAGCGGCTGCGTAACTTAGAAGAAGCTGAAGCGCAGTATCTCCACGCGCTAAAGAAAGCACGGCCTGATCTGGCCGGCAAAGTAAGGCAGACTACGGAGACGGAGGGCCGCGCGACAAGGAAAGAGTGGCGCCCCAAGCCAATAAAAGCCGATGCACAGGCATCGGCTGGCACAAACATGGTGTTCGTGCTCCCGTCAGAATTCTGCGCGCCAAGAACCAATGAGTTACTCGTGGCAAAACTTGACTGCGGCCCACGGCCGGTTATCTTTGAGAAGCCACGTGAGAAGGGTTACAAAAATCTGAAAGCTCAGTACTGCGGGCTACATCAATGGACAACCCAGCAATATGTTGGTGGACACCGAGCGATCAATATCATGCCATACTCCATGCTACGACGTTTGGGACGCTCTGCGGACTGATCAAAACCAACGTCACGTTAAGCGACTTCAACGGCCGTCTTGAAACGCATAGGCGTCGAGCGTGGATCGGCGTGGGCAGGAAAACCATACCCATGTCATTTTTCGTGAACAGCAAAAGTACCTCGCCCGTCTTGCTAGGAAGGGATTGGATCCACGCTAATCGCTGCATTCCATCCACGATGCACCGATGCCCTGTCTGATGGGATGGGGATGAAGTGGAGGTCGTCCATGCACGATTCTATCGAGGTTTCCACCGCTGGCATGAACATCCGGAAGCGAAGACCAAGAGCCGATCTCGGAATCAATCTAGACGGCTGCGAGCGTATTGAAGCTACAAAACGGGGTGAGGCTGGTCTTATCCAGGCCTTACAGAGTAGAAAAACCACGATCATCAGGTAGTACGGCCGATCCCTGCGATCGGCCACAAAAAATAAAAAGCAGCGATCATACGACAAGCAGTTCATGTAGTCGTAGCAGAGGGATACTCTGCCACTGTAAAATAATAAGGTGTAAACCGTTCTTGACAGATGCAAGCAAGAAGGGGGCCGATTCAGGCGATCGGCCCAAATTATTCTTGTTGTCCTCACCCATCGTTTGCCCTGTGTTTAGCGTCGATTTGACAGGTGACGGAAAGCTAGGGTATGGGTTTACATCAGCTGATGAGCTAGAAGAGATCGACATTGGTCCTGGGGATAAGCCACGACCAACATTTATCAGCAGAAAGTTAGAACCAAGTCTGCGGGAACCGATGATAGCCCTGTTGAAACAATATCCAGACTGCTTCGCATGGGACTACACAGAGATGCCTGGGTTGGACAGGAGCATCATCGAGCATCGGCTCCCGCTCAAAAAAGGATTTCGGCCATTTCAACAGCGAGCACGACAAATGAAGGCCGAAATTTTGGAAGAAGTCAAGAAAGAGGTCGAGAAAATGCTGACGGCCAAGTTGATCAGACCATGCAGGTATGCCGAATGGATTTCTAGCATCGTGCCTGTAGAGAAGAAGGGCGGCCAATGGCGTGTTGCTATAGATTTTCGAGATCTCAACAGAGCTACCCCAAAGGATGAATATCCGATGCCGGTGGCAGAAACATTGATCAATGCAAGTGGTCATAAAATTTTGAGCTTCATGGACGGCAATGCCGGGTACAACCAGATCTTCATGGCTCCAGAAGACATACACAAGACTGCATTCAGAGTCCCAGGGTCCGTGGGGTTATTTGAATATGTAGTCATGACGTTTGGACTAAAAAATGCCGGCGCCACGTATCAAAGGGCCATGAATTATATCTTCCATGATCTGATCGGCAAACTGGTGGAAATCTACATCGATGACGTGGTGGTCAAGTCTGCTTCAAATAAGGGCACTTGGGCGATCGCAACGTCTGGACGAACAAGAAAAGTTGGCCCGAGGATGAATCAAAGAAGTGTGCCTTGAGTGGCGGTCAGTTCTTGGGTTTTGGTCCATGAACGGAATTGAGATCGGCTGAAGAGTCGGAGGCGACGAACAATGAAGCCACCCACTACAAAGAAAGAGCTACGGTCTCTCATTGGCAAGATCAACTTCGACGATTCATCTCTAACTGTCGGGAAGGATAGAGCCGTTCATGGGGCTCGTGAAAATTAAAGTCGACGAGGAATTCATGGGGCAGAACAACAACGGGCCTTCGACGAGATCAAAGAATATCTGACAAAGCCGCCAGTGTTAGTTCCACCCCAGCCAGAAACCGTTCTACATTTACTTGTCAGTGGCTGACACGTCCATCGCCTCAGTGGTGGTACAAGTGCATGATGGGCTAGAGCGAGTCGTATTCTACATAAGCAGAAGGATGCTGGACGCAGAGACGCGGTATCCAGATATCGACAAGTTGTGCCTCTGTTTGTTTTTTACATGCACCAAGCTGCGCCACATTTTGCTATCAGCAGAGGTCATCATCATATGCAAGTCGGACGTCATAAAGCACATGCTATCGGCTCCTATGTTAAAAGGCCGATTAGGCAAATGGATGTTTGCATTATCAGAGTTTGACATCCGGTATCAGCCTGCGAAAGCTGTTAAGGGACAGGCGCTGGCTGATCTTATTGCCGAGAGGATCAACACTAACATAGCAGCACTGTCCATAAAAGCATGGGCTATGTTTTTCGACGGATCAGTTTGTGACGATGGCTGCGGCATCGGCATTTTCCTCGTGTCGCCCCGGGGGGCAACATTTTCCTTCTCCATCAGATTGTCTACCTCTCCCACTAACAATGTAGCCGAGTACGAGGCAATACAAGGGGATGGAGTTACTCTCGGCGGGAGCGAGTGGAAATTTTGGAGACTCAAGTTGGTGATTTCCCAGCTCACGGAGGACTACAAGTCTTGAGCGAGTCCCTCTTCCCATTATGGCTGCACCGCTTGAGCTGATGACGCAATTCGGTACATCAACTTCACTTGGATCCCACGAGCAGAATACCGAGGCAAACGATCTTGCAGATAGCTTGTGGTACAAGGATATGGTAGAAGGAGCCGATGTCCAGTCAGTTCCTAGAAGCAGACGATCGAGAGCCGATATCTTCAATTACTTGAAAGATTACGAGGGGGCACCTAAACGGATAAGGTACAAAGCCATGAAGTACGTGCTTATTGGGGATGACATGTTTCTGAGACTCTGGAAGGGCTATTGCTCAAGTGCACGGGACAGCCGAGGCCAATCAGCTCCTACACGAGGTACAAGGCGCTGTGGGACTCACCGATCGGCTCATAAGATGAAGTGGTTGATCAGAGATCAGGGTTTTTATTGGCCTACCATGCTCGAGGACTGTTTTAAGTATTACAAAGGGTGTCAAGCATGTCGATTTTGGAAAAATCCAGATGGTACCCGCATCAGCAATGAATCCCATCATCAAGCCTTGGCCATTCCGAGGTTGGGGCATGGACATGATCGGCAAGATCAATCCTCCGTCAAGCAAGGGCCACATGTGGATCTTGGCCATCACAGATTATTTTACCAAGTGGGTGGAAGCCGTCCCTATGAAGTCAGTAAGTTCAAAAGATGTCATCGATTTCGTGAAAGAGCACGTCATTCATAGGTTTGGGATTCCCCAGACTATCACAACCGATGGAGGTTGGTTTTGTTTCTCACGAGTTCGAAAGTTACGTGAGGACACAGGATTAAATCGTACGGTCATCTCCGTACTACGCTCAAGCAAATGGGCAAGCTGAGGCGTCCAACCAGAGTCTTATCAAGCTGATCAAGAGGAAAATCGATGAGCACCCTAGGCGTTGGCATGAGGTTTTATCAGAGGCTTTATGGGCTTATCGCATGTCGTGCCATGGAGCGATAAAACCTCTCCGTACCATCCGTCTATGGCAAGAAGCCGTATTGCCTTGGGAAATTACGGCTGGATCGAGACGTGTTACTTTTCGAATGAGCTAACGGTGAAGAATATGCAACTTTGATGAGTGACAGCGTGGAAGATGTGGTGAGCTTAGACTGTGGTCGCTGAGAAAATAAAAGAGAACAAGGCTAAAGTAGCTCGTGCCTACAACAAGAAGGTGAAGCCAAAGGAGTTCCACGTTGGAGATCTGGTATGGGAAGCTGTGTTGCCCTTGGGTACTAAGGACGACATATGGTAAATGGTCTCCAAATTGAACGGGCATAAGTCGACCAAGTTTTAAGAGGGAACGCGTACATGCTTGAGCAGTTGGACGGTGAAAAATTTCCAGTGGCAGTCAATGGCCAGCATCTCAAGAAGTATTTTCCAAGCATGTGGGATATGGGACAATAAAAACTTGAGGGGCCGATACGTGAGATCGGCTAAGTCGATTGGCAGTAAAATATGGGGGCCGACGTTGAAAATCGGCCGAATAAAAAAAAACAACAAGCTACTAAGGAAATGCCTTGAGGGCATGGAGAGCGTCAGCACGGAACTCAGTTATTTCAGCTTCGTCATCATCATCCTTGCTGGTCGATAGTTGTTCGTTCAGGGCACATTTTTCGATGGGCAATGGAGGTTTGGATCGCCCGTTTTGAAAAAAAAGAAGGACACAGGTCGCCTATTTTGAAAAGGGGTCGCAGGTTACCGTTTCAGACCAAGAAATGGCCGTTGTGATTCAACTGAAGGTTGACCACATCAACGTTTTTAGAAGGAGCCGATGGGTGGTCATCGGCTTTGTGCAATTTAACTTGTTTGACTATATGCGTAGCATGATGAAAGCCGATCTGATGTCATCGGCTTATGGAACGTCGACTTGTTTGGTTATCGCAAAATTGAAGCAAAAGGAAGCAACATTTGGGAAAGCGAGTTTCATTCATTCAAAAGATCATTGCTTACGGGATGATCGATTACAAAGGGGGCCTGCTACTACGGCCATTACTACTAAATCCTAATCGAAGCCGAGGTCGTCATTTGCCGCCGCCGTCTTCCTCATTTGTCTTCGGCTGCTACTGTCGTCTTCGCTCTTGAGGAAGCGGTAGGGGCCTCGTCCTCGTCTTCGTCGTAAATCGTCGTCTTCGACCCGACGAAGTACCTCACCGGCTGGTACTCCTCGGAGGGGTCCTCCTCCTCTTCTTCTTCCTCTTCTTCGAGGAGTCGACGCCATCCTGTGACATGGCGTCGTTGCTGTCCGCCTCCAGCTCCCGTCGGCGAGGATCGAAGGTTCTCTTCGCCGTCTGTCAGGACGATCGTCCTCGACTGACGGCAAAGTCCCAACCTCTCGTCCCACCATTGTGGGCGAGAGTGTTACTCTGCCGGGTCGGCGGGTGCTCCGGAGTTGGTTCGCGGTCACCGAGGCTATTGGGCGTGGGAGGAGATCGGAGGCAGAGGAGGCCATGGCGAAGAGGGTTTTTCCGGTGGAGAAAGAGGTTTTCTGGCTACGGGAGGAAGATGGGGACTGTGAACTGTTCAGGAGGATTTAAATAAAGAGGAATAGTGAAGAAACGGTTCAATGCCATAGCAGTTTCCCAGATTGCGCTGCCAAAATCGTCAAATCATGCACTGCGGAGGAGTTGAGAAGACAAGGCATCATGATGAAGGGGTGGCGTGACGATCTGTTACGCCGCAGCGTTGACGTCTGTAACCCGATAAAAAAAGGAAAACCGGAGAAGAAAAACACATAGAGTGGTTTTGGAATTATCATTGCCAAAACCGAGGGGCATGTGTTATCGCCATATTTTGGCCTCTGAGGATGGGCCGTGATCAAGATGGGCTTAGAAGATACATATATTCAACGTGTTGTTGGATCGGCCTAGTGCGTAGATTTGGGCTGAATTGCCGTGTATTTTGTATCTTAGTAGGATTCGTATTTGTTTAGGTTCCGTTTATGTTTAGATAAAGATAGAGTTGTAGAGTTATTCCAAAAGTAGAGAGTCTCCGGACTATAAATATGTACCTAGGGTTATTGAGAAAAGGAGGACAATCACGTTCACAACAACACAATCTCGGCGCGCCATACCCCTTGTTTCTAGGGTTTTTCTCGGGTAAGTGCCATCTTGCCTAGATCGCATCTTGCGATCTAGGCGATATTACTATCGTTATCGGTGTTACTCGTCTTGAAGCCTTGTTGATGGCGAGTAACATCTTTACCATGATTTGTTAGAGCTAGCATCGATACTTTTACTATGATTGCTTATTTATGCTACCTCTAGCTATCTCGCCGTCTTTGCACCTTCTCCGGGTGTAAAGGCGGCATCTTCTTGATTTCGCTTAAGTTGATTTGATCATTATAGTTGTGCCTTGTTCATCAAGGTTTAGTTTAATATCTACGTGATTTGGCCTCACAAACGGGTTGAACGATCCGTGTATACGTAAGGTACGGTTTATTGATCTTAGAGGATGTTCGGTAATTGACGTTATGTTGGTTTTAGGACTTCTCTAGGATCGGTTTTCTACTACTTTCGTATCTATTAGGCTCAACTGGCGTGGGACGTTCCGGTTGCGTAGTGAAAACACCAAACTATCGTAGATCGATTTAGCTTGTAGTAATTAAGCAAAACCCCATGTTATCATAAGATCCAATGCAAAGCCATGGGGGTAATCGGCTCTGAAAGCCGATTTACAGGGAAACCTGGGAGCCGATCACGGCTCGAATTTTACGATACTTGTTTACCGTGCAGAAACCAATCGAACAATCCATCACCTTCGACCAGGTATAGGTCGTGTGGCATCTCGAACCAAGACAGACGCGTGCGTGCCGGAAGATTCTTGCCGTTGACCGAGGGACCAGGCCCACCGCTACCTCGAGCCTCCGGCTCTTCGTGTTGCTCGTCGCTGCCCGCCGGTGAGTTTTGACAGGCAACAGGTATTATATTCAGTAAGCTAGTGGATCAAAATACTGTTGAAGCTATTAAGAATATCTTCACTGTTTGTGAAATGGACCCATCCTTCATCCATCTTGGGCATCCTCTGATCCTGCCAAGCAAAAATAGAGCTGCAGCCTATAATTTTGTTATTAAGAAATTCAAAAACAAACTCACAACTTACAAGGCTGACCATCTATCTCATGCAACTCGACTCACTCTTATTCAATCTGTGTTTGCCACTATTCCTGTCTACTACATGTCAAATATCATCTTCCCAAAAAGCTTCATTTCAAAACTCAATACAATTGTTAGAACCTTCTGGTGGGCAGGAATCTCTCAAGATAAACCAAGCAAAACTCTTTGTCTAAAAGCTTGGAAAGATGTGTGTGCCCCCCAAAAAGAAGGGGGTCTGGGCATTAGGAACTTCCAAGCTATCAATTATGGCTTGATCCTAATGGCTGCTTGGCGCATTGCCTCCAACCCTGATGATTTTCTCCACCAAGTTCTCAAAGCAAAATATTTCCCTAACACTACAATCTGGTATCCATCCCCTAATACCCCAAAATCTGCATTCTGGTCCTCCATTCTGAAAGTTCTGCCTATCCTTAAATCACACTGTTGTTTCCAACTCACATAGGGCAATATTTCTATATGGAATAATCCTTGGTGCAACCAATGGGAAAAAATCTATGAATGCTTAATCATTCAGGATAAAAACTATATCTACCCAACGAGAGTTAAAGATCTGTGGTGTGAAAATGGAAAAGCTTGAAATGCACATCTTATTGAATCCCTTTTTCAGCAACCCTTGGCAGACCAAATAATGCAAATTGCTATTATCCCTGCTCAGGAAGAAGATCTTCTCTGTTGGAAACTTACACCAACAGGGAAATGCAATGCTAAGAGTGCATACTATGCCTGCTTACACTATCTACAGGAAAAAGGGGAACCTAAACCAAGGCAAGCTCCTACAGCCATCATTAACCTCCTGAACCAGATTTGGAAATCTAAGGAGATTCTTCCTAGAGTACAAACTTTTGCTTGGAGGCTCCTACAAAAGGCAATCCCTACAGGACAAAGGGCAGGGGAATATTCTAAACATATAAGTAAGTTCTGTTGCAGATGTGGCATGGAAGAAAGTGACATGCATATCTTCTTCACCTGTCACTTTGCAAAAGTAGCCTGGTTTCTTCCACCATGGCATATAAGGATGGAGAATATCACTCAGAACAGCCAATCTCTGGCAGATGTCATTTTGTGCCTTCTAAACATGAATCACCCACATGTATCCACCCACAATGTCTTTACATTCCTTTGGTGCCTATGGAAATCTAGAAACAATTGTCTTTTTGGCAGAAATCCTGGAAAGCTCCAGCAAATCATTATCAACTCCCAGGCTCTATTAAAATCCATGCAACTTATCGAGATCACTAGCAAACTGGCTGGGGAGGTCGACTGTCAAAAAGGAAGTGGAAATAAAGTAAAGCACTTAGCACTGGAAAGCCAAACTATTCCAGAGGAAAACAGTTATGGTGTTCACATCTATTCGGATGCAGCCTGGAAGAAAGAAGATGGGAATAATGTATCAAGCACTGGAATCACTGGAATTGGCATCTTTATTCAAGCAAAAGAAGGAAACTCCCCTTATCAGCTGAAAATTCAGGCTTCCTCCTTATCCACTGCTATTTCAGTTCTCCAGGAAGAAGCCATGGCCTTGCTCCTAGCTATGCAAATTGCAGATGCACTTGGAATAAGAGGGAATATCTTCTTTACTGATAATAATCTCTTGGCTAAGGCTGTTAACAGCAACAAGATTGACACAGAGTTCATCCACTGGAACTCTAGGATCATCCTAGCGAAAATTTTGAATGTCATTAGAGAATCTAAGGCTAGAGTGATCCATATTAGTAGAGATCTTAATCAGAAAGCCCACCAATGTGCTCACAAGGTATAAAGAAACTTTTCTTCTGTACCTATACTTAGATGCTCATCAGCAGATCACTCTCCTTTTTCCTGCCCAATCACCTCAATGTTTAGAAATGATACTTGGCAGGACTTTGTAAGACATGATGTAAACTGTTGTTGAGCTTCAATAAAAATTTGGTGCCTCTGGCACCATCAGTTTCAAAAAAAAAAAAAACTCGAAATTTCAGCTGGGCTTAAATTTTCAGCCACCGCCCTTTCCTGTGTAGTTAGGAGAAGCTACCAAAGGCCACCTTCCCGGAGCTTCCCGAGCTTCTCTTTATGTGAAAAATCCGCATTCTCCAAAATACCCCTTAAAGCAAACCGTTATTTCAGAGAAATTGCCACCGCGTAGAAACGTTGCCTTGTCTCTCAGCTCGCGCACAGTGTTCACTCGCTCCTCGCTCGCGTTCGGCTCCTCCAGCCGCTCGTCCGCCCGTCCCCGTCCACTCGCCCGTCGCCTCCGCTCATTCCCAACCGGCGCGAGCGCCGCCTCCCATTGGCCATATGCCTCTCCAACGCCATCCTTCCGCTCGTATGACAGTTCCTTTCTCGCCCAGGAGCGTGGAAAGAAGATTCGGAGGATCCCGTGTCCACATGCACAGCAGTCCAGCAGAGCTCACGATATGCCCTCCAGCTCGGGGTTTGTCCTGGCCTGGAAGCGCGCGGACGTAGTTAGGGGCAGGTATAGCATCACAGCAACGGTCAGGAAGGCCAGCACCAGTGCACCCGCCCTGCTGGCCTGGAGTTGCTCAGCCACGCCATTGTTGCTTTGGTGTAGACTGCGAGGTAGCTACCGGTGGGTCGCTCGAGTACAAAAATAGATAACTCGTCATTTTTTCATTTGTTTTTGCAAGCATGCATGATCCTCTGCAATTTAGATACATCACATTTGACGGTAAAGAGATAGGTGTAGCTCCAGTTGAATCATCTTCCTTCGTCAGGCCACAATAGATTGGCTTATTGGTTTCACAAATTCGTTCTGGGGCGACTCATAATTAGTACAATAATGGTGTACGTACAGCTCGGGAATACCATCTGATGTTTAGCTAGCTAGACTCGCAGAAAAGCAAGTTTCAGCTGGATAATGGTGTTCTTCGTAGTGCTCCTTCGTAATCTGTCTATACATGTATGAATTTATACACGGCACCTTTAAATATTGGATTTAAATATTTGATGCACAACTCTATAAATTAGGAGATGAGATGATTACTTGATCATTATTCTGTAATTGATACAAATGTGTAACCTAAATTAAGAGAATGTTTTGTTGTGTAATTAAACCATCAATTGTGAAATAATGTTGAACCACGAGCATGTATGTGCATGGTATATATGTAGTGGAATATAGACGACGCAATTGCTAAAACAATGACACAATGGATAGGTAAATCTCACACGGTCCAAGGGCATTATAGACATTTCAACATACAATGTGGAAAATAAGCTCAAACCACCAAAACTAAAAAGAACTGGATCATAGTTTAAGCCGTTTCTGCACAAGCTCCAGCCGAAAAGAACTGGACCTAAGAACCGAGAAGAATGTCGGTTTAAAGCCGACGGAGAATATTTTGACGACATGTCAGCCAATTCAACATGTATCCAATTTTCTTAGTCTAACACACAGATGTGTTGCCAATTAATTAGGAGATCTATGGTTATCCTGATTAAAAGATAAAGGTAATGTCCTGCAAATTCAATTTCTCCATAACTGAATTTGTACCAACAAAATAACCATCCTTATAGATTTTAGTGTGATGAAGAGTTAAATTTTAAAATTGTAGCCATGGTAAATCGTTGGAAATAAACCTATCAACCCTACTCCAATCCTCTCAAAAAATATAGCAAAAACCTGATGAATTAAATAATCCATAAGAAAAATAAGCCTACTACATGTGTACAAGATAAGAACAAAACATATGAGTGTACATTAGCAGATAAATTTTTAAAATCACAAACTTCCACATCAACAATACATTGCATATGTGCCTAAACTACTTTTACCACAATCATTCTTGGACATCCAAGTTAAGAGCTGACATGAATTACATGGGTATTTGCGATCTAACTTCTAGAGGATTATTTTGTTAAGTTATGATGGGGGTAGACCGATCAAATCTAGAAGACTACAACACTAAACCATAATTATTTCTCAATGTTTATTATTACAATAGCTTGAAGTGTCATAGAACTAACATTTGTGAGAGAAAAAATCAAGCTACAAATTCCTTATGTGTGCCTAAACCGATTCTCTCCTTAATCCATCATATGCATCTAAATTAATTCCGAAATTGACATTTATCTTGACTTAATATACCAGTGCAAAATGTCATAGGTATTTGAGCTACAAGATCTTTGTAATTATACTATTAATTTAGAATTTAATAGTACTATCAATTTAAATATAGAAGACTGAGTATTGTTACAACATGTGTATTGTTACACATGGTTGGCAGTGACATACAAATCAAATAATCTATTATATTACATTCATTATATTTTTGTTTGTCACAGCAAAGACCATTGTCGTAATTATTTTTTGTGTGAAACAAACGCATCTTCTTAACAAAGTTCTATGCAACTAAATTAGTAGTCAGATAAAAAAATTGTGTCTAGAATTTAATAAGAGAATAGTAGTCATAGTTTTGACCATTCTAAATTAACTCCTTAGTCCGTCTTAATTGGACTCACATATTTGATCAGGCCATGGAAATAAAGGCTCATCGTGTTGATGTTTGACTCATAGTAATGTGTCAATAGATATCTCGGGACTTACAAGTAATACTAACCGAAGAGCATGGTGGTATATGAAAAATGACACTATGGCGATAAAGTATATTAGGGTATAAAAATGAACTAACCCATATGACTTTACAACTAACAATGAATATAGAAAAATAGTAAGAAATGTAGAATGGAAAAGCTGAATTTTTCTCATCAAAAGTTCTGAAATATTATATGACATGTAGAACTCGAATTGTATGACCCCAAGATCAGCGAAAAAACGGTTGTAAGGGACAAGCTTCTCATAAGAAATAATGCCAAAATTTCCAAATTTACCAAACTAGCGAGAAAAAAAAGAAAAGAGACATGGGAACCACTAGCTCCGTAGAATATTTCTTGATAAATTATGATCCATACAAAAACATCGGCATCTGCATAGATAAAATATACCTTCATTCCACAATGCACAATCTCAGCCACCACGATATTGTCACGAATAGCGCACTGCACCGTTGAGATTTATTGGAGGGTAGTTTCAATGCGAGGGGAATTCTGAAGTGATAGAAGCAACTAGGATAATAGAATGTAAAAATTGTGACATGCTAACTATTTGGTCGGCCTATCTAGGATAAAGTATCCATTAAGCATTATTATTTCCCTAAACACCAATTGGTCATTGCTCAAGTAGGACCTAATGATTTCACTTTTTTTTTAACTTTACCAACTAGCTCACAATCTAAAAAATAATAATTGTATATAGAAATCTAAGTATCACGTAAAAATTACACATTAGGTCAATCTACTATATTTCAAAATAGCCTACTAATCGTTTACCAACAAAGCTAATTAAATATGTTTTATACATAGGTGATATTTCGTTAGCAAGAATTATGTTCAAAAGTGAATTATTTTCCATCAAATAATGAGAATGATCAATAAATTCATATCCAGGGTTATTTTGACATAGTAAAGACAATCCTCATGTTTCAAAGAGAAACAATGATGGTGCCCTCGCATTCGCGAGGGCCACCATGCTAGTTATAATACATAATGAGAACTTGAGTTAGACCTTCAACTCTCATGCCATGTATATCTCATGAATTATGGTTCTCTGCAAACATGTGACGCTATAACTCCTAACTCACGCAAAATCTCATTCCCCTTCCGCAATGCCCTTGAGCCTTCTTTATGGCTTCCTATTGTTTTGCCTCATTGTGGAAACTTCTAACCTGACCCCTTACTTAGTCGATACAACCCTTCCATGGCTTGGCCTATCTGTTCTCCTGATCAAATAGGTATACCCAACGCAGAAACTGAACCTAAGCATGCATTGAAGTAACAATGTGTCGAGCCAGTGTCACCACGATTAACACTTGCACTAGAGGAAAAATGGCCATCCGTTCGCGACCCCTCGGAGCATTAGTCCCGGTTGCGCCAGCAACCGGGACTAATCTGCCGATCGGTTGAGCGGCACGGGCCAGGGGCATGGGTCCCGGTTGGTAAGGGCATGCGTCCGGTTGGAGCCACCACGGGACTAAAGGTTTGGCCACAGCCACGTGGCACGAACGCACCTTTAGTCCCGGTTTGCGGCTTCAAGGACTAAAGGCCTGCCCTCTATAAATGCAACCCCTCTGCCTCCACTCTGTTTTTGAATGGTGTAAGGTGTGAGGGTGTGTGCTTTTTTTTTCATGCATGCATTGAAGGTGTTTGTTGAAATGTTTGAGTGAAAATCCTGAATTTCTCATAGAACAAAAATATAGAAGGTGTTCGAGACGCACACTTGAGCTTTCTCCTCTTTATTTCCCTCGATCGAGGTTAGCAATCTTATCTTTTCTAGGTCATTGATACAATTCATGTGTCGGTGAATTGGTTATTTCACTATTTATGATGTCCTGTTTTTGATAAACTTACTTATATGATGAGATGAACGGTCGGGAATGGATGTACGGTGACGGCGGTAGCCGGTATATCAAAGGCGTGGATAAATTTATCGATGTGGCTACGGCAAACAAAGAGAATGGATTTATACGTTGTCCATGTGTTCAATGTCGGAACAACAAGGAGTACTCTTCCTCGAAAATCATTCGCGCCACCGATTATGAAAGGTTTCATGCCCAACTATAATTGTTGGACCAAGCACGGGAAAGAGGGGTTATGATGGAAGATGGTGAAGAAGAAGATGATGATAACAACTATCATCATATGTTTCCTGAATCTGATGATACCGCAATGGAAGACAATGGAGAGGAAAAAGGTGAAGAACGGGCATCGGATGAGCCTGATGAACTTGGTAGGGTCATTTCGATGCAAAGCGAGGTGAAATGAAAATGAGAAGTTGAAGTTAGAGGAATGTTAGAAGATCACAAGAAATTGTTGTACCCAAATTGTGAAGATGGGAGCACAAAGCTCGATGCGACCTTAATGGAATTGTTGCGATGGAAGGCAGAGTGTGGTCTAACCGACTCCTCATTTGAAAAGATGCTGAAAATAATGAAGTCAAGTTTCCAAAACATAACGAACTTCCGATAGTACCTCTGAAGCAAAGAAGACTCTCTCCCTCCGGGATTAGATGTGCAAAAGATACATGCATGCATTAATGATCGCATCCTCTACCATGTAAGGAGTATGAGAATTTAGATAAATGCCGGTATGCAGCGTTGCGGTATAAGATCGACGAGATGACCCCGGTGATGTTGAGGAGAGCCCCTCGGAAGAGGGTTCTGCTAAGGTTATGTGGTATGCTCCTATAATACCAAGGTTGAAACGCATGTTCGAAACAAAGAGCATGCCGGTTGTTGCGATGGCACAAAGAAGACCGTAAGAAAGACGGGAGTTGAGACACCTGCGATGGGTCACAGTGGAGAAAAATCGAGAGAGACTTCCTGACTTTGCGGTGACGCAAGGAACTTATGGTTTGGTCTAAGTACGGATGGCATGAATCCTTTTGGGGAGCAGAGCTGCAATCACAAAGACTGGCACGTGACTCTATGTATCTACAACCTGCCTCCTTGGTTGTGCATGAAGCGTAAGTTCATTATGATGCCAGTGCTCATCCAAGGCCCAAGCAACCGCAACGCGACATTGATGTGTACCTTAGGCCATTAGTTGAAGAACTCTTACGGTTGTGGGGCAAACCAGGTGTGCGTGCGTGGGGTGAGAACAAACAGGAGCCATTTAATCTACGAGGTTGTTATTCGTAACCATCAATGATTGGCCTGCTCTTAGTAACCTTCAGTGATGTACAAACAAAGGATATAAGGCATGCACCCACTGTTTAGATAAGACCGAAGGTACATATTTGCATAAATGCAAGAAGGTTGTGTACCTAGCGAATCGACGATTTCTTCCGAATCATCATCCGTGAAAGAAAGGCAAGCATTTCAAAGGTGAGGCGGATCACGGAAGAAGCCTGAACTCAGCTGGTGATGATGTATTTGGTATGGTCAAGGACATAGTAATCTTTGGAAAGGGTCCGGTCAATCGGTCAAACGATTCCGACGCCGCTGACACGCACCCATGTGGAAGAAGAAATCTATATTTTGGGAGCTGCCATATTGGAAAGTCCTGCGTGTCCGCTCTTCAATCGACGTGATGCGTGACGTAAGAATCTCTGCGTGAACCTGCTAGGATTCCTAGGCGTGTATGGGAAGACAAAAGATACACGAAGCACGGAGGACCAACAAATTATGAAAGACCCAAAGAACATGCATACAGATAACAAGACGGATAAAGGCGTCACTTAAGTCGTGCAGCTATGCTCTTACCAAAGCAGAGAAGGAAATCTTTTGAAGTCCTTTACAGTATCAAGGTGCCGGGCTTCTCATCTAATATAAAGGGATAATAAATATGGCGTAGAAAAAGTTCCAAAACCTGAAGTCTCGTGGATCACGTGATTATGACGTGATTGCTTCCGATTGCATTGAGGGGCTTCTACCGAAAATGTTCGAGTACCCATTGTGAAGCTGTGCATTCCTCAATGCAATATCTCGAAGGTAATCAATCGGATATTCTGCCAAGGTTCTGAAGGATGTGGTACAATGTCTTGTTAGTTTTGAATTGGTGTTCCCACCATCCTTCTTCAATATTATGACGCATCTCCGGTTCATCTAGTGGAAGAGATTGCCATTCTCGGTCCGTATTTCTGCACAATATGTTCCCCTTTGAGAGGTTCATGGGAGTCTTAAAGAAATATGTTCATAACCGTGCTAGACTGAAGGAAGCATCTCCAAGGGATATGGAGCAGAGGAGGTCATTGAGTTTTGTGTTGACTTTATTCGACCTTAAGCCGATTGGTGTTTCTTTCGACGGCATGAGGGAAGACTAAGTGGAAAAACGCTGGGAAAGAAAGCAATCGATATGTAGGGACGGGATTCTTTCACTAAAGCACACTACACGCTTCTACATAATTCCACCTTGGCGCTCTGTATATGGAGGAACACAAGAATATTGTACGCTCAAAAACCGGGAAGCTCGAATCATGGATTACAGATGAACACATGAAGTCTCGGTGGTTGGATGCGGACACATCTCTTGAATGACACCACTGTTTGAGATCAGCTATACTTGTTGGCGCGTCACCATCTTCTCTTGTATTGAATTTCCAAGGTGCGAAATAAATGGGAATACATTCTACACGATCGCCCAAGATAAAAGAGCACCAACCAAAATAGTGGTGTCCGCTTTGATGCAATAGACGAGAATGGACAAAAGGACACATATTATGGTTACATAGAGGATATGGGAACTAGACTATGGAGTCTCTTTTAAGGTCCCTTTGTTTACGCAAATGGGTCAACTGAATGGGGAAGGGTAAAGATAGACAAGTTGTGCGGAATGACAACAGTGGATCTCAACAATCTTGGTTATAGAGATGAACCATTCGTCCTAGCCAATGATGTGTCTCAGGTTTTCTATGTGAAGGACATGTCCTCGGACGAAAAAAGAAAAAATATGCAAACGAATACATCATATGATGATCCAAAGCGCCACATAGTTCTTTCGGGAAAAGAAACATCGTGGGAATCGAGGACAAGACGTATATGTCAAGATTATAATAAGTTTGATGAAATTCGCCCTTCACAGTGAAAACTGAACCAAGCATTCCGTTAAGTAAAGAAGATGCTCCATGGTTACGTAAGCGGTCATAAGGAATGACATATGCCAAGAAGTTCATGCTCATATTATGTAACTCTAGTTCATGTCTTCGCGGTTTGTGGCTTGACCAAGGATATCTTCGCGGTTTGTGGCCTTTAGTCCGGTTTTGTAGTCTCGGTTTTAATATTAATAAATGTCTTGAGTGTTAGTCCCATTTTGTGGCTGGACCGAGTGCCTCTATGACCAGTTTCGGAGATGCCGGGAGGGGGCTCGTCGGCATCTCCTGAAACTAGCCGCAGTGGTGTCCCTCGCTCTTGAAAACCATCTTGCAGCTTGTAACTTCACTAACTAGATCAATACGCCTCGAGCTAACTAATTTCACATATTAGGAGTGCCTCTATGACCAGTTTCGGAGATGCGGAGGACTCGTCGGCTAAGATCTCCCGAACTGGCCGCGCATGGTGTCCTCGCTCGAAAACCATCTTGCAGCTTGTAACTTCACTAACTAGATCAATCGCCTCGAGCTAACTAATTTCACATATTAGAGTGCCTCTATGACCTTTCTCGGAGATGCCGAGGACTGGGCTCGTCAGCATCTCCTCAAACTGGCCGCAGTGGTGTCCCTGCTCGAAAACCATCTTGCATCTTGTAACTTCACTAACTAGATCAATACGCCGAGCTAACTAATTTCACATATTAGGAGTGCCTCTATGACTATTTCTCGGAGATGCCGGAGGACTGGGCTCGTCGGCATCTCCCGAAACTGGCCGTAGTGGTGTCCTCGCTCTCTAAAACCATCTTGGAGATGCCTCAAAGCTGGAGGACTCACAAGGATGCATATTTATAGTACAAGCAGCTCGGCATAATGTCGACACTCACGACATAATGTCGACACTCACCCCTATTATTAGTGCCGACTCATATTTAGTCGGTTGGTGTCTCCAACCGACTAAAGGTTCATCTTTAGTCCCGGTTGGTGACACCATCGGGACAAGGTACAGTCGCGACGACATAATGTCGACACTCACCCCTATTATTAGTGTTGTTCCGCCCACTCTGTAATCCCTTTAGTCCGGTTTGTGACTACATCCGGGACTAAATGTGTGCCGAACAATGATCATGTGTGTGTGGACATTGGTATGTAGAACAATGTTGCAGGAGGAAGTTTTCCTTTGTCGCATCGGAAAATCCTTTTCCATTTTCGGCGGAAAAACGGGTCGCTTTGTGAAGTAACCACCAAAATGCCGTTTCAGAATGCTACCGTCCTATTTTCCTAAAATACTAGACCACCTTACATGGACTATATCCCAACCGTACAAATCGGGACTAAATATGAACCCTCTCTTTATATAGGCATTTCCCTCTATTTATTAGGTAACACTTAAGACATTTATTAATATTAAAACCGACAAATCGGGACTAGCTAACACTCAGGCCTAAAGCCCCTTTAGTCATAATCATGCCTAGTCCTATAGTATGCAGCTTCGTGGTCTTCATCGTCATCATCATCATCATCGTCGCCATCACACCGCCACTCGGGATCCTCGGCCCATCCATGGCATATACAGGGGCCATTCCAGCCTTGGATTCACGGCGGGTGGGAGGGGTCTCTGGAAGACGATGCCGCCATCACGGTGTGGGGCCTGTGGCGGGTGGACTCGTGGGCACCGAGGCGAGATGGTCTCCCGCGATGTAGCGCATCACTGATGAGTACGGTTCTCCCACCACAGACGACGGCCGACTTCTGTGGTTCACCGGTGAGCCATCACCCTGACTGGCGAGCTCCCTTTCCGCCTATTAGCGAAGAAGGCATTCCAGTGTCATAGTTGTCGGGATCCCAGGATCCATCCGCTTCCGGCGTGAGCTCGTGGTAGAAGTGGTTTGTGATGGCCTTGGCGTCTGCGGAACCTTGAGGGCGGGAGGGACAGAACCCCTCCAGCCAAGATCCGGCATGGCCGGCGGTACCCGGTGGACAAGAGGTAGTTGGGCGCTGGCGCCTCGGTCTCCTCGAGGTCAGAATGGCCCAAGAGGGCGCTATCCATTGTTCTAAGAGAGGAAGGTGTGGATGTGGATAGCCATGACACGATCACCCTAAATATAGAGGAAAGGGCGGAAAACTTGGCGTGAAGCTTTGGGAAATGGCGGAAATATCTTTAGTCGGTTAGTGACTACATCCGGACTAAAAGCTCTAGTAGAAAGGAAAGGGCGGAAAACTTGGCGGGAAGAGGTGGAAATGGCGGAAAATATTTTAGTCCCGGTTTGTGACTACATCCGGACTAAATGTGTTAGAACAATGATCATGTTTGAAAAACCTTCATAAAATTACCTATCATGTTCGAGGTTTCATGGCTTTCGGTCCAAATGACCGATGTTATGTACTGAATCACGGCATAGTTTGTGATGTTGTGCCCATATTATGCATGTGTGTGGACATTGGTATGGAGAACAATGTTGCAGGAGGAAGTTTTCCTTTTGTATGCGGAAAAGCCCTTTTCCATTTTCCGAAGCGCAAAAAGGGTCGCTTTGTGAAGTAACCACCAAAATGCCGTTTCAGAATGTTACCGTCCTATTTTCCTAAAATACTAGACCACCTTACATGGACTATATCCCAACGGTACATCTCAAACCTTTTCGTCCATCCCCGTAAAAGGATAAATGTCTGCGAATCGGCAGGAAGTGGGTCCGGTTTGTACTAGTACATGATCTATCGCCCGTGATTTTTGAAAAAATCATTTTAGACTCACAATATGTGGTTTCTTCAGATCCAATGCAAGTTCTAACAATGCCCCCCTATCTTCATGCACGCCAGTTCGACCATAGTTAGAAATTCAGATAATTCAAAACAGGCATAATAAATTCAAAAAAAATCCGAACAATGAAAATCCTTCGCGTGGTGTCATATTATGTTACATAGTTGAAAGGAAAAATACCAGACTTGGTATATTGATCATGTTTCGAAAAAACCTTCACAAAATTACCTATCATGTTCGAGGTTTCATGGCTTTCGGTCCAAATGACCGATGTTATGTGCTGAATCACGGCATAGTTTGTGATGTTGTGCCCATATTATGCATGTGTGTGGACATTGGTATGGAGAACAATGTTGCAGGAGGAAGTTTTCCTTTTTGTCGCACGGAAAAGCCCTTTTCCATTTTCCGAGCGCAAAAAACGGGTCGTTTTGTGAAGTAACCACCAAAATGCCGTTTCAGAATGCTACCGTCCTATTTTCCTAAAATACTAGACCACCTTACATGGACTATATCCCAACCGGTACATCTCAAACCTTTTCGTCCATCCCTGGTAAAAAGGACAAATGTCTGCCGAATCGGTAGGAAGTGGGTCCGGTTTGTACTACAGGTACATGATCTATCGCCCGTGATTTTTTGAAAAAATCATTTTTAGACTCGCAATATGTGGTTTCTTCAGAGATCCAATGCAAGTTCTAACAATGCCCGTCCCCTATCTTCATGCACACCGGTTCGACCATAGTTAGAAATTCAAATAATTCAAAACGGGCATAATAAATTCAAAAAAAATCCGAACAATGAAAATCCTTCGCGTGGTGTCATATTATGTTACATAGTTGAAAGGAAAAATACCAGACTTGGTATATTGATCATGTTTGGAAAAAACCTTCACAAAATGACCTATCATGTTCGAGGTTTCAAGGCTTTCGGTCCAAATGACCGATGTTATGTGCTGAATCACGGTATAGTTTGTGATGTTGTGCCCATATTATGCATGTGTGTGGACATTGGTATGGAGAACAATGTTGTAGGAAGTTTTCCTTTTGTCGCATCGGAAAAGCCCTTTTCCATTTTCCTTAAAAAACGGGTCGTTTTGTGAAGTAACCACCAAAATGCCGTTTCAGAATGCTATCGTCCTATTTTCCTAAAATACTAGACCACCTTACATGGACTATATCCCAACCGGTACATCTCAAACCTTTTCGTCCATCCCGGGTAAAAAGGACAAATGTCTTAATCAGAGGAAGTGGGTCAGTTTGTACTACAATTACATGATCTACCTGTGATTTTTGAAAAAATCATTTTAGACTACAATATGTGGTTTCTTCAGAGATCCAATGCAAGTTCTAACAATGCGTCCCTATCTTCATGCACACGGTTCGACCATAGTTAGAAATTCAAATAATTCAAAACGGGCATAATAAATTAAAAAACCGAACAATGAAAATCCTTCGTGGTGTCATATTATGTTACATAGTTGAAAGGAAAAATACGGACTTGGTATATTGATCATGTTTCAAAGGAAAAATCGAACAATGGTCCCCTATCACTTCTTATGTTTATAGTTTTCTAAATTCCAAATTGATATTAAAAAATATAAGTTAATTCATTTTAATTGTAAATGGTTCATATTTTAAATGGTTACATTAATTATTTTTAAAGCAGAAAATGTTTTTGAATTATTTATTTAAATCAAACACTTTTTATGTTTAAATTTTTCTAAATTCAAATTAATATTCAAAAATATAAGTTAATTCATTTTATAAGGTTACATTAATTATTTTTTAAAAATAGAATATGTTTTGAATTATTTATTCAAATCCATACACTTCTTATGTTTAAAGTTTTCTAAATTCCAAATTGATATTAAAAATATAAGTTAATTCATTTTTAATTGTAAATGGTTCATATTTTAAATGGTTACATTAATTATTTTTAAAACAGAAAATGGTTTTGAATTATTTATTCAAATCCAAACACTTTTATGTTTAAAGTTTTCTAAATTCCAAATTAATTATCATTTAAAAACAATACAAATTTAAACCCCAAAATAAAAAATAAGCGAGCAGAGAAATACGAAATTTTTGAAAACGGGAATATGTCGGTTGGAGCCACCAGGACTAAATCCTCGCGCCCTCGATTCTGAAAATTGGAAAAAAAGTGAGTATAGGTCCGGTTGGTGGCTCCATGGGGCGTATCTACAATCGTGATTGGGCCACCAGGACTAAAACCGATCGTTATAAGGGCGCCCGTTCCTCTCCTTCCCTTCTCCATTCTGCAACTTCTAAGGCGTGCGCGCGCCGGAAGGCGTACTCTTCCAGCCCTTAAATGGTACTGCTTTCGCCTTACGTCACGCCCTCCCGATCCTTGGCGCTCGCCTTAGTAAATCATCGCCGTCCCGACCCGATGGCGCGTCCGCCACCACCTCAACCGCCGTAGTGATGCGTCGGCAAATCTGACGACCGCCAGCGCTGACCGCCGCCGAAGGTCGTCCCCTCTCCTCTTTCTCTTGCGCCGGTCTGGCTAAAGGTCTTGACGGCGTGGTG
>CP125978.1:46718989-46947749 GCA_030063025.1 Avena longiglumis
TGATGTAGTCGAAGTCCTCTTGATATGTGTTCATGTGTTCGATGAGGCGTCTTCCATCCTCGCAAACTAGATCAGTTCACCTTTCCTCTTATCACTTTGGTAGCGCCACCCATATGTGACAGAACCAGTCTAGTCTCGGAGTAATCTTCTGTTGTTCCTACGTCAAAGGCTAATCAGTGTGATAAAGTTTAATATATTTATGGTCCAAAGGTCACTATGATCATGTTTCATGGACCTTTGATGATAATATTAATTTTCTTCACTAACCCACCTCAAGGTAAAGTCTTGACCATGGATGATGGATGACTCATGCTGCCTAGGATGCACGTTGCGCTGTTATACCATGTGTCTCCCAAGAAATCTCGGTCGGTCGCTCTGCTCTTACTCTAACGAACTTGTCGCTCTTTTCCCTTGAATCAGAAGACCACAACCAATCGCTTCTCACCACTTCATGATGGATTTATGGCCACATGTCCCGCTTAACGGAACATGGCTGCAACGACCATGCCACTTCATGTGTTATCCCTGTATGCAAGTGCTTTCATCGCCCATTTTCTACCCGGTTCTATCGCTTCTCTGCGCCGAGAGGATTATCGCCTCAGGCTTTGCATGGTGCCTCCGCCAATCAGAGTAGGGCGACATCCGGGACACCAATGTCCTCTTGAGAAATGGGGCAAGGAGAACATGACGGTGGCACATCTAGGACTAGGAATGCTTTGGTTAGTATCAAGGAGCTAGAAGCAGAAATCACTAAGAAAGATATACGCCATCGAGACTACATCGCCTACTACAAGAAGGCTCTATGGTTGGCATCATGTTCTAGGTTGATTAGTTACATTGAATTGCACACCCACACCACATCGCGCCAAGACGTTGCCGATGTGGGACAACTAGGACAACTGACGCAAGTTAATGATGGACTATGAAGATGTAGGAGATCCTCCATTTTAGTTAGGTTTGGTCTAGTAAGTTCCGTGGGTTTCCGCCAAGGAAATCCAAATAGTGTTCATTCATGTATTTTTTCAGGCGTGCCTCTTTACATCATCTATTTTCTTTCGTGTTCATATTTTCTAGAGATTACATTATGTACTATGTACCCGTGTTTTCATTCTTCATAAACGTCAATGTTTGTTTTTCTTGTTTCATAGAGATACGTTAGATCCTTTCTTGTACCCAATTCTAGTTTTGTTTGTATGCCCGTGTCATATTGGCTAATCCATCATGCATGCCCCTACATGTCTACGCATGCCGTGGTGTACAAATGCTTATATGGCCGTCCGATCGGTCACGACAACACGTGTGAGCTGGGATGATATGAAGAAGAACGCAAATAGCGTGGCACGTTGAGGTAGGGAGTGGTGGACAAACCAGGTACAAATATATGACGTGCCTGGTCTATCCCAGACCAATTAACTAGGACGCCACCATGACACCAACCGAATGGAAAGGTCTTTCTTATACATGCTCCTCGGATGTTATTATCAACATGCACCTCGACTGTGTCATAGAATGGTGGCCTAGCCACCGTACATCCGTGTGTGCTAAGAGGATCTAGTATACACATAGATTAAGATAGTTTAGGATCTATATTTTCTGGCAATGTATGCTTATTTGTATGTGATAATAATTACAACTTGATGCAAGAGAGATAAGTATGTGTAATATAATGTGATGACATATCAATTGATTGGTCTTTCGTTATCAGTCGGTTCATATGGCAGCTGCATTTGTCATGTTAGATACCATGCAACAAGAATGGAAGGAAAGATGTCCAACATCTATTGCTGCAAATGCAACTGCATGCCAATAGGAACTTCCCAACACACCTCCTCTACGCTGATAATACGCCCAAAACGATTCTACTTTTTGAACACTTTTGCTATTGTTTCTCCTCTAAACTTGTGTGATTTGGATACAACTAACACGGACTGATGTTGTTTTCAGCAGAATTACCTTGGTGTCTTCTTTTTGTGCAGAAAATGAACTATCGGGAAAAATCCCGGAAAATATGCCCAAAATTATACTTCACCAGAAGACCCACGGAGCCAGAAGACGAGACGGAGAAGGGGCCGGGGGGGCCACACCCCTTCCAGGCGCGGGCCCACCACTGGCCGCGCCTAGGGGTGCAGCCACCTGTGCACCCTCGCCTCCCTCTCATGCTTATAAGTTGCCTTCACCTCCAAAAACAGGGGTTCGATAGTTTTTCGTAAAGTGTTCCGCCCGCCAAACAAAGATTCGATCCGTAAACTCCGCTTCCGCACTTCGCGGACGGGATTTGGAGAGGATCATCTCCATCGCTATCACCAACGATTCCATCAACCACCGATATTTCCTCATCCATGAGTGAGTAATCCCTCTGAGGCTTGGGGATGGTAGGGATTGATGAGTTATATCATGTAATCGAATAAGATGTGTTAGGGCATAGTGCTTAGTATCTCTATTAGTGCTATTTGACTTGTTGCAACATGTTGTGCTTAATGCTTGTCACTAGGGCCCGAGTGCCATGATCTCAGATCTGAACTTATTATTGAATCATTATGATAGTATTGTTTATGGTCTTACCTGCAAGTTGTGTACACATATCATTGTCCGGATCCAAAGGCCCCAAAGTGACAATAATTAGGACAACCGGAGGGGATGGCTGTGGTGTGAGGATCACATGTGTTCACCGAGTGCTAATGCTTTGCTCCGATGCTCTATTAAAAGGAGCACCTTAATTGCCAGTAGTTCCCTAGAGGCCCCGCTGCCACGGGCTGGCTGGACAAAACATGTTGTGCAAGTTCTCATTTAAGAGCACGTATGACTATATTTGGAGCACATGCCTAGGATTGTTTAGTACTTGGATGCTTGTTATTATTTATCCGTAATGCCCTAGATCTTGAAGTTACATGTTTAGACTTGTCCATGCAACGCCTGGCCCATCCATCCCTATGCCTACCGTGACTCAATCCCATCATACTGCTATCGGCATTATTGCTCCTATTTTATCGTTGTTGTTGCTTTGTTGTTGCTTTGTCATGCTATTGATAAACTTCTGTGAGCAAGAACTATTTCCGTGTGCAGCTGAATTGACAACTCAGCTTGTTAAGGCTTGCAAGTATTCTTGGCTCCCTTGTGTCGAATCAATAAATTGGGTAATACTACCCGTGAAGACTCGCTATATTCTCACACTTGTGGATCATCAAGACTATTTTCTAGCACCGCTGCTGTGAGCATAGCTTTATTTGTAAGTTCACTTGGATCTATTATTTTTCATTGCTACTCCTTTCATCATGGGGAAGTCTCTTGGATGGAAAGTTCCGTATTTTACCATCCACTACAAGAAGAGGTACAGTCCCAAACATCTCTCGCTGCTCTTGATTCACCGTCGTTATAAGTAAGTTTGTTACACCACCACCATATACTCCATGCTACACACACCGCTACTGGGCCGAGTCCGAAACTGCTTTTGATCCTCGTGGATGTTACTTCTACTATGCTTGATGCAGTGGTTCATTATGTCCTTTCCTAGATGCTACTATGGCTAGTCTAGGAAATCAGAACTCCTAGTGAAGACACTATTACACCTGTTAGCTCATCTTAGTTTAGAGAGAGTTATGATATTAATGATGGTTACATTGAGTTCACTAATGAATTTGTTGAAGAGTGCCAAACACACATGGTACTAGTGCTATTAAGAGTCTTCTTTCTAGACATACTATTATGCCTAAATGTCCTCGATCCTAAGTTTTCCACCTCCCATAGATATTAAAGATGAAATTATGATTTCTCTTGATTTATCCTACTTGGACATTGTTGAGAAAGAACCTTTTGTGGGACTGAAATGAGAGTGATGTGGCTCATATGAATGAGCTTTCTACTATGAGTGCTTTATTCTCGATGATTTTAAGATGCGCAAGTAATTTGTTACTAAGATCTTCCCTTTTCACTAAAAAGGAGAAGCTAGGCTTGGTTTAATAGATTACCTTCTCGTTCCATTGATAGCCCCGATTGCTTCTTTCTTCTAGAAATATTTTCCTCCTGGTTAGACATGTCGCTTGCGTAGACGTTGATTTTAAAAAGGGAGAAGAAGAGAAATTGCCTGAGTCATGGACAAGGTTTTGTGCCTTGATTCATGCACATCCTGGATGTCCATTGCCTAAGAATGAGCTTCTTGATATTTATTATAATGGACTAACTATTATTCTAGGACATACCTAGATAGCTTTGGTTGATTGTGTTTTAAGGAAAAGAACTCCTGATGCTGAAGAATTAATGGCTAAAATAAGCAAGAATTATGATGATTGGACTTCAACTGAGCTAAATACACCTGGACCAATTGTGCCTGAACCAGTTCCAACACCAACACCAAAGAAGAGGGGGTTATTGCATTAAATGATGAAGTGATGAAGGAAGCTAAGAAGTGTCTAAAGGAAAAGGTATTAGAGTCAAGATGTGAAGAATCTACCTCCTATAGAAGAATTATGTAAGCCAATTCCCCATTCATCTACTATTGAGGCACACCTCTCCAACACTTTGATGAAGGTGATATTGCTTATGGTAAACCTCATGATCAATGCTTAGAGGAACTTGACACATTTATTCTTAAACAAGGTCATTTTAATAAACAAGTTCGTAATCATTTATTGAAAACTCTAGAGCTATCCATGTGTTGAAAGATATTGTGGAAAGAATTTTAATGATATTAAAATGCTTTGTAAAACTTTCAAATGGTTCAAACCCAGCTTGATCAACTTGCTAAGGTACAAAAGGATATGCTAGTTAATGTCTCATGAAACAAACATGCTTATGGAATTAGAACTAGGAGTGGTATAGCTACCGAGATCCTTTATATCCCGAAGGACACCCTAAAAGAATTAAGCAGGATTCTCAACAAGGTGAGAATAGTGATAGTCCTCGTAAGAGAAAGAAAAAGAAAGATAAAGTAGTTGAGGAACCACTTCAACCTGCTATAGATCCTAATAGTATATTGATACGCTGGAAACGTATCTATAATTTTTTATGCTTCATGCTTGTTTAGTATCTACTTTGCTTTACTTGTCCACACTTTGAGGTGCTTTTTACATGTTTTCTGGTACTAACCTATTAACAAGTTGCAACAGTGCCATGCCTGTTTTCTGCTGTTTTTCGTTTCAGAAAAGTTAGTAAAGAAATATTCTCGGAATTGGACGGGAAAAAGGACAAAGTCAATTACTTTCTGTGGGGAACAAGAAGTCTAGAGGAGAGCCCGAGGGGCCGTCCAGAGGGGCCAGACCCACCCCAGACGCCGATGGGCCCCGCCCCGCGCCTGGCTAGGGTTTGGGCACCCTGGCGGCCGCCTCAGTATCCCCCTTCGCCTATAATAAGCCCCAATGCAGAAATCCGGCACCCGATCAGACTTAATCCCATCATATCAAGTATCACATTATTGTTCTGCTTACTGTTGTTGTTGCTTTGCTATTGCATCGATAAACTTCTATGAGCAAGAACTATTTTCAGCTGAATTGATAACTCAGTTGTTCAGACTTGCAAATATTCTTTTGGCTCCCTTGTGTCAAATAATAAATTGGGTAATACTACCCAGAAGACTGCTATGATCCCCTCATGCTTGTCGGTTCATCATACGTCCGAGCCTTCTATAACAACGTGACCGACTCAAAACAACAAGTTCGAGTGTCCTAGAGTCTCTAACAAATAAAAGTGTTCTAGATTTTACTCTAGAGCTAATTAATAGTGCCTTGCTCGTCCTTACATGGATGAGGTAGATGAGAGATGGAATCCCACACCGGCCCTACATAGATATATCCATGTATGACTTTTTTTGAGGAATCCATGTATGAATTCATGTATGACAATCAAAATTATTACAAAACAGGATCGCTTTTTGAAATTGAGACTGATAATACTTTAGAAAACAATTCATATTTTCAAACACTAAATTAATGTAAGAATCTGGCCAATCTAGGTTGAGGAAGATGCCTTGAACGACACGTGGGTCGCACTTTGGTTGCAGGTTGTCATTCTCATCGGAAGTGTTTTCAAACAGAACAATGGTATGCACAGTGATGTGTTACCAACCAAAGTAAAACACGTGTGATACTATCAACGGATCTAGCTAGCACCATATATAGTTGACTAGTATCTGTTGCACCTTTTAGTTGCTAGTTTGCCCTCAAAGCAGCACACAGCACACATGTTCGAAAAAAAAAAAAGCAGCACACATGTATCTCACCCGAGCTGCACCCACTACACGAAACATGCGAAATGTCGTTGGCCAGTGATATGTCGACAACAGTTTATCGGGGCCGTTGGCATATGCCTAGATGCCTACAGCTGACAAAATGTGTTCATGCAAGAAGGCTGTCGGCATATCAAGATGTATACTGACAGCAGCTGTCGGCATAGCTCGGTTGTCGGACAAAGATAGATATGTCGACGCAAACCATATACTTAATGTTGTCATGGCAAAGCTCGCAGCCACATGGCGCTTTTGTCGATGCAAGCGAGAGCCGACGATCACCCAAATCATCGGAAAGAACTATATGTCGACGCCAAGATGACGCCAAGACACGTATGCTGATGACTTCTATGCCGACGGCTCCGCTGACTTACCTTATGCCGACAGATAGTGTCATGTATCTACTATATGAGCATTTTCCTAGTGACCACCGTGACTACTTCAGATCGAACACCCGAGATATATACAAATAGATGAGCAGATGAACCTTGAACTGCTATCCGAGCCTCAGAGATACGCTGTCGTGGGAGAGCCTCGCCCTGGTCGCCCCTGCGGCGACTGTGGGCGCCGAGATGCCCTCTTCAACCGCTCCTCCTCTTCTTCTCGCCGCCGGGCGGACGCCACGACAAAGTCCGGTGGTGCGCGGCGAGCCGCCCTTTTCCGCTGTAGCCTGTGGGCGGCTTTAGGTGGCGGCGACCTTGGGGCGACGCTGCTCGGCTGGCGGGCTATGGCGCTGTGGCGGCTCGTTGTGGATGGAGTATCCGCGGTGGCGGCTGGAGGTGAGGGAGGGCTGGTGCTGCGGGATTGGGGGCAGCGGGTGGCGGGCCCAGACCGGGCCAGGTTGGGCCCGATTTGACCAGCAAGCCTTGGTCGGAGCTTCTCCGCTGCCATTTGTCCCGCATCCGCGCACTTCCCCACCGCTATGGATGGGGCATCGGATTTGGGCCAGCGGGCCTAGCTCCGTGGTCGACCTGCACCCATCCGTGGCTCGCTGGTTGCGATTGCGGGTGGCACGGAGGTGCCGTGCTCACCGCTCTTGTTGCATCTCGCCTCTACATGCCGATCCGCCCGCCGCGGATCGATGGTCGCCCGGCGATCCACTGGTGTCTCGCGGCATGGAGACATCATCTTTGTCATGTTCGCCCCATCTCGACCGCAGGCCTGTGGTGTTCTCGCATCGGTGGTGGTCCGTAAACCGGTGCGCGTGGTGGTGGTGGTGCCGCCTCTTGGCGTAGGGACCGACGGCGTGGATCTCCCGAGGGATGGCGGCGCAGGGGCTTGCGGGGTTGGCCTAGACAATGGTTCCCTGTCGCAAAGACGGCGGCGGGCTTCACGAGCCCCGGTGGGCTCAACCAGGCCAGTGGGCCTAGTTTGCCCCGGTGGTCAGATCCGGTCGGCTACCACCTTCGGTGGTGGAGGTAGTCCTCCGCGAATCGTTGTTCGTGCAACCCCACCGCTACCTCTTTGTTGTTTCTCGCCCTACTTCGCTGTCACGGTGAGACGGGCGGTGGCGGATTCATGACCGTGTGGCGGCGCATACGGGCGGCGAGCATGGTGGAGCACCGCTAAGCGTCCGGGAGTGTGGTTTTTTGAGGGTCGGGAGAAACTTGTCATCTTGACACCAATGTGGTGACGCTTGTGGGTGCCACCGCCCTTGTTTAAGGGCGCCGAGTGTACCTCTTTTCCCACCTCCCGAGCGTGTCGGGAAACCCTAGACCTGTCCGGCAAAGCAGCGCCGCTATCGCCGCCTTCCTTCTTGGAGGTGCTGCTTGGTGCGCAGCTGGGCCGGAGTGCTAGGCGGTGGTGGTATTTTAGTCGAGGACGAACGGTCACCATTCCACCTCGCTTTCTTTGATCCACCGCTATCGGCTTTGCTTTCTTTTTCTTTTTCTTTTGATTTGGTTGTCTTTCTCTTTTGCCAGTTGTCTCGCCCAGATGTATCAAATGGCTACTATATTAATATAGTTTGGTGTATGCCTGTTTCGAGGAGATACGCTGTTGTGCTCGCAAGCAGGGGCGGAGACAAGGGGGGCTAGCAGGGACTAGATCCCCCTAACGATCAGCCACCCTATACATATGTAGGTCTAAATACTTTAGCTAATCATGTAATTAGTCTTAGAGGTCCAAGACTAACATCCGTATTAGGGGTGGGCAAAACTGACACCGTTATAAACCGTTTTAAACCGGCTAGTGGGTGTTGTTCATTTCCTTTCACAAATCTGATTCTTACTTCCAGTTTAATACAAAAGAATGAACTAAGCTGAAACTGGATAAACTGGCAAACCGGGTTTGCCCACCCCTAATCTGTATACTAGCTTGGTGCTCGTACAAGCCCAATAAAGCAGCTCATTAAGCCATCATGGATGGTTTTAACCCAGAAAAACTTATGTTTCATTGCGTTATTTGTCGATAGAGTGCCGCTGATTGATCTTGGCCATCTGTCTTTGCTCCAGATAGAACAACAAGGTTATGGCGCCGCCATGGTTGTTCTAAATTTTCATGTCTCCGTCGCCATCTGCCACGCGCCATGAGACGACCCAGGTTACGGCGACCGACACGGTTGGTCTAGCAGTGCCGGTTTTCCGCTGTTTTACTAGCTCTTAATCCTAATTCAGTGTCGTCCTGTCAAATTCGTGGAGTGGCGCATTGAAATTTGAAGGTAAGTGTACACATATTAGTACTAAAAGCTTTTTGCCGGTCTTAGATTAGAACTTACGTACTAGTCATAGTTGATGTATAGATACTCCCTCCGCTTTAAAATGTAAGATATTTTAGATTTAGAAGAAATGTATTTAGACTTGTTTTAGTGTATAGATTTACTCTAAATATGAGTGAACCTACCTACTAAAAGTAGTCTAAATACATTTGCTTCATAAAGCTAAAACATTTTATATTTTGAAACGGAGGGAATACATGATAAGGGCATCCACTATGTGCAAAAAAACATACCTTAAGTTCTATGTGACAATGTTTGTAGTCTACCTTATACATAGTGGAGGAAATATGAGTTGTCCATAAGCTTATAGGTGACCTTAAGTTTATGGGTTGTCCACAAATAATAAAAAATAATTTATCATCTCTTTCCTCTCATGCATGAGTATACATGATGAGACATGTGGGTCCCAACTTAAGGTTAAAGTTCACCTTATACATAGTAGAAGATTTTACAAAAGAGATGGGTCTCACCTTATGGTTAAAGTTCACCTCATACATAGGTGATGCCCTAATGGATCGATTTCCTAGTAGATGTGTGTCTCTAACGCGATACTCCTTGTATCGAGGGCTGGATATTTTGTGTCTACAACTATCTTCTTACTCTAATCTATAATCAACCTATTATATTAGGGAGAAAAAAGAATAGAACACACAAGATTAATAAGTTATTTTATAAGCCACTAGCTCCTAAATTTAATGTAATTGAAATTTTCTTTTCTTGTGTTGCTACCCAATGTTTATATTGATATACTTTGATGTCAATATATTGACTTTATATATGTGATGTATTCTACTCTTCAAAAAGTCGCCTCATGTTCAAATCCTGGCTCCTCTCGCAAGGCATCCACATGAAGCGTTGTATGGTTTTGCTTCCACTTTTCCTAGATGTATCATCATTGTCATAGACATGCCCTAAGTTGCTGCTGGAGCTGCATCTACACCCAAGATTGGTGTCGGGTGTGATCTGGTGGACCTGGTCGATCATTGCAGTTGTAGCTATCGTGGCTAGATGACCAACGCCATTGTTTTTATTATCTAATTTGCCACTATTTTATTCATCATGTGACAAATGACCTATTGGTCCTTAATGTCACATCATGAGAGGATGTAGTCAAAGTACACTCGGCTTGGGTTCGTGAGTTTGATAGGTTGCATCCTGCTCCTCAAACTTGATATGCTCACGCCGATTTCTTCTAACACTTGGTTACCATAGTTAACGCTACATGCTATTCAACCAACCAGAGTTAGTTCCAGTGGTTCAATGCGCCATAGAAATTTAGGGTCCAAAATTCACAAAGATTTGGTTCCTAGGACCTCTGATGAGAATATCAATTACCGACTCAAGATCATGACTATGAATGGTTCGCATTAATTTGTCTTGTTGCACTATGTTCAGACACAGCTTTGTTGCATCGCTACCGAATCTTCACAATGTGGCTCATGTGTAATGTTAAACTTATGGGCTTAGTTTGATGTAAAATAGCATACATCTCATGTAGCGGCAAACTCAAGTGCTAGAGCTAATTACAATCAAGACACTAGCGATGGTAGCTACTCTGGTGAGTTGGTTCTTTGGGGCCTTAGCACAACGACTTCTCGTCTGTCTACTACAACAATTTTTGCCCGCCTCCAGTGATGGAGGGGCAGGGACGACGATGCGCCTTTAGCTCGTGCTAGTATCAGTAGTCATTGTTAGGTGGTCCATTAATCTATTTTGTAATTTTTATTACTTTTAGGCCTTTTTTACTGATATAGTTGATTATTAATAGCTCAGTGGAATTTCTCAAAAAAAATACAAACAAGACCAGCATGTGTCTCTACGAGTTGAGAAAGATAATCCTTTAGAAAACAGGATATATCCCTAAAAATAGGATATATTTTCCAACATTAAATGAATACTCCTACAAGAGTCTGATCAATCAAGATCCAGCAAGTTGCCTTGAATGAAACGTAGTTGCTCGCCCTTTGATTGCATGCATTGGTTGTCATTGCTACCCTAAATGTTTTCAAACTGGATCAATGATATGCATAGTACTAGGGATTACAAGGCCCAAGAGCTTTTTTAAAATGTTAGAAATTGTAAATCCTCTCTCATTTATAAGTCTCTCTCCTCCAATGCATGTTCTTTTTTTTCTCTATCTTCTCTCGTGCATGTGTAACTATTGGTGCATCAACTAATTAAGAGAGGTAGTTATTGACTTTCTAATCCTGGAAAAATGTTCTATAGGCCTTGCAATCCCTAACATACGGAGTACAGTATTACCTATCATGCAATAAAACGCGTGCATCGGAGCTAGAACCATACTCCAACAGGGGTATATACTTGACTAGTGTCAAGAGCCACCGCTAGTCTACGTTGCGCCTTGTTTACTTGTTATTTTACCAGTGTTGAGGGTGTAACGCCCAACAGGGTACAACAGCATCAGAATAAAGGAGGAGAGCTGATGAAGGAATAGAAGGCATTGGGGAAGAAATATATTTTCGTACATAGAGGTAGATAGCGATGACGTTCGTCGGCTGCACATTGGAAATTCTTCATGGCTGGTGGGCTATTCTGAGGCTCTCTAGGTCGGTCCGAGTGACTCGTCGAGATCGAGCAGGCGAGATGAACGCAGCTAGCCGAGCAGATGCACCAAGCACTATCAGGACTCCACGCAGTACTATATGGAGTTCAATGAACTGCTGCAGGTGTGCTCCCGACTGCTCTGCCTCCCTGACCTGCACGCAAGGCCTACACGTCCATGGTTTCGCTGCCCCTTTGCACAGAGGAAACTACAGCGTTGCCAAGTCGCTGCCGGAGCTGCACCTACGCCTGCTGGTGCCGAGCGTGGACTAGGTGCATGGGCGTCTACGGCATCTTCTTACGTCGTTGTTGATGTAGTTGTGAGAAGAGCTGTATTTTTAGTACGTAGGTTTACTTAGCTAAAACATCTTATATTTTGAAACGGAGGGAGTAGATATAGCATGACATCTTGATTCTTAATGTGGCGCCCAGGGATGATGTGGCCGCGCCCAGCTATAGTGTGGGTGCTTGCATAAAAAGAACAGTATCATCTGCATATTATAGAATTGAAACCCTCCATCAACTAGATGTGAATTTGCCCTTCTACTTGACCATCCTCCTTGCCCGTGCAATTAGGATGACTAGAATATCTAAATGATATTAAAAAGTATTTGGGATAAAGGATCACCTTGCCTTAAGCCCTTCCTTGTTTGGAAAAATTTTCCAATATCATCATTAACCCTTATGCCTACTCCCTTACTGAACAAATTGGTCCATGAAATTACACCATTCTGGGGCAAAATCTTTCATGCGTGAGGTTTGTTGAAGAAAAGACCATTTAACTTTGTCATATGCCTTTTCAAAATCAATTTTAAACAGGACCCCATTCATTTTCTTCCGTGAAGCTCAGATTGTTTCATGAAGGACAACAACTCCTTCAAGAATATGTCTCCTCGGCATGAAAGTGGATTCAGTAGGTCTAATTACCTTTGGAGCAATCTCCGTGATACGATTAGTCCCTACTTTGGTAAATATTTTGAAGCTGACATTTATAATAGACAAATGGGTCTATATTGTTATATTTGTACTGCATTTCATTTTTGGGAATGAAAGTGATGACTCCAAAATTTAATTTAAACAAGGCCAAATTCCCTGATTAGAGTTAATTAAAGATTTCCATAAGATCACTTTTTATTACTTCCCAAAACTTGGTAAACTCCGGAATCCATTCGGCCAGGCGCTTATTAAACTCCATTTGAGAGATAGCCTCATACACTTCTTTTTTCAGTAAAAGTATTGGTAAGAATGATATTCTCTTCAGCGTAAGCTGGTATATCATGAGTATGGTCCTCACTGCTCTAAATAGGTGTATACGAAACTTCTAATTATATACAAGCAACTATTTGCTAGAACCTTGTTTTCAACCGCATGGTCAATAGACTTGTTCAAGTTACTTTCCTTTGAGAAGACATATTAATATTAAAAGCTTTAGTTTCACATTGTGCCTTTTATAATAGTTCCAATGTAATTCCTAAAATTTATATAAAATAATAAAATAAGAAACTATGTGTTCAAAAAAAAAATTCACCAAACAACATAATAAGGAAGATTAATTTGTGATTCATGCAGAAAATCATGTTCGTTTTGCAAACTTGTTGTTGGCCACACTAATTAGCTTTGCAAAACTATCACTCTCTCAAAATTGTAGAGGCATTTTCACCAAATGTGGGAGCAACTACACGTTTAAACTACTTGTTCACCTATGTAAATTATAGAAAATGGTTAACATAGTGATTTGTGAGTAAAGAACATATTACAATCAAGACAGGCATATGTCTCACGAAGTTCAAAATGATAATACTTTAGAAAACAAGATATATTTACCAACATTAAATCAATACAAGAGTCGGGTCAATCAAGATCCAGGAAGATCCAGGAAGCCACAAAACTTGCTGCAGTTACATCAAAAGAGGTATCTCGTATATATAACCAAACTAGCTTAATGTATCAATTGAATCGTAGAGGCTGCTTGTACGCTGCTGACCTCCATGGTATTGTCCAAGCTTCTTCTTTTCTTCGCTTCTTCGTGGATGTGGATGGAACTCCATCTACAGATGATTTTGGGTAAATTTGGCATGACAAAATCTGAACACATCCATCTGTGTAAATACATTCATATCAAAGCATCTTCCTCTGATATTTCTTGGCCTCTTAATCAATGGTCAAGAATTATATAGAGTCATATTGTGTAAGCTGTAACCTAAGCACAACTAGAACCATGTTTCATACTTTGAAGGTGTACATGATTCAGATAGTGTAGGATCTGCGTTGCATGTGCTACACATGTTTATTTGTACGTGCTAATAAACTACTGCTTAAGGAAAGCAAGAATGAAAGGTAGCCAAGAGGGCGTGGTGGCGTGGGTTTTATGTCGCCTCGTCCCCAACACGGAGGAAGGAGAAGATGCTATGCATGCGCCTTACGGAATTCGACAAAAGCTCACTACGATTTATGACTCGCCGGTGAGGAAGTGCATAGAAAAAGTTGGAAACTCGAGAAAACATCACCAATAGGAGGCACACGGTTGGCAGGATGATAATCATGGCGATACTTCTCTTGTAAGCAAATGGTTTTTAGATATTGACTCATATGCTTCATATTTGGTAAGGTCTCAAAAGATGTTTGGTGTGGTGCATCCCCACGATGGAGCTTGCCTAGACCGTGAGCAGACGGTCGAATTTTTTTGGCATCACATATCTTTGTGCAACACACACGAAAAGGGTTTTGTGAGATTGGAGGACTTAATAGGACCGATCTTTACTAAACATTAATACATGATTGATACTTTCAGAGCTAGCACGACGGTTCTATATATCTGATAAGTATCAAGAGCCTAGCACCAATATTCCACCTTGTTACTCTTTTGGTTTGCCAATACTTAAGGGACACGCTGATACATGCATACAAGACCGAGGGGGGAGCAGTGAGTAAGATGTGGAAGGGGACATCCACAAATACACCAATAGAAAATGGAGGAGAGCAAGATAACGAAAGAATATAGCTATGGTAAATCGTATCCGAATATGAGGCATTGTGGAAGAAATAATTGTCCGTGCATGGAGCTTGGTGACAATCATGTTCCTCGGCTTTGCAGACATGTTTTGATGGCTGGTTGGTTGTTTCGAGTCTGTCTTGGTCGAGTTACCATTTGGCTAGTTAGTATAGAGGTTATGTTGGCCTCATGCTAAGCTTACGAGTCTCAAGATCAAGCAGCCGACATACAGAGGACTGCCGAGAGCTTACATACCTAGCAGGATGTCGGTGAATCCAAGTCAGTGTGGAGGCTACAACAGAGGATCTTCGTCCGTTCTCCTGGCTACTCAGGCTCCTGATCTTCGACTGTGCTCCCGGCTACTCAGCCTTGCTCCTGCCCTATCGGCCTTGACCTGCAACACGTATACCTTGCCCGGACGAATTGACATTGTCCCAAAGTTGCTGTTGGAGCTACGCTTACACTCATTTGGTGTCAAGCGTGATCTAACCGCACAGGAGCTTTCTGCAACTTGTTGCATCATTGTTGCTATCGTGGCAGAGTACAAACAACCTTTTGTTTATAGTCAAATTGGTTAGCACAAATATTAAAGATCTATATCTTTAAAGTGTTATCTAGTGTATGGGATAATGTTTTAGCATACATATCAAGTATATATAGCTTTAAGGTATTTTCTAGAGTAGGAGGCCTTTGCAGCCTTGGGGTCGGGTTGCTCTAGGGCCCCCAAATCCATGGACCGGCCCTGACTACATGACCACACCGTCATCCCTAGTAGTTCTCTCCCATCCCTTCCATATTCTTGATAGATCAAGGGTTGTATATTCTGTTCAATTTCCTTGTCCAACACTACTTGATGCGGTGGCGTGAAGGCTAGCTCTATTTTATAGCTAGCATGATAGGTGGGAGTCCAAAGGATCAATGGCCAGATTTTTTTCAATATATAAACAATTTCTATTCGCTTTAAATTAATAAATCCATTAACATTAAAGTGTATTAAACATATGATACCGAAAACGTATCTATAATTTTTGATGCTCCATGCTTGATTAGTATCTAATTTTCTTTGCTTTGTCTATACTTTGATGTATTTTTATATCTTTTCGAACTAACCTATTAACAAGTTGCCATAGTGTCGCTGCATGTTGTCTTCTGCTTTTGGTTCCGTAAGGCGTAAAATCAATATTCTCAAATTGGACGGACAAAAGCCAAAGTCAACATTTTACCATGAGGAACACGAATCCAGAAGACGAGACGGAGACGTAAACCAGGGCGGCCTCCCCCTAGGCGCGGGTGGGCCCTGTCCCGCGCCTGGGCAGGGTATGGCCCCCTGGTCGCCTTCCGGCCTCGCCTCTTCGCCAATCGCCTATAAGAATCCTCGATGCGTAAACCTAAGTATCCGATCAAAACTCCACGAACCTTCAGTAGCCGCCACCATCGCCCCTAGATCGGGGATCTGGTTCTTCTCGCACTGAAGGGGAAATCATCCCGGAGGTGTTCTCTCCAGTATGAAGCGTGAGTAGTTTCACCTTGGACTATGGGTCCATGTAGTAGATAGATGTTTGTATCTCCTCCTTGTGCTTTCATGTATAGATCTTGTGAGCTCTGTTCATGATCAAGATCTTATCTATTTGTAATCATGCATGTTGTGTTTGCAGGGATCCGATGGATATTGAGATTACTATGTCAGATTGATTAATGGTTTTGTCTTTATAATTCTATCATGTCTGTGTTGTTTGTGATCTTGCATGCTCTCTGTTGTTAGTAGCTATCTTGGCCAAGTAGTTGCTAGTGACTCCAAGAGGGGGTATTTATGCTCGATAGTGGGTTCATGCCTCTAGTTTCCAAGGGAAGTGACAGAAATCTGTTCGGTTGTAGATGTGTTGTTGCTACTAGGAGAAAACAACGTCTCTTGTTCATGGAATAAGTGGATTGTTTACCTTACACTTTGCTTAAAGCAGTTGTCTATTTCTTGCAACTTAATACCGGAGGGGGTTCGGATGATAACCTGAAGGTGGACTTGTAGTCATAGATACGTATGGATGACCATCTATGTATATTGTTGTATTGCCCAATCAAATCCTATAGGATCTTTTTGTCCGGTATTGCATTGTTATGCTTGCTCGCCTCGACAATTGCCCTGCTGTAATTTGTTTACCCTTCATGCCATGTTATTTATCTAAGGAGAGCACCTCTAGTGAACTATGGACCCCGGTCCAATCTTTTACCATTGATACATCTTCCATCGTTATTTGTTTATTTGCTGCAAACCATTATCTTTCACACCATACGTTTAATCCTTTATTACAGCAACCGGTGAGATTGACAACCTCACTGTTAGTTGGGGCAAAGTCTTGAGTTTGTGTTGTGTAGGTCTCCGCGTTGCTTGCAACACCTGTCTGACGTTTCCTTCCTCCTACCGGTTCGATAACCTCGGTTTCTTACTGAGGGAAGACTTGCTGCTGTGCTACTTCACACCTTGCTCTTGGGGTTCCCAACGGGCTCCACGTCAAGTGCCAAGTTTTCTAGCGCCATCAAAGAGTCATCAACATACCAGCTTACAATACAAGCACTCAAAAAAGACTAAAAGGACATCCAAAAAGTAGGAAATAAACTACACCTACAAGCTAAGCTAATATCTAGATAAGTTGATCGTAGCTTAAGCTCCATGCCTCCATTCGACGACTTAACCAAGGCATCACCGAACAGGGAGAACCTTAGTCGAAAGGCCCACCATAGGCAGGACTTCATAAGTGACCGCCACTAGAACAAAGAGACCAAGAGTAGGATGCAGACCAAGCACCGCCAGAGAACTAGACTCCAAAGTGACACTGCAGGGACAGAGCATTGCCGGAGCATTGTTATCGCCCGATCAAGGATCTAGGTTTTCCCCGTAGGCACCAGAGTACATGTGAGAGTGAGGGGGCCAACCACCAACATGCTCCGAGGAAGGGAAATGAGGATGGTGGTCGACCAATTGTGGCACCGACACTATATACTGGTATTTTTTTCTCGAGAACCCAACCACCAACATGCTCGGAAAGGACTAGGATAGCAGCAGCACTACCAAACCTTCGAGATAAAATGAAAGGTGCCATGATCTTTCCTCTGCTCCTTTTCCTATAAAATAAATAAATATGAATTTCGTTGAACCCTAGTAGGAAAAAACAAAAGAACTACCATCCGGATTGGCATGTTTCTTCCGAGATGACTGATAGTAATGCTTTAGAAACGAGATTTAATTGCAAAGTTTATTGTTCAATCCAGATCCAGCCAGATTACTTGACTGGCCCGTGTGGCCGCTCACACTTTGAAAGCATACATTAATTGGTTGTGGTTGTTAGTTTCATAGGATACTCTTTCAAAATTGACCGAGTACGTAGTGTACTCTTACCTACCAAGCAAAATTGATCGAGTACGTAGTGTACTTTTTTCAGGCTCGATACTCTCAGAGATAGCACCACGGCACTATATATCTGACTAGTATCAAGAGACTAGCACCAATCTCGCTTGCACCTTGTTACTTTTCTTTTAGTTTGCCAATACTTAAGGCGACACGCTGATACATGCATACAAGACTGAGGGGAAGCAATGAGTAAGAAGTGGAAGGGGACAACCACAAGTACACCAATAGAAAAAAGGAGGAGAACGAGATAACTAAGCATATAGCAATGGTAAATCTTATCTAGAAATAGGAGGCATCGTGGAAGAAATAATTTTACGTGCATGGATCTAGAAGAGAATCTCTTTCCTTCACAGCGATATTTGATGGCTGGCCGTCTGTTCTGAGTCTCTCTTAGTTGAGTTACCGTTTGGCCAGTCAGCATAGAGATATGTTGGCGGTTGGCCTCACGCTCAGTTGCCGAGACTCAAGATCGAGTAGCTAGGACACAGGACTAGGTGACTACTACAAGTCAGTGTGGAGACTACCTCGGAGGATTTGCGTCCATGCTCCCGGCTACTCAGCCTCGCTCCTGGCCTGCCGGCCTCCACCTGCAACGCTGCCACCTTGCCTGGACAAATTGATATAGTCAGGCCTGAAGTTACTGCTGACCCAGGCCTACACTGATTTGGTGCCAGGCGTGACTAGTCACACTGGCGTTTTCCGCAACTTGCCGCATCATTGTTCTTATCGTGGTGGAGTATAAACAAACGTTTGTTTGTGGTCTAATTTGTTATACCTCCATTTCGAAAAATAAATTTGTTATACCATATTCATCGTGTGGCAACATTACCTCTTCATACATAAAGCATGTCGCACCCTGCGATGATGTAGTCAAAGCACTCTTGATCCGTGTTTTTGTGTTCGGTGAGACGTCTTCCATCCTCGAAACTTGATCGGTTCATCTTTCCTCTTGTTTTTTTTACCGTAGCATCACCCATATGTGATAGAACCGGTCATAGTAACTTCCATTGTTCCTACGAGAAACGCTATCAGTGATAAAACATTATTTATGGTCCAACTATCACAAAGATCGTGTTCCAGGGACCTTGATGAGAATATTACACTAGTAAAAACGGATTTTGTCCAGAGCATTAGTCCTGCTTGTAAATCGACTAATGCCCTGGTTCCAACGGCTAGAAACGGCCGAGGGCCAAGTCATTAGCTTCGTTCAGATGAGAACTTTAGTCCTGTTCGCTTAACAAACCGGGCTAACGGGTCTCAAGCGCTGAAAGAGTTGATGCGTGTACCTTTAGCCCCGTTTGTTTTCTCAAATCGACTAAAGTCTCCGACTATATCTTCTTCCCCTTCCCAGCCCGAACCATTTTAATCTCACACAAGCATCTCTCTCAAATTTCTCCCCTCAAGCTCGAGTTCTTTCCAATTTTTCTCAAGATTTGTGAAGATTTTTTGACTCCACATCTATCAAGGGTCCTAAGAGGTTGGAAACTTCATCATTTCATCTCTCATTGCTTGTTTTAGCTCATTTCATGCTCTAGAAATGGATAGATTTTGTGTGGATTCTGTCTCTATATATCTGGTTAATTTGGCAAATATAGTTCTCGAAATTCATTTGATTCATCAAAGCACATAGATACATGAGTTCATCCTATATACATATCTTGGTTTGACACGTTGACTTAAAATCCAGATGGTTCACAGTGCATATCATGTCACCGCCTCGAGCAACAAAATATTCTTCTTTCTTCTACCAAACGTCACAAAATCCATTGAACAAAACTATGAAGGCACACATATATATAGTGGCGCCTAGCATTTTAGTTAATCATCGGCCAGTTACAAGAAAGAACAAAAACATGAATACACCAAGGAGCTACCAAATTAAATTAGAGTGTTTTATATGAAGCTCCTCAAGATGTCCGAGGACTAAGCATCCTAAGACATCTTCGAGAAGCTCGCCATTGTGGTGTCCCTGCTCGCACACCATCTTTCAGTTCATATCTTTCTAGCTAAATCAGTATGCTGGTGGAGCTAACTAATTTCACATATTAGAGTGTTTTCACGGCGAGCTCCTCGAAGATGTATGAGGACGAGGTCCTAAGACATCTTCGAGAAGCTCCGCCGTAGTGGTGTCCCTGGTCTCGCACACGATCTTCCTTGCAGTTGATAGTTCACAAGGAAGCCTATTTATAGATTAAGCAGCACAACATAGTGTCGACACTCACGACATAATGTCGACGCTCACCCCTCTCATAGTGTCTCCACCCACTGAAACAGTGTCGCCACTCACTGGCATAGTGTCTCCACTCACGACATATATAGTGTTGTCACCTACTTTTAGTCCCGATTGGAGTGTCCTTTAGTCCCGGTTGGAGACACCATTCAGGACTAAACGGGCTCAGGTCGGCCCCAGCCTGCCACAATCCCTTTAGTCCTGGTTGGTGTGTCCAACCGGGACTAAAGATGTAGTAGAAAGTTTTTAAATCAGTGCTTGTTTGATGTATATGATGTGTTCTTTTATTTTTAGACTAGTACTACTCTTAGCATCATGATTTTGTTTGATTAACTTATAAAATGCAGATGAGCCGGCAATGGATGTACGTTGACCGAATTTTTGACGAGTTCATTAAAGGCGTGCGTTCTTTTCTTGTTGTGGCAGAGGCAAACAAGCGGAATGGTTTTATGTGGTGTCCATGTGGTGAGTGTCGGAATCAGAAGGAATACTCTTCCTCAAGAGTCCTTCATGGCCATTTTTTCAGTCCGGTTTCATGTCTGGCTATAATTGTTGGACCAAGCACGGAGAAAGAGGGGTTATGATGGAAGACAACGAAGATGAAGAGAATGATGACAGCTATCCTATGTCCCCTGAATACGGTGGTACTACAATGGAAGACAATGATGAAGAAGAAGCAGAAGAACATGCATCATATGCGCCAGATGATGATCTTGGTCGGGCCATTGCTGATGCAAAGAGAGAATGTGATAGCGAAAGGGAGAGGTTGAAATTTGAGCAGATGTTAGAGGATCACAACAAATTTTTGTACCGAATTCAAGAAGATGGCCAAAAGCTAGGCAAAGACAATCGGAATTGCTGCAATGGAAGGCAGAGGTCGGTGTGCCTGACAAGGGATTTGAAAAGTTGTTGAAGATAATGAAGAAGCCGCTTCCAAAGGATAACGAACTGCCCGCCAGTACTTATGAAACAAAGAAGGTTGTCTGCCCTCTAGGATTAGAGGTATAGAAGATACATGCATGCATTAATGACTGCCTCCTCTACCGCGGTGAGCAATACGAGAATTTGGATGCATGTCCGGTATGCACTGCATTGCGGTATAAGATCCGACGAGATGACCCTGGTGATGTTGAGGGGGAGCGCCCGAGGAAGAGGGTTCCCACTAAGGTGATGTGGTATGCTCCTATAATACCACGGCTGAAACGTTTGTTCAGAAATGAAGAGCATGCCAAATTGTTGCGATGGCACAAAGAATACCGTAAGAAAGACGAGATGTTGAGACACCCCGTTGATGGGTCGCAGTGGAGAAAAATTGAGAGGAAGTACCCGTACTTTGTAGGTGACGCGAGAAACTTATGGTTTGGTCTAAGTACGGATGGCATGAATCCCTTTGGGGAGCAGAGCTACAGTCATAGCACATGGCCTGTGACTTTGTGTATCTATAACCTTTCTCCTTGGTTGTGCATGAAGAGGAAGTTCATTATGATGCCAGTGCTCATCCAAGGCCCGAAGCAACCCGGCAACGATATTGATGTGTACCTAAGGCCATTAGTTGAAGAACTTTTATAGATGTGGAACGAACAAGGTGTACGTGTGTGGGATGAGCACAAGCGTGAGGAATTTAACCTACAAGCGTTGTTGTTCAGAATCATCAATGATTGGCCTGCTCTTAGTAACATCTCAGGACAGACAAACAAGGGATACAATGCATGCACACACTGTTTAGATGACATTGAAAGTATTTATTTGGATAAGTGCAAGAAGAATGTGTACCTAGGGAATCGTCGTTTTCTTCCGCCTACGCATTCCCTAAGAAGGAAAGGCGAGCATTTCAATGGTAAAGCAGATCACCGGAGTAAGCCTGTCCGTCGTACTGGTGATGTTGTATTTGATATGGTGAAGGATTTAAAAGTAATCTTTGGAAAGGGTCCTAGCGGACAGTCCGTTCTGAAGGACGCTGATGGACACACACCCATGTGGAAGAAGAAATCTATATTTTGCGAGCTACCTTATTGGAAAGTCTTAGAGGTCCGCTCTGCAATCGACGTGATGCACCTGGCGAATAATGTTTGCGTGATACTTCTAGGCTTCTTGGGCGTGTATGGAAAGACTAATGATACACCAGAAGCACGGCAGGACCAACAACGTATGAAAGACCGAGAAGGCAGGCATTCCGAGTTGTTTCAAGGTACTATCGGCTACGCTCTTACCAAGGAAGAGAAGGAAATCTTTTTTGATTGCCTGAGTAGTATCAAGGCCCCTTCTGGCTTCTCGTCCAATATAAAGGAAATAATAAATATGGAAGAGAAAAAAATTCCAAAACCTAAAGTCTCATGACTTCCACGTGCTTATGACGTAGTTGCTTCCGGTTGCTTTGAGGGGGCTTCTGCCGGAAAATGTTAGAGTACCCATTGTGAAGCTATGTTCGTTCCTCAATGCAATTTCTCAAAAGGTAATCGATCAAGAAAGTCTACCAGGGTTATAGAAAGATGTGGTCCAGTGTCTTGTCAGCTTTGAGTTGGTGTCACTACTAGGAAAACGGCTATAGGTAATCCACTTCTGTGGCGCACTTGCTAGTGGTGCCCCACGCGTAAAATAGCCATGGCACACTGCCCACAGGTGCCCTACGGCTAACTGCCGTAAGCGTGGCGCACATGAGGGTGGTGCACCACGGCTATGTGTGGTCCAAGGCACATGTGGCCGCAACACACATACCCGTAGCGGACTAGGTCAAGGTGCGCTACGGATGTGAAACTTAGCCATAGCGCACCCTAACCTAGTGCGCTACGGGCATGTGAAACTTAGCCTTGCAGTCACGACGGCGACGACCTCCTTCTCCTTGCGGCCTCCTCCTCCTTGTAGTCACGACGAGCGACGACGAGCGCCGACGACCGCCGATGACCTCCTTCTCCTTGCGGCGACCTCCTCCCTTCTCCAACCACACCTCCTTCTCCCTCTCTTCCTCGATGCCGGCGAGGAGTATGTAACACCCTCAGAATCGGACCTATGCAAGTTTGAGCAAAATTCACCAAACCCGCATAGAAACGATTCGAAGGTGCCCACCAGGCACTTTCGTGCGGGTGGAAAGCAAAGTAATAACATTACACAACAGTCCTCGATGGGACCCACAGAACAGATACATATAACAGTGACTCAAAGAGTCAAGAGTACAGATATAATATACAAAGATCCAAATCACCTTGAGAATGATAGAGCGTCCGACTACGGACAAGATGCAAATGGGGCTAAGAGCCCTGAAGAATAACCAATGGCGTCCATAACCCTGCCCAGGCCAAGCCGGAAGGGTAACCCTGCTAACGACGTCGATCTCAAACCTGCTTAAACAAAAGGAGTGATAACGGCAAAGGAAAAAGAAGGAGCGCCAAGATCGAGGCCAAGACACCGAGTCTAGAATTCGGTCCTCGCCACATAGGTATGGTGGATCGGCAGCGCAAAGATGCACTAAACAACCTATAGAGACTCGATTCAATCAAGGCCAATCAGAGAGGGGTAAGAAAGTCCTATTCGGATCCAACCTGATACTAGCATCAAACAAACCCATCCTGGCGTTTCCCCCTCGAGACCAATCGAGAAAGTCAACCGAGGAACTCACACAGTTGGCAGTTTTATTTAATTAGTTATAGTTGCGGCACTTTACTAGTCAGGTTTAGATAATCGTCCTGATAAAGCAAACAGTGGGCACTTTTAGTTAACCATTCCGTTATAGTGGCAGTACTTACTAATCAGATACAGATAGCATGAGATAAACCCAAAACCCAGCAGTTGTTGGTACTTTTATTCAGCCATTTCGTTGTAGTTGCAATACTTACTAGTCAGATACAATTGTCGCAAGCGACAACCAACAAGCAATTGTGGGCAGTATTAATTAGCCATTCCATTATAGTGGAGCTGATTACTAGTCATTATAAGTCAAATTTATAGCAAGAACTTTAGTTTTGCTTGTCTATGATCGAGATACTATGTCCAAGTCGCCCATATCCGCGACACGGTTTTCTAAAGTTTTACGCCGGGTGCACCAATAGCAACACACGCCGATCAACCTCGAAAACCAAAACAAAACCCAACGAGGCTTTCACGATCGAACAATCACATTCGAAATATTTCAGGGGCCACCCTTTGAGTAGATCCCGCGAACGGCAAGCAAGCTTCAGACGGACTCAAGGTTAGCGCCAATGGTGAAGCGATCGGGAACCCGAAACTCGGGGTGTCGATATCACAGAATCACTCCGCCATCCTAAATAAAGCAGCAAGACTGCACAATTTAAATACAGAAAAGTAGCATGGCATAAGTACAGGATCGTAATTAAAACCTCAAACTAGTTTGTGGCCCCAAGAAATAAGATCAATCAAGCTCGCCTGGGGGTCCCATATACCTCCGGATGTGGATAGCGCGATAAAACAAGGAACAGTATCAAGTACTGGGTCTTACGACACAAGTGGTTTCGAAACCAAATATTTTCTATCACCCACCGATGCCTCTGCTTATTTCAATTTTAGTTGTTAAACAGAAATTAAAGTGAATGATAAGTAAAACTATGATCATCTCCAACATCAACATGCGGCAATACATCAGCAACTGTGGCATATGGCGACACACACCAGCACTTGAGCAAGCAACTACGACGCGCAAGTCCAACTATCTACCAAACAATGTAATAGGGTGTGTCCAAGGCAATATAAGGCTAGGGATATCACGGTACGAAACTAGAGCATCGCAACACAGATAGCAATAGATCAACAGAAGGGAATAAATACTATAAAAGTAAGATAGGTAGAAAGAGGGAGATGCTCGCCTAAAAACATTGCCGAAAGGTTCATCCGAAGATCGGGGCGAAGCTCACATCAACTCATCGACCTTATCCGCGAAGAAGCAAATCACTAGAAGAAACGCCGGATGCAGTATTTAATACAACGCGTAAGATCGGCATGATGCATGCATGATGGATGACATGGCAAAGTGCGATGCAATTAGGTCATATTAAGTGGAACCGGGTCCCGACAATTAGATAGATGGTTCTAGTTGTTTAGCTACCCCGCAATTTAAATGTTGTATTAACATGACAAGATGAGTTTCCGGTTCGCTACACAAGTTTAAATGAGGCCAATATAAGGCTAGATTTGCCCGCATATGGGCCCCATATTTAGTTATTAGGTGAATCGGCGTAAGGCCCCCAAACCAATGATATGCATGCGAGAAGTCAATTGAATATGCAACAATTGTATTATGTTATAAAATAGGGTTCGGGAAAAAGGTTCACACATTAGGGGTCTCGACGATCTGGGGTTCCGGGGTTCGGGGTCGGTCTCAGGGTCCAGGGTCGACGGAAACGTTCGGACTTAGGGTAGGTCTGGCGCATCCGGGTTCTCGGGCGTGTTGTCGGTCATATGCTCGGGACGAAGCACTTGTCGCGTCGGGGTCTCGGTGTCGGGTGAAGATCTTGACGTTCTCGGCGATCTTGGCATTCTGCAGGTTTAGGTCCTGGCGCTTCAGATCGACCTTCGGCTCGGGGACTCAGGGTTCAGGGGTCTCGGCGTCCGTGTGGCGGTCTTGTAGTTTCATGTAGGCGTCCTCGAGGTCGATGGCAAACTTGTCCGGTACCGGGGTTCGACGGTGTCTTAGCGTTCCCCGAGGAAGATCATGTCGAGCCATCGGGTTTGGGCCTTGTTCGTGCGAAGATCTTGGCGACGGCAACGGAGATCTTGTTACGGGTCGGTCTTGTCGACGGTATCGAGGTTCCGCGTCAGAGATCTTGGAATGTGACGCCATCGCTCGCGGGTTTCGACGATCTAGGCGGATGGCGAACTCGGCGAGACGGTCTCAAATGACGGCGAACATCCACACCACATCCATGTCACCAGTCCACTTCAACTTGTACCGTTGATTGAGTACCAACGACGGTCAACGAGCCGACGCTACCGAACGGGATGAGGCTCGGGGTGCAGCGAAGACGATGGAGGGGGGGCTCGCGCCCCGGCGGCGACGGGCGGAAGCACGAGGGAAGATGGTGGCGCCCATGGAGTCCCTGGCGACGGGGCGGGCGGCCAGAGCTCGCACGCGAGGCCGGCGGGCGGAGCCGGTGGAGGGGCTGACGACGGGCTGCGGGCCGGAGGCGACGCCGAGGGGCCGCGGGCGGAGCCGGGGCGACGGCGGATGGAGCTCGGGAGGCGGTTGAGGACGACGGCAGGGCGACGGCCGCGGGCGACGGCAAGGGCGCGCGACGGGCCTCGCGGGCGAAGAAGAGGCGCGCGGCCGAGCGGCCTGGGCGGACCGAGCGCGACCGGGAGGCGGCGGAGCGTGGCTGCCGGGGGCGGGCTGAGTGGCGCGCGGGGCGGCGGCGGCTCGAGGCGGCCCGGCGGCGGACGGCGGGCCGAAGCTGGCGGCTCGCCGAGGCTCGGGAAGGGAGCTTGGCGCTCGCGGAGGTCGGTGGCGCCCAGCGCTGGAGGAGGGGCCTGCCGGGCGGGGCTTCCGCGACGGGGAGGCGTGGCTGGGCAAGGGGCCGGTCACGCGGAAGGAGGCGGAGGAGGAGGAAGAACGCAGGGAGAGAGAGCGCATGCGGGGGAGGGCAGGCACGGCTGTGGGTCCTGGGGGCGATCAGGGAAGGTGGGATTGGGGCGGTGTGCGGCTCATGGGGACAGGGGTGGTAATGCTGCGTGTGGTGTGGTGCGTGGGGTGGGAGGGTGTGGCCGACAGAGAGGTGAGGGAAGGCCACGTGGCGGTGGGATAGGTAGAGGGAGTTAGCAGGTGACGGGCGGGCTCAATGGTGGGAGTGAGGTGGAGGGTGTGTGGGTAGGGACTGTAGCTTTAGGATTTATAGTTGGACCGATCTGGTTTTTCTGGGGTGGTAGTTCGGGCTAAATCGGCCCGTTCGACTGCCCCGCTAAAATAATTTAATATATTTATTTGATTAAAACATGGCCTTTGCAAACCAATGTAAGACAAAATAAAATAATCCGGACAAGCCCGGGTTTTGGGTTTTGAATAAAGACGGGGCGTTCAATATAGAAAACAAAATTAGGGTTTTTAGCAAAATGGTTTCCAACAGATAGATGCATGCTAATGTTATGCTGATGCACCGAGACAATACATGCGATTATGACGATGCGATGCACAAATTTAACGCGATTTTCTAGTAGTGGTTTTGCGGGATGCCACAATTCGACACCACTAACAATGGATCTCGCCCTCGAGATCCGCCTCATGGTACCGGAAGGAAGGTCGGCGATCTGCGTCTTCTCGCTCGCGGTAGATCCTCGCGACACCACTAACAAGAGGTCGTTGTCCCTGTTCGTCAAGAGAACACTCCGGATAAACAACGGACGAAGTTAAAAGGTAAGGACACCTCTAACTTCCATGGAAGGAGTAGAGTTGCATCGTCCACCATTCAATGTACGCAAGCGATGATAAGAGTAGTGGTATGGTCGACTCCATCCCGCACTCAAAGCATTACTATGTACACGAATAGATGATTATGCAACCAACCCTCGGATTCAGATCAAGATCTCGGCGTTTAGGTTCGGATCAAAGGAGTGATGCGCATCAGATCGGATCCGCGAGATGATGTCGCCGCCGGAAAACACCGTAAAACACGAGAAGGAACAAGAGAAGTCCACGACGGAGGATTCTCTGATAGCGTGAAGACCGGATGTAGCGACACCTAACAAGGGAGGAAGCGAAACTCTAAAGGTACGCTAACCCAACCACGAGAATTCCGGACTCAAGAAAGAGAAGAGAGCGGATTCATAACACGCCTGGATAAGAGGAGAATAGCAGGGATAAGAAGTAAAATCAGACCTAACCGTAACTATCCAACCGATTTTCAAAATAGTTCGACACTCTACTTCGCCGTTAGCTAGGTTATCCTACAGTCGACTTGTGGGGTATCGCAATCGCCGAGCTCGATACCACTCAGAACACCCTCGAGACCGACCTATGCAAGTTTGAGCAAAATTCACCAAACCCGCATAGAAACGATTCAAAGGTTTCACCAGCACTTTCGCATGGTGGAAACGAAGTAATAACATTACACAACAGTCCTCGATGGGACCCACGTAACGGATATATATATACATGACTCAAAGAGTCAGGAATACAGTTATAATATACAAAGATCCAAATCACCTTGAGAATGATAGAGCGTCCGACTACGGACAAGATGCAAATGGGGCTAAGAGCCTCAAGAATAACCAATGGCGCCCATAACCCTGCCCAGCCAAGCGGAAGGGTAACCCCGCTAACGACGCCGATCTTAAACCCTTAAACAAAAGGAGTTCCGACAACGGGCAAAGGAAAAGAAGGAGCGTCCAAGATCGAGGCCAAGACACGAGTCTAGAATTCGGTCCTCGCCACATAGGTATGGTGGATCGAGCAAGGCAGCAGATGCACTAAACAACCTATAGAGACTCGATTCAATCAAGGCCAATCGTAGAGGGTAAGAAAGTCCTATTCGGATCCAACCTGATACTAGCATCAAACAAACCCATCTCATGCTTTCTCGAGACCAATCGAGGAAGTCAACCGAGGAACTCACACGCTTGGCGCTTTATTTAATTAGTTATAGTTGCGCACTTTACTAGTCGTTTAGATAATCGCCCCGATAAAGCAAACAAAGGCACTTTTAGTTAACCATTCCGTTATAGTGGCAGCACTTACTAATCAGATTCAGATAGCATGAGATAAACCCCAAAACCCAGCAGTTGTTGGTACTTTTATTCAGCCATTTCGTTGTAGTTGCAATACTTACTAGTCAGATACAATTGTCGCAAGCGACAACCAACAAGCAATTGTGGGCAGTATTAATTAGCCATTCCATTATAGTGGAGCTGATTACTAGTCATTATAAGTCAAATTTATAGCAGTAAACTTTAGTTTTGCTTGTCTATGATCGAGATACTATGCTCCAAGTCGTCCATATCCGCGGACACGGCTTTCAGAAAGTTTTACCCGCCTGGTGCACCAATAGCAACACACCGATCAACCTCGAAAACCAAAACAAAACCCAACGAGCCTTTCACGATCGAACAATCACAGATTCAGAATATTTCAGGGGCCACCCTTTGAGTAGATCCCGAACGGCAAGCAAGCTTCGACGGACTCAAGGTTAGCGCCAATGGTCAGAAGCGATCGGGAACCCGAAACTCGGGTGTCGATACACAGAATCACTCCGCCATCCTAACAAGACAAAGGCGCACTGCACAATTTAAATACGTAAAAGTAGCATGGCATAAGTACAGATCGTAATTAAAACCTCAAACTAGTTTGTGGCCCCAAGAAATAAGACCTAATCAAGCTCGCCTGGGGGTCCCATATACCTCCGGATGTGGATAGCGCGATAAAACAAGGAACAGTATCAAGTACTGGGTCTTACGGACACAAGTGGGCGCTCGAAACCAAATATTTTCTATCACCCACCGATGCCTCTGCTTATTTCAATTTTAGTTGTTAAACAGAAATTAAAGTGAATGATAAGTAAAACTATGATCATCTCCAACATCAACATGCGGCAATACATCAGCAACTGTGGCATATGGCGACACACACCAGCACTTGAGCAAGCAACTACGACGCGCAAGTCCAACTATCTACCAAACAACAGGTAATAGGGTGTGTCCAAGGCAATATAAGGCTGCAGGGGATATCACGGGTACGAAAACTAGAGCATCGCAACACAGATAGCAATAGATCAACAGAAGGGAATAAATACTATAAAAGTAAGATAGGTAGAAAGAGGGAGATGCTCGCCTGAAAACATTGCCGAAAGGTTCATCCGAAGATCGGGGCGAAGCTCACATCAACTCATCGACCTTATCCGCGAAGAAGCAAATCACTAGAAGAAACGCCGGATGCAGTATTTAATACAACGGCAGAAGATCGGCATGATGCATGCATGATGGATGACATGGCAAAGGTGCGATGCAATTAGGTCATATTAAGTGGAACCGGGGTCCCGACAATTAGATAGATGGTTCTAGTTGTTTAGCTACCCCGCAATTTAAATGTTGTATTAACATGACAAGATGAGTTTCCGGTTCGCTACACAAGTTTAAATGAGGCCAATATAAGGCTAGATTTGCCCGCATATGGGCCCCATATTTAGTTATTAGGTGAATCGGCGTAAGGCCCCCAAACCAATGATATGCATGCGAGAAGTCAATTGAATATGCAACAATTGTATTATGTTATAAAATAGGGTTCGGGAAAAAGGTTCACACATTAGGGGTCTCGACGATCTGGGGTTCCGGGGTTCGGGGTCGGTCTCAGGGTCCAGGGTCGACGGAAACGTTCTCGGACTTAGGGGTAGGTCTTGGCGCATCCGGGTTCTCGGGGCGTGTTGTCGGTCATGGCGTTCGGGACGAAGCACTTGTCGCGTCGGGGTCTCGGTGTCGGGTGAAGATCTTGACGTTCTCGGCGATCTTGGCATTCTCGCAGTTTAGGTCCCGGCGCTCGATCGACCTTCTCGGGGACTCGTGGTTCGGTCTCGGCGTCCGTGTGGCGGTCTTGTAGTTTCATGTAGGCGCCTCGAGGTCGATGGCAAACTTGTCCGGCATCGGGTTCGACGGTCTTGCGTTCCCGAGGAAGATCATGTCGAGCCATCGGGTTTGGGCCTTGTTCGCGAAGATCTTGGCGGCAACCGGAGATCTTGTTACGGTCGGTCTTGTCGACGGTATCGAGGTTCCGCGTCGAGATCTTGAATGTGACGCCATCGCCGCGGTTTCGGACGATCTAGGCGGATGGCGAACTCGGAGACGGTCTCAAATGACGCGAACATCCACACCACATCCATGTCACCAGTCCACTTCAACTTGTACCGCTGATTGAGTACCAACGACGGTCAACGAGCTGTGAACCGAACAGGATGCAGGCTCCACTGAAGACGTGAGCAGGGGAGGCTCGCGTCTGGCGGACGGGCCGGGCACGAGGGAAGACGGTGGCGCCCATGGAGTCCTGGCGGCGGGCGGCGAGCTTCGCCTGAGGCCGGGCGGGCGGAGCAGTGGAGGCCGACGCACGCACGGGCTGCGGACGGAGGCGACGCTGGAGGCGGAGCCTGGGGCCGGGACGGCGAGGATGGAGCTCGGGAGGCGTTGAGGACGACGGCGACGGGCAGTCGCGCGACGGCAAGGCGCGCGCTGGCACGGGCTCATGGGCGAAGAAGAGGCGCAGCGTCTTGAAGCGGTTCTGGGCGGACTGAGTAGGCGGCAGGCGGCGTGGCGGCGGTGGCGGGCGCGGCTGAGTCGTGGCGCGCTGGGGACGGCGGCCCGAGGCGCCGGGCGGCGGCGAGCTGGCGGCCTTCGCGGAGGCTCGGGAAGGGAGCTTGGCGGTCATGCGAGGTCGGCGGTGGCGTCAGCTATGGAGGAGCCGTCTGCGGGGCTTCGCGACGGGGAGGCGTGGCAGCGTCTGAGGCAGTCCGCTGAAGGAGGCGAGGAGGAGGAAGAACGCAGGGAGAGCGCATGCGGAGGCGGGCGAGCCAGTGGGGCCGGGTGGGTCCAAGGGGGCGCGATCAGGGAAGGTGGGATTGGCGGGTGTGGCTCGCGGTTGGGGATGGGGTCAGTAGCGTGCTCTGCGTGTGTGGTGTGCGTGGGGCTGGGGAGGGTGTGTGCTGACAGAGAGAGGTGAGGGAAGGCCACGTGGCGGTGTGGGATAGGTAGAGGGAGTTAGCAGGGTGACGTGGCGGGCTCTGAATGGTGGGAGTGAGGTGGAGGGTGTGTGTGGGTAGGGAACTGGGTAGCTTTAGGATTTATAGTTGGACCGATCTGGTTTTTCTGGGGTGGTAGTTCGGGCTAAATCGGCCCGTTCGACTGCCCCGCTAAAATAATTTAATATATTTATTTGATTAAAACATGGCCTTTGCAAACCAATGCAAGACAAAATAAAATAATCCGGACAAGCCCGGGTTTTGGGTTTTGAATAAAGACGGGGCGTTCAATATAGAAAACAAAATTAGGGTTTTTAGCAAAATGGTTTCCAACAGATAGATGCATGCTAATGTTATGCTGATGCACCGAGACAAGACATGCGATTATGACGATGCGATGCACAAATTTAACGCGATTTTCTAGTAGTGGATTTGCGGGATGCCACAGAGTAGCACGGCCACGGCCTCACGCACCTCCCTGCGGTGGTAGGTCGTGGCCACAACCACCATGCTCCTGCGAGGCGACACGACGGCGGCGATGCGGACCCGATTGCTTTTGCAATTCAAAACAAGGGTGTTTTTTGCATTTTTTTGTTTTTTGAAAAAAAACATCTGTGGCGCACCTGTACCCCTATCCGTGGCGCACCTAGTAGTGCGCCACGCCTATCCCCATATAACCGTAGCGCACCAGGGTAGTGCGCTATGGGCACTTTTTAGCCGCAACGTATGCTTAGTGGCGCACCACTAGTGCGCCACGGATGGGCTTTTTAGGTGCGCCACGAACAACCCTTTTCCTAGTAGTGTGTTTACACCATCCTTCTTTAACATAATGACGCACCTTCTAGTTCACCTAGTCGAAGAGATTACCATTCCCGGTCCTGTATTTTTACACAATATGTTCCCCTTTGAGAGATTCATGGGAGTCTTAAAGAAATATGTCCATAACCGTGCGAGGCCAGAAGGAAGCATCTCCAAGGGCTATGGAACAGAGGAGGTCATTGAGTTTTGTGTTGACTTTATTCCTGACCTTAAGCCTATCGGTGTACCTGAATCACGGCATGAGGGGAGACTTAGTAGAAAAGGCACGTTAGGAAAGAAAGCAAAGATATGTATGGACGGACATTCTTTCACTAAAGCACACTATACAATTCTGCAAAGTTCTACCTTGGTGGCTCCGTATATCGAGGTACACAAGAATATTGTACGCTCGAACTACCCGGGGCAGTCTGACAGGTTGATTAGAGATGAACACATGAAGACTTTTGGCGGTTGGTTGTAGACACATCTCATGAATGACACCACTGTTGGAGATCAGTTGTACTTGTTGTCCAAGTCTCCATCTTCAACTATATTGAATTTCCAAGGGTACGAGATTAATGGGAATATATTTTACACGCACGCCCAAGATAAAAAGAGCACAAAATAAAAAAAGTGGTGTCCGATTTGATGCAACAGACGAGAATGGGAAAAAGGACACATATTATGGTTACATAGAGGACATATGGGAACTTGACTATGGTACTAATTTCAAGGTCCCATTGTTTCGATGCAAATGGGTCAAGATGACAGGAGGTGGGGTAATGGTAGACCAGCTGTACAGAATAACAACAGTGGATCTCAATAATCTTGCATACGGAGACGAACCATTTTGTCCTTGCCAATGATGTGGCTCAAGTTTTCTATGTGAAGGACATGTCTACTAGACCGAGAAAAAGGAAAGATAAGCAAAAGAATACAATATCATACGATGAGCCAAAGAGCCACATAGTTCTTTCAGGAAAAAGAAACATGGTGGGAGTTGAGGACAGGACAGACATGTCAGAAGATTATGACAAATTTCATGAAATTCCGGCATTCAAAGTGAAAAATGATCCAAGCATACCGCTAAATAAGGAAGATCCTCCATGGTTACGGACAAGAAGAGAACCAAAACACTAGATGTAGATGTTGGTGATGTAATGTATTAAACCTTTTGTGAATTAATCCTATTTTTCATCGTCATCATCATTTATTAATATTAAAAACCGGGACAAACCGGGACAAACAGGAATTTCTGAGATTGATGTAGGCAGGTACCAAAACACTAGACTAGGTAACACTTAGACATTTATTAATATTAAAAACCGAGACAAACCGGGACAAATCAGGACTAGCTAACACTAAGGACTAAAGCCACCCCCTTTAGTCATAATCACACCTAGTCCTATAGTACGCAGCTTCAAGGTCTTCTTCGTCATCGTCGTCATCATCGTCATCGTCACCTGCTACTCCGGAGATCCTCAGCCCAGCCATGGCATATACCGGGGCACCTGCCACTCTGGCCTCGGATTCACGGCGGGCGGGGGAGGAGTCTCCTGGAAGACGATGCCGCTACCGCTGGGCGAGGGAGGGGACTTCTTGTGGCTCAGTGGCGGGTGGACTTGTGGACACCACAGGCAAGGATGGTCTCCCCCGGCGATGTAGCGCATCACGCCGATGATAGTACGGTTCGCCCACCACAGACACCGGCCGGCTTCATTGTGGTTAACCGGGGGCAGGCCATCACCCTCGTACTTGGAGAGCTCCCTTTCCTGTCGGTTAGTGAAGAAGACATTCCAGGTGTCATAGTTGTCGGGATCCCACTGGGGATCCATCCGTTGCTCCGGCGTGAGCTCGTGGTAGAAGTAGTTCGTGATGGCCGCCTGTCGGGCAGAGCCTTGAGGCACAGGAGGGACAGGAACCCCTCCAACGCTCAGCATCCAGCCGGCGGGCGGCCGGTAGCCCAGCGGGCAAGGGTAGTTGGAGGCGAACAGCGCCTCGGTCTCCTCGAGGGTCAGAATGGCCCAGTAGGAACTCTCCATTGTTGTGAGATAGGAAGGTGTGGATGTATGGATAGCCATGGCATGGTCGGCCTATATATATATATGGAAAGGGCGGGAAAACATGGCGGGAAACGGTGGGAAATAGCGGGAAATATATTTAGTCCCGGTTAGTGGCTACAACCGGGACTAAAAGCACCGTTCAGAGGGAAAGGGCGGGAAAACATGGCGGAAAGCTATGGGATATGGCAGGAAATATCTTTAGTCCTGCTTAGTGGCCACAACCGGGACTAAAAGCACCGTTCAGAGGGAAAGGGCGGGAAAACATGGCGGGAAGCGGTTTGGATATGGCGGGAAAACGGGCATGCTTGTGTGTTGAATCGCGGCATAGTTTGTGATACGGTTCCCATATTGTGCATGCATGTGTATATTGGGACGGAGAACAATGTTGCAGGAGGAAGTTTTCCTTTTCGTCGCTCGGAAAAGCCATTTCCATTTTCCGAGCGCAAAAAGACGGGTCATTTTGTGAAGCAGCCACCAAAATACAGTTACAGAATGCTACCATTGCATTTTTATAAAATACTAGACCATCTTACATTAAGTATATCCCAACCGGGGGATCTCAAACCTTTCTGTCCTTCCCGAGTGAAAAAGACAAATGTCTGTCGAAGCGGTAGGAAGTGGGTCCGGTTTGAACTACATGTACATGATCTAACGTCCGTGATTTTTTGAAAAAATCATTTTTACACTCATAATATGTTGTTTCTTCAGAGATCCAATGCAAGTTCTAACATTATCATCCCCTATCTTCACGCACGCTGTTTTGACCTAAGTTCGAAACGGCAAAAAATTCAAAACGGGCATAAAAATTCAAAAAAGGTCCAAACAATGTAAATCCTTCGCGTGGTGTGATATTATATGACATAGTTGCAAGGAAAAATATCAAACTTGGTATACTGATTATGTCTCGAAAAAACTTTCACAAAATGACCTATCATATTCGAGGTTTCATGGCTTTCGGTCCAAGAGACGGATGTTATGTGTTGAATCGTGGAATAGTTTGTGATACGGTGCCCATATTGTGCATGCATGTGTATATTGGGATGGAGAACAATGTTGCAGGAGGAAGTTTTCCTTTTCGTCGCTCGGAAAATCCATTTTCCATTTTTCGAGTGCAAAAGGACGGGTCGTTTTGTGAAGCAGCCATCAAAATGCAGTTACAGAATGCTACCAACGCATTTTTCTAAAATACTAGACCATCTTACATGAAATATATCCCAACCGGGGGATCTCAAACCTTTCTGTCCTTCCCGGGTGAAAAAGACAAATGTCTGCCGAAGCGGTAGGAAGTGGGTCCGGTTTGAACTACCGGTACATGGTCTAACGTGCGTGATTTTTTGAAAAAATCATTTTTAGACTCACAATATGTTGTTTATTCAGAGATCCAATGCAAGGTCTAACATTCTCATCCCCTATCTTCACGCACGCTGTTTTGACCTAAGTTCGAAACGGCAAAAAATTCAAAACGGGCATAAAAATTCAAAAAAGGTCCAAACAATGTAAATCCTTCGCGTGGTGTGATATTATGTGACATAGTTGCAAGGAAAAATATCAAACTTGGTATACTGATTATGTCTCGAAAAAACTTTCACAAAATGACCTATCATGTTCGAGGTTTCATGGCTTTCGGTCCAAGAGACGGATGTTATGTGTTGAATCGTGGAATAGTTTGTGATACGGTGCCCATATTGTGCATGCATGTGTATATTGGGATGGAGAACAATGTTGCAGGAGGAAGTTTTCCTTTTCGTCGCTCGGAAAATCCATTTTCCATTTTTCGAGCGCAAAAGGACGGGTCGTTTTGTGAAGCAGCCATCAAAATGCAGTTACAGAATGCTACCATCGCATTTTTCTAAAATACTAGACCATCTTACATGAAATATATCCCAACCGGGGGATCTCAAACCTTTCTGCCCTTCCCGGGAGAAAAAGACAAATGTCTGTCGAAGCGGGAGGAAGTGGGTCCAGTTTGAACTACGGGTACATGATCTAACGTCCGTGTTTTTTTGAAAAATCATTTTTAGACTCACAATATGTTGTTTCTTTAGATATCCAATGCAAGGTCTAACATTCTCATCCCCTATCTTCACACATGCCGTTTCAACCTAAGTCCGAAATGGCAAAAAATTCAAAACGGGCATAAAAAATTCAAAAAAGGTCCGAAAACCGGGGCTAACGGGGTGCGGGGCTGTGCGCGAAATGCGATGAGCCGAAAACCCTTTAGCCCTGTTTTGTAATACCCACCCCGCGCGCCCCTTTAAAGGGTGGTGACTATAAATACCCATCCCACACTCGTCGGCACAATCGAACTGGAGCACGCAGATCCTCCTCAAGGCTGCCAACCACTGCCTCACGCCCTCCTCCTCACTGCGCCGCCTCGCCTCTTTCAAGCAGCGGACCGCCGCCCGAGCCTCTCTCCCGACCTTGGCGTCGCCTCCCACTGTGTGAGCCTCACCTGCAGGCCCGCCTCTCGCCACATAGCTTAGTTAATTAGGGTTAGTGTAATTTTAGTTAGTGTAAATAATTTAGTTAGTGTATTTGTTAGTGTAATTTAGAAGTTGACACACAGGTCATACACAATTATAAAGACAACCATATGGCTCCTGCCGGTTGTGTACTCATCGACATGCAAGTCGTGAAACATTACAAAACATGATCATCGCATACAATATACACATCACATCTTGGGCCATACCATATCACAGAAAACACTCCCTGCAAAAACAAGTTAGACGCCTCTACTTTGTTGTTGCATGTTTTACGTGGCTTATGGGAGTAGATGCTAAGAACGATTCTTACCTACGGAAAGCCACAACGGTGATATTATGGTTGCCAAACTCTGGTGTTAATACCATGACAACTATATTTAGAGAAACTGACATTCACCAGCTGCATGTGTGGTACAAGCCACACGTCAAGTGCGGAGCCGGTCTCGCGAACGACGTCGCGTAAGGTTGGCCTGGACCACTTCAATCTCACTATCCCGCGTCATAAGAAGAACACAAACAAGAGGCTTCTGCAGAAAATATCAACGCTCGCGCAACAACCATGTTGCGTTCTACTCGTGAAACACATCTACACATAGATCTAGCTCGATACCACTGAAGGGTTTCATAGCATAGTAAATCAAAATTTTCTACCGATGCTAACAGAGGGAAAGCCAAGATCTAATCTAGGAGATGCAATCAACGAGAGATTGGATTAGATATTCATACCTTGAAGATTCGCACATGAACGCCGGCGTTAACGTGGGTGATGTAGTCGCTCGCTTCTCCTCCTCGCGATCCGATCCGATCTAGCACCACAAGTGGCGGTGCCTCCGTGAGATGCACACGCAGCACTCGGCCTCCTCCTTCCTCGGACCAGCAAGTATGGTGGAGAGATAGATTGGATCTACAACACGACGCGTGGTGTATATGGTGGAGAATTTCTGCAGCAGGCTTTCGCCTACAAAAATCGGGAGGGAGAGAGGAAGGCGCAGGCTACTAGGGCTTGGAGGAGGTGTGTGTGTGGGGAGGCGCACCACCCCTCTATATAGAGGGCGGCCAGCCCTTGCCCTCCTCCAAGCCTATCTCTAGTTTAAACAATTTAAACTCCCTTATCTAGAAATCCTATCTCTAGTTTAAACAATTTAAACTCCCTTATCTAGAAATCCTATCTCTAGTTTAAACGAGTTTAAACTTATCTAGGATCGGCTGGGCCCTATGGGGCCTTGTGCCCCTGGCCCAATGCGCCAGGACACTCCCTCATAGGCCCATGCCCCCCTCCCGAAGGTGGGGCCACGTTGGTCCTTCGAAGGTTCTATAAGCTTCCGTACAATACCGATTAACCCGGAACAATTCAACTCCAAAACTGCACCGCTTATATGAATCTTATTCTCCGGACCATTCCGGAACCTCTCGTGATATCCCGGATCCCATCCGAGACTCCGAACAAAAATTCATAAACCAATTATCCAATCTATCCTAGCGTCGAGATACGTTAAGTGTGTGACCCTGCGGGTTCGAGAATATGCAGACATGATCTTCTATCAATAATCAACAGCAGGGTCTGGGCACCCATATTGACTCCCACACATTCATCGATGATCATATCGGATGAACCACGATGCCAGGATTCAATCAATCCCATATATATTCCCTTCGTCTCGCGATATTTTACTTGCTCGAGATTCGATCGTCGGTATCGTCATACCTAGTTCAATCTCGTTCACAGCAAGTACTTTACTCGTTCCGTAATCCGATATCACTTTGTGATTAACTCCTTAACCACATGCTTGCAAGCGGTGTTGATATCGATTACCGAGTGGGCCCGAAGTATATCTCTCCAACTTGGGAGGGACAAATTCCATCTCGATACATACAACCGAACAGATACTTTCCGATCACCTGAGAGACACCTTTATGATCACCCTCTCATAGGATGACGTTTGATGACCTCAAAGCTTTCTTCCGATACCAGGGAGTTGCATTATCTCATGGTCTAAGGAATACAATATTTGACATAGGAAAAGCTTCAAAGACGAACACGATGACACGATCTAATTGCTGCTTTGTTTGGGTCTATCCACCATATCATTCTCCCAATGATATGATCTCATTATCAATTGACAACTCATGTCTATGGTTAGGAAACCTTAACCATCATTGATCAATGAGCTAGTCCATAGAGGCGCATTAGGGACACGGTGTTGTTCACAAACCACACAAGTATTAAAGTTTCCGCTAATACAATTCTAGCATGGAATATAAACTTTATCATGAACAAGAATTATAATAATAACATCTTTATTATTGCCTCTAGGGCATAATTCCAGTCTCCCACTTGCACTAGAGTCAATAATCTAGTTTACATTTGGCAACAATCTCACACCCATGGCAATCGAGGTGTTGATCATGTTTTACGTGGAAGAGGTTTAGTCAATGGATCTGCGACATTCGGATCCGTATGTACTTTGCTAATCTTCGATCTCCATCGCTATATAATCTCGGATTATATGAAACTTGCAGTTGATATGCTTGGTCTTTGGATGATATCTTGGTTCCTTAGCGAGTGCTATGGTGCCGGTGTTGTCACACAATATCTCCGATGGGTCCAATGCACTTGGAACCACAAGCTCGATGATGAAGTTTCGATCCAAACTCCTTCACTTGACGCCTGCGGCGACCATGTATTCGCTTCTCATGAGATCCGCGATCACGCTTTGCTTGCGCTTCTCCAGCTCACAGCTCCTCCATTCAAAATATAAACGTATCCCTCCGAGATTTAGAATCATCCTTGTCGGTGTCGAAACTAGCATCGACGTAATCTTTTATGACAAGTCGCTCATCACCCCATAGACTAAGAACATTTCTTTAGTTCTATTTAGGTACTTTAGGATGTTCTTCACGGCTGTCCAAAGGTTCCACTCTGGATCACTTTGATATCTGCTCGTCAAACTAAGAGCATTGGACACATCCGGTCTAGTACACAAGATGGCATACATGATGGAACCTATGGCGAGGCATAAGGCACTTTGCTCATAGCTTCCTATCATTTCATCAGCTGGACACCGAGCCTTGCTCAATATCTTACTGACAACATAGGCCTTTCAACCTTTCTTTGCCTTATCCATTCGAACCTTTTCGAACTTTGTCTAGGTATGTACCGCTTAAAGCTATCAGCGTCTTTGTCTATCTCTATAGATTTTGATGCCCAATATATAAGCAGCTTCACCTAGGTCTTTCATTGAAAACACTTGTTCAAATAACTCTTCACATCGTTAAGCATGTTGATGTCATTTCGATAATCAATATGTCATCCACATACAATGGCGTAAACGTCACCGAGCTCCCACTCACTTTCTTGTAGGTACAAGCTTAGTAGCAATTTGGAACAAATCCAAAGCTCTTGATCACTTGATCAAACGAAGGTTCCAACTCCGAGATGCTTGCTTCAGTCCATAAATGGAACGCTGAAGTTTGCATACTTTACTAGCATCCTTAGGATCGACAAAACCTTGGGTTGCATCATATACAACTCTTCATCAATGTTCCCATTGAGGAAAGCGATCTTGACATCCACCGCCATATTTCATAATCATGAAACGCAGCAATTGCTAATAAAATCCGAATGGACTTAAACATCGCTACGGGAGAGAAAGTCTCATCGTAGTCAACACCTTGAACTTGTCGAAAACCTTTTGCGACAAGCCGTGCTTTATAGACGGTAACATTACCATCCGCGTCCGCTTTCTTCTTGAATATCCATTTGCACTCAACGGCCTTTCGGTCGCTAGGAGGATCCACCAAAGTCCATACTTGGTTTTCGCTCATGGATCCCAATTCGGATTTCATGGCTTCCAGCCATTTCTCAGAGTCTGGGCTCATCATCGCTTCCTCATAGTTCGTAGGTTCACTGTCTTCTACCAACAAGACAGTCAAGACAGGGTTGCCGTACCACTCAGGAGGGCACGCGACCTTGTCGACTGCGACGCTCGATGTGAGATCGTCCAAGCTTCATGATCCTTGTCATTAGCTTCCTCTATTGTTGTGCAAAGGCATGGAACAATTTCAGATCTGCGCTACTATCCAATTCAAGAGAAGGTTCAATAACCTCGTCTAGCTCTACTTTCCTCCCACTCACTTCTTTCGAGAGAAAATCCTTCTCAAGAAAGGAACCGTTCTTCGACAAACACTTTGCCTTCGGTTACGTGATAGAAGGTATACCCAATAGTTTCCTTAGGGTATCCTATGAAGACGCATTTCTCGCTTTGGGTTCGAGCTTGTCCGCATCAACTTCTTGACGAAGCTTCGCATCCCCAAACTTTAAAACGACAACTTATGTTTAGCACCAAACCACAGCTCATACGGTGTCGTCTCAACGGATTTAGATGGAGCCCTATTTAAAGTGAATGCGGTTTCTAATGCATAACCCCAAAATGATAACGGCAAATCAGTAAGAGGCATCATTGATCGGACCATATCTAATAGGGTTCGATTCCGCTCGAACACACCATTCTTGTTGTGGTGTTCGGGTGGCGTGAGTTGTGAAACGATTCCACTTGCTTTAAGATGCGTGAGGAAATCATAACTCAAATATTCACCTCCACGATCAGATCGTAGAAACTTAATCTTTCTGTTACGATGGTTCTCCACTTCATTCCGAAATTATTTGAACTTTTCAAACGTTTGATTTATGTTTCATTAAATAGATATACCCATATCTACTTAAGTCATCGGTAAAAGTGAGAAAATAGCGATATTCACCGGCCGAAACACTCATCGGTCGCATACATCGGTATGTATGATTTCCAACAAGTCCGTTGCTCGCTCCATCATACCGGAGAACGGGTTTTGATCATCTTGCCCATGAGGCATGGTTCGCATGTGTCAAATGATTCAAAATCAAGAGACTCCAAAAGTCCATCGAATGGAGTTTCTTCATGCGCTTTACACCAATATGACCTAGACAGCGATTACCACAAATAAGTAGTATTATCACTATCTACTTTGCATCTCTTAGCCTCAATGTTATGGATGTGTGTTTCATCCCTTTAGATTTAGAAGAAATAAACCATTCACAAGAGGTGCATGACCATAAAAGATGTTACTCATATAAATAGAACAACCATTATTCTCCGATTTAAATGAATAACCGTCTTGCAATAAACATGATCCGAAATAATGTTCATGCTCAACGCAGCACATAATAACATTTATTAAGGTTTAAAAATAATCCGAAGGTAAAACTAAGGAGAGCGTGCTGACGGCCATCACATCAACTCTTGATCCGTTGCCAACGCATCGTCACCTCATCCTCGCATGGCCGTCTATTCCGTAGCTCTGCTTTGAGTTACAAATATTAGCAACGAACGGTATCAAATACCCGTGCACTACAGCGAGGGCTAGTAAGGAAAACATCAATAACATGTATATCAAATATACCTTTGATGGTGCCAGCCTTCTTGTCCGCTAAGTACTTGGACGATTCGCTTCGAGGACCCTGTCCTTGCAGAAGCACTCGGTGTCCGCTTAGGACCGGACACGAGCTTCTTCTCGCCAGGGCATTGCGCTTGCCGCCCTTCTTGAAGGGCTTCTTTGCTCCTTACCTTTCTTAAAGGAGGGCTTGTTGACCATCAACACATGATTATCCTTCTTGATGTCCACTTCCGCAACCTTGACTTTGCGAAGAGCTCGGTGATCGTGTCGGTGGAACCAATCGATTATGAGTCACTACAAAACTTTTGTAGCTGGGAGGAGTGATTGCAGAACCCTGTCAATCTTGAGATCCTCCGAATCGTGCATTCCAGTTTCTCAAAGCGTTGAGTGTAGCCCGACATCTTTATGGCGTGCTCACTAGGAACTCCTTCCTCCATCTTGCGATTAAAGAACTTCTCGAGATCTCATATCTCTCGAGCGGGCTTGAGTCCAAACATGGTTTTCGGCTCCTCGAGAATCTCAAAGGGCAGGATAGGTTTCAAAACGATTTTGAAGCTCGGTTCCATAGCAAACAACATGGTGCTCTTAATCACACCATAATCATCTTTCTTGCGATCGATAGACAACTTTCTCATCGGTAGCGATTCAGCAGGGGGTCACCTAACGCCTACCAAGGACATAGTCCTTTCGTCCATGACAGAATGATTCTTAGATTGCGGAACCAATTGGTGAAGTTAGACCCATTGTTTCTAAGCTTTTCCTTCTCAGCAAAAACGTTGAAGTTGAAGTTGGACTTGGCCATGTGATCTACAGTATTTGCAAGTACAATTTAGACTATGTTCATGATAAATAGTTCAACTTAATCAAATAACTAGATGAACTCCCACTAAATTCAACATCCCTCAAGTTGTTTAGTGAACACGATCCAAATTCACCACACCTAATCCGATCATCACGAGAAGAGATGTGGTTTCAATGGTGGAAAACAAAGTGTCGATCATATCATTCATATGACTCATGCTTAACCTTTCAGTTCTTGTGTTCGAGGCCATGTCTACATGCTAGGCTCGTCAAGTTAAACCCAAGTATTTCGCGTGTGCAAAACTGGCTTGCACCCGTTGTATCTCAGCGTAGAGTCTATAGCACCCGATCAAGACGTGATGCTTGGAAACGCGAACTTTCATAGCGGTGCATACTTGGGGAGAACAGTTTTATCTTGATCTTTAAGTGAGGAATCATCTTATAATGCTACCGTCGCGATCTAAGCATAATAAGATACATAAAGGGATAAACATCACATGCATATAACTTTATGTGACATGGTATAGCCAATCTTCGCGCAATGATCTCCAACTTGTGCGTTCTGGCATGATCTCCATCACTCCACCATGATTGCCTCCACCACGAATAGCAACTACAACTATTGCTAACTACTTAGCGATAAATTGAAACTATTACATGGCATATAAGAAGTTGACACACAGGTCATACACAATTATAAAGACAACCATATGGCTCCTGCCGGTTGTGTACTCATCGACATGCAAGTCATGAAACATTACAAAACATGATCATCGCATACAATATACACATCACATCTTGGGCCATACCATATCACAGAAAACACTCCGTGCAAAAACAAGTTAGACGCCTCTACTTTGTTGTTGCATGTTTTACGTGGCTTATGGGAGTAGATGCTAAGAACGATTCTTATCTACGGAAAGCCACAACGGTGATATTATGGTTGCCAAACTCCGGTGTTAATCCCATGACAACTATAGTGAGAGAAACTGACATCCACCAGCCGCATGTGTGGTACAAGCCACACGTCAAGTGTGGAGCCGGTCTCGCGAACGACGTCGCGTAAGGTTGGCACGGACGCTTCAATCTCACTATCCCGCGTCATAAGAAGAACACAAACAAGAGGCTTGCAACAGAAAACATCAACGCCCGCAACAACCATGTTGCGTTCTACTCGTGAAACACATCTACGCATATATCTAGCTCTGATACCACTGAAGGGTTTCGCGGCATAGTAAATCAAAATTTTCTACGGATGCGAACAGAGGGAAAGCCAAGATCTAATCTAGGAGATGCAATCAACGAGAGAGATTGGATTAGATCTTCATACCATTGAAGATTCGCACAGCGGAACGTTCGTCGGAACGTGGGTGATGTAGTCGTACTCGCTTCTCCTCCTCGCGATCCGATCCGATCTAGCACCACAAGTGGCGGTGCCTCCGTGAGATGCACACGTGCAGCACCTCGACGTCTCCTCCTTCCTCGGACCAGCAAGTATGGTGGAGAGATAGATTGGATCTACAGCACGACGGCGTGGTGTATATGGTGGAGAATTTCTGCTGCAGGGCTTCGCCTACAAACAGTCGGGAGGGAGAGAGGAAGGCAGCAGGGCTACTAGGGCTTGGAGGGAGGTGTGTGTAGGGGGGAGGGGGCGCACCACCCCTCTATATATAGAGGGGGGCGGCCAGCCCTTGCCCCTCCTCCAAGCCTATCTCTAGTTTAAACAATTTAAACTCTCCCTTATCTAGAAATCCTATCTCTAGTTTAAACGATTTAAACTCTCCCTTATCTAGAAATCCTATCTCTAGTTTAAACGAGTTTAAACTTATCTAGGATCGGCTGGGCCCTATGGGGCCTTGTGCCCCTGGCCCAATGCGGCCAGGACACTCCCTCATAGGCCCATGCCCCCTCCCGGAAGGTGGGGCCACGTTGGTCCCCTTCCGGAAGGTTCTAGAAGCTTCCGGTACAATACCGATTAACCGGAACAATTCAACTCCAAAACTGCACCTTATATGAATCTTATTCTCCGGACCATTCCGAACCTCTCGTGATATCCCGGATCCCATCCGAGACTCGAACAAAATTCATAAACCAATTATCCAATCTATCCTAGCGTCGAGATCGTTAAGTGTGTGACCTGCGGGTTCGAGAATATGCACATGATCTTCTATCAATAATCAACGGTGAAGCAGGCACCCATATTGACTCCCACACATTCATCGATGATCATATCGGATGAACCACGATGCCAGGATTCAATCAATCCCATATATATATTCCCTTCGTCTCGCGATATTTTACTTGCTCGAGATTCGATCGTCGGTATCATCATACCTAGTTCAATCTCGTTCATAGCAAGTACTTTACTTGTTCCGTAATCCAATATCACTTTGTGATTAACTCCTTAACCACATGCTTGCAAGCGGTGTTGATATCGATTACCGAGTGGGCCCGAAGTATATCTCTCCAACTTGGGAGGGACAAATTCCATCTCGATACATACAACCCAACAGATACTTTCCGATCACCTGAGAGACACCTTTATGATCACCCTCTCATAGGATGACGTTTGATGACCTCAAAGCTTTCTTCCGATACCAGGGAGTTGCATTATCTCATGGTCTAAGGAATACAATATTTGACATAGGAAAAGCTTCGCAAAGACGAACACGATGACACGATCTAATTGCTCTGCTTTGTTTGGGTCTATCCACCATATCATTCTCCCAATGATATGATCTCATTATCAATTGACAACTCATGTCTATGGTTAGGAAACCTTAACCATCATTGATCAATGAGCTAGTCCATAGAGGCGTACTAGGGACACGGTGTTGTTCACAAACCACACAAGTATTAAAGTTTCCGCTTAATACAATTCTAGCATGGAATATAAACTTTATCATGAACAAGAATTATAATAATAACATCTTTATTATTGCCTCTAGGGCATAATTCCAACAGATCCTGCATTAGACAGTCTGATGGGCCCATCTCAGCGGAGAAGCAGTGTGGGTTCCACGGAGGTACAAGCTAATAATCTAATACTGATGGATAATAATGCACCGGTGATAGATGATACGGCCGGTGCAACGATGGTTCACTACCCCGTGGATGAAGTCGAGGCAAGGAAAGCTTGTGATCTACATGTCACAGTGAAGAATATTTCTATGAAGGTGGCGCTCGTATTTGCTTTACCTTGTCCACCGGAAGCGACCTAACATGGAAGTCAGATTCCAGCTGGTTATGCTCGTGTCGGTGTGGATGAATTTGAACCGACATGTCGATCACTTGAGCTTGACATCCCTGCAGGCTAAGGGTAGAAAACACTGGGAGAAGTGGAGGGTGGGATCATTCTTTGGAAAAAACATCGTGTTTCGGGATGGGCGCCAAGGCAATCTTCTCCTCCGAGAAGCAATCCATCACCTCCGAGGCCACCATCACCTCCAGTCCACCGTCTCCACCAAGAAACAATAGTCCACCCTTCATGAGGAGGATCGCGGCGTGATCGATCTCCATCTCCGGCGCCTTCGCCCACTGAATCAAAGGGAAGAAAGCTGAAGAATAACACCGCTACAACGAGGGAGACCCGACGCCGAAAACAACAAGATCCCCTCCCAAGAGTACCGCCATCTCCTCCCAAGTTAGCTTATCACCGGACTGATGAGGAAAGCGCGGTGATCTCCTGGGCCGAAGTGAAGGCCCATTTTGCACCAAAACAACCCGAGCCACAGGTGCTAGTTGATCCAAAAGTCAAGAAGCACTTCAAGGCATTCCTTGAGCAACCACCCCAACATGTGTTAAATAGGAAAGATCACTATACACGCTGTCTTACGAAGACAATAAAAGAGAAGTCATGAAGCAGTACTGCAAGCGGGAGAAAATCAAAAGAAGTTGCCCAGCTCGGCAAACAGGAAAAACAATCCATCGCCCCGCTCAAGATGTTACCCCAGCCCACACAAGGTGGAATAAATATGGAATTAGCTATTAAATTATCCAAGGAGTGTAACATGCCGGTCGAAGCACTTCTAGACGGCGGAGATAATGTCGCCAAGGGACCAATAGCACCGAAATTTTTCTACGGGATCCTCCGTCAGTGAGGTATTCGATGATCTACCAAACCATATGTGACTGTTGCATATCTGGTACTTGAAAGTCACAAAGGAAGGGCGGCCATTTCTCCTATGTAAAGTTGGAGAGGAGTACTTCCGTCCAGATGAGATCTCCATTGAACTTTGTGAACTATTTCAGTTATTCAAGCTAGACGCCCTCGACAAGTCCCTCCTCGGCTGCTATTGTCTGTAAGTAATTAAGTCACTAACTCAGCTCATTCAATTCATTTTCTGTCTTTATCCTCACTATATCTCCTTGTGTATGCTATTATATATGCATAATGAAGATTCAAGAATATAGCAGAAATTCAATCTACAGCATTGGGTTCGTTGACCCAAACTGAGTTAATGGACATAAGCTAATAAATAACCTCGAGAAAACGAAGGATAACTTGCTAATGTTTTTAATGGAGCAACATTACAAGACACAAATACTATTTCCTTACAACTATGGGTGAGAGTCTTACTGTCTTGTACACATTCAATTTTTGTTTACTCGATGTTAAGTGTATATAAACGTGCGCAACTACCACTGGATTCTTCAAAACATTAACGTTGACCGTGCAAAAGTTGAAATCTCGGACTCGTTAAAGAAGCCGATGGAAGACTACCGCAGCATAATTGATTGCCTCCAAAAGTAATTTCAATCATTATCGCACTATATCTGTCTCTTTCGTTCATTCTCTGAGATGTAAACTAATTAATAACTTATTCATTTTTTTGCCGGACAGGGTTTGGAAAAGGTTCACGAAGGAGGTTCAGGGTGAATGGCGTGAGGAGCTCACTTTCTTAATGTCCCGGTCCCGGTAAGTAGTACGAGAGCTAGGTCCTCGCATCTCTTCAATTCGAGTATCTATACAATTATCATGCTTGATTATTATTTGATTGAATTATATTCTCGATCGAAAAGTGTGCGACGCAGTCACAGGGGACAAATTTATATGGATATTACGTATGCGAGTTCATTCGTGGGTGTATGAAGCAGGTCACAGACTTTCTTCGAGTATGTAAACAATATATTCACAATTTATTCTATACCATAGTTTTTGTTGAGTTCCATTCATAATAATGATCTATTTCTTTATATATAGTTGGATGCGATGCGAGATAAGCTCCTACCACATGAGCGCCTACTAGCAATTCAAGAGGAGTTGTCAGAATTTTTGCTCAGGGATATCATAAACTCAAAAGGAGAGTATAACGTGGATAGACCTTCGTGTAATCGTGGATAGACACAAAAGGACAGTATCCGTGTAATGTAATGATCTTCGTGTAAATCAATTAGACGAGCTCTAGTCTCGGTTGTGTATATATTTATATCTTTATGTAATCGTGAGAGAAATTATATTATATATGCATCAATGTATACAGCGTATAGTAGCGTAGAATAATATGTATATGCAAACACAAAATAAAAAATAATCAAACACAAAAAAAGAAAACTCTAAAACCCTAAAACACACCTAGGGCTGTCAACGAGCCGAACTCGAGCGAACATTGTTAGGCTCGGTTCGAGCTCGGTAGAAGCTCGAGCCGAGCTCGAGCGAGCCTAGGTTGACCTTCGAGCCTAGATCTAAGTTCGAGTTCGGCTCGACCAAAGCTTGAGTAGGCTTGAGCTTGGTTCGTTGAAGCTCGGTAAGAAAATTTCAGTATATTCAAAGATAGACATGCAGCTACATAGCAAGAAAATAGTAAAACTTGAAAACCGAATAGCAGAAATGACTCGGATTCTTGCGTAATAGTAGTCTCATATAATAATAATATAGTGTCAACATGCCAACACAATTATTTTAGCAGTCTTACAGCAGATAGAATAATAATAGAAGTCTCAATTTTGCGGTTGTACAAAAATCACGAGCTTTATCGAACAGTTTGAGTTCGGCTCGTCTAAGCTCGCGAGCTCGAAAACAGGCTCGAGCTTGGTTTGTTAGAGAGACGAATCAAGATCGAGCCGAGTTGTTAACGCGCCGAACTCGCACAGTTTGTAAAGCCCGAACTTTTTTGACATCCCTAAACACACCTGCCACGGCAGCAGTTTGGTGCAAAACGCTGCCGCGGCAGAATAATTTTAGTCCCGGTTCATGTTACGAACCGGGACTAAAGATCCTCCAGCCCTGCGCGCGCAGCGGGGCCACGTGAAGACAAACTAGTTCCGGTTTGTAACAGAACCGGAACTAAAGGCCTAACGTTTACTCCCGATACGTTAGTCCTGGATTGCTATCCGTAACTAAAGCGTCTTACAAACCGGGACCAATGTTCTGTTTTCTACTAGTGTTAATTCTAGAATACCGATGAGAATATTAATTAGTGAACCACTTCAAGGTAAAATCATGATCATAGATAATGGACGACTCATTCTTCCTAGGCTACACGTTGTGCTCTGTTATACCATGCGTGTCTCTCCCAACGCCATTGCGTGAATCGGTGCCATGGTCGGTCAATGTCCAACTGAATCACGCTGCTGCACAAAGGCTACTTCATGTGCAATTAAATTACTTAAATGTTTGATTCAAAAAAAATTGAAGGATGTCATATGGGTATGTGATATTTCCTCTTCCCCTTTTCATATAAAATAAATAAATACGATTTTCTGCATTCATTGAACCCTAGTTCAGGAAAATAATAAAAAACAACCATCCTGATTGGCATGTTTCTTTCCGAGATGACCGATAATGCTTTAGAAACAGGACTTAGTTGTAAAGTTTATTGTTCAATCAAACCACATCCAGACAGATGACTTGACTGGCCCGTGTGGCATATATTGGTTATGGTTGTTATTTTTATAGGAAACTTTTTCAAAATTGATAGATGAAGTACGTAGTGTACTCTTACCTACCAAGAAATAATACACGCTCGATACTCTCAGAGCTAGCACCACGGCACTATATATCTGACAAGTACGAAGAGCCTACCACCAATCTCACTTGCACCTTGTTCCTTTTCTTTTAGTTTGCGGATACTTAAGGCCGCACGCTGATACATGCATACAAGACCGAGAGAAAGCGGTGAGTAAGATGTGGAGAACAAGATAACGAAGCATATAGCAATGGTTAATTTAATTACTGACTCATGTTGTCTAGGATGCACTTTTCGCTGTGTTATACCATGTGTGTCTCCCAGTGTCACGGTTGGTCGCTCCTTCTCTTACTCTAACCAACTTGTCGTCTCCTTTTCCTCTTGAATCAAACGACCACCCAAGCGCTTCTCTCACCACTTCATGATGGACGATGGCCACATGACCCGCTAATGGAACATGGCTTCACGACCATGCCACTTCATGTGTTATCCCTGCTTGCAAGTGCTCTTCATCACCCATTTTATACATGGTTCATCGCTTCTCTGCGTCGAGAGGATTGTCGTCTAAGGCTTTGCATGGGTGCCTCCACCAATCAGAGTAGGGCGACACACTACAGGAATGGCCAGATGCGCCGACGGCCGTCGGCGTAGCCGACAGCCAAACGTCGGGGCCGTCGGCGTAGCACCGCACCAGGCCAGCCCAACTGGCCAGCCCTCGGCGTAGCCAAGCCGTCGGCGTAGTATACACTACACCGACGGTCACCCTCGGCGTAGTGGCGGCCCACGCGAGCTAAGCGGACGCGCGTGGCAGCACGGAGACGGCGCTAACGGTGCCGTCGGTTAGGCCGACAGCGACCCTCGGCATAGCATACGCCGAGGCCACCCTCGGCGTACCGAACGCGTCGGACGGTCACCTCGGCGTAGCCTTCTCTATTTTCAAATATTTTGTATTTGCATCAATTATTTATATATTTTTATTAATTGGATAATTTCGTACTCTGAATAGCAGTCTACACGTCCACATGAAATGTCGTTATAATCTTCTCACACCCCGAGAAATTTCTATATGTTTGTAAGTGTTATTATCGCATGTGGTTCTCAATAGCACTCACCACGACCACATGAAGTGCTTGCATGTGTCCCCCCTCGCATGCATGCGCTCTAACCTAGAGGCGAAGGTTCCGTACCCGTATAAGGGGGAATCTCCCGTCAGTGAAACCGGTAGGAGAGTGCCCCAACAGAACCAACATGGTTTGACATCACCCTATGACCTAAAAAACACAAAACAAGAGAGCTACTGGCTACCTGTCGAGGAACGTCTAGGGGGTAGACGATCCGAGTGTGCACAGAGATCGAGGGTTTGGGAGGAAGACCACGAGAACATCGGAATGAGATGAAAACTTGCATGTGCCCCTAGCATATGTGTGTGGGTGTGGTTAGAGGTTGGTATATAGGAGCTTGCATGTGTCCCCTCGCATGCATGCGCTCTAACCTAGAGGCGAAGGTTCCGTGCCAGATAAGGTGGAATCTCCCGTCGAGGTGAAACCGGGTAGGATAGTGCCCCAACTTGTGAACCAACATGGTTTGACATCACCCTATGACCTAAACAAACATAAAACAAGAGAGCTCGCCGGGCTACTCTCTGGGAGGAACGTCTAGGGGGTAGACGATCCGAGTGTGCAGAGATCGAGGGTTTCACGAGGAAGACCACGAGAACATCGGAATGAGATGAAAACTTGCATGTGCCCTAGCATATGTGTGTGGTGTGGTGAGAGGTTGGTATATATAGGTGCTTGCATGTATCCCCCTCATGCATGCACTCTAACCTAGAGGCGAAGGTTCCGTACATATAAGGGTGGAATCTCCCGTCGAGGTGAAACGGGTAGGATAGTGCCCCAACTTGTGAACCAACATGGTTTGACATCACCCTATTACCTAAACAAACACAAAACAAGAGAGCTACGCGGGCTACCTGTCGAGGAACGTCTAGGGGTAGACGATCCGAGTGTGCAGAGATCGAGTTTCACGAGGAAGACCACGAGAACATCGGAATAAGATGAAAACTTGCATGTGCCCTAGCATATGTGTGTGTGGGTGTGGTGAGAGGTTGGTATATATAGGTGCTTGCATGTGTCCCCCTCGCATGCATGCGCCTAACCTAGAGGCGAAGGTTCCGGGCCCGTATAAGGGTGGAATCTCCCCGTCGAGGTGAAACCGGGTAGGATAGTGCCCCAACTTGTGAACCAACATGGTTTGACATCACCCTATGACCTAAACAAACACAAAACAAGAGAGAGCTACGCCGGGCTACCCCTGTCAGAGGAACGTCTAGGGGGGTAGACGATCCGATTGTGCACAGAGATCAAGGTTTCGCCGGAGGAAGACCACGAGAACATCGGAATGAGATGAAAACTTGCATGTGCCCCTAGCATATGTGTGTATGGGTGTGGTGAGAGGTTGGTATATATAGGTGCTTGCCTGTGTCTCCCCTCGCATGCATGCGCTCTAACCTAGAGGCGAAGGTTCCGGGCCCGTATAAGGGTGGAATCTCCCCGTCGAGGTGAAACCGGGTAGGATAGTGCCCCAACTTGTGAACCAACATGGTTTGACATCACCCTATGACCTAAACAAACACAAAACAAGAGAGAGCTACGCCGGGCTACCCCTGTCAGAGGAACGTCTAGGGGGGTAGACGATCCGAGTGTGCACAGAGATCAGGGTTTCGCCGGAGGAAGACCACGAGAACATCGGAATGAGATGAAAACTTGCATGTGACCCTAGCATATGTGTGTGTGGGTGTGGTTAGAGGTATATATAGGTGCTTGCATGTATCCCCTCATGCATGCACTCTAACCTAGAGGCGAAGGTTCCTGCAGTATTAGGGTGGAATCTCCCGTCGAGGTGAAACTGTAGGATAGTGCCCCAACTTGTGAACCAACATGGTTTGACATCACCCTATGACCTAAACAAACACAAAACAAGAGAGAGCTCTACTGGCTACCCTCGGGAGGAACGTCTAGGGGGTAGACGATCCAGTGTGCAGAGATCGTGGTTTCACGAGGAAGACCACGAGAACATCGGAATAAGATGAAAACTTGCATGTGCCCCTAGCATATGGGTGTGTGGGTGTGGTGATAGGTTGGTATATATAGGTGCTTGCATGTGTCCCCCCTCGCATAAATGCGCTCTAACCTAGAGGCGAAGGTTCCGTACCCGTATAAGGGTGGAATCTCCCCGTCGAGGTGAAACCGGGTAGGATAGTGCCCCAACTTGTGAACCAACATGGTTTGACATCACCCTATGACCTAAACAAACACAAAACAAGAGAGAGATACGCCGGGCTACCCCTGTCAGAGGAACGTCTAGGGGGGTAGACGATCCGAGTGTGCACAGAGATCAGGGTTTCGCCGGAGGAAGACCACGAGAACATCGGAATAAGATGAAAACTTGCATGTGCCCCTAGCATATGTGTGTGTGTGGGTGTGGTGAGAGGTTGGTATATAGGTGCTTGCATGTGTCCCCTCGCATGCATGCGCTCTAACCTAGGCGAAGGTTCGGGGCGTATAAGGTGGAATCTCCCGTCGAGGTGAAACCTGTAGGATAGTGCCCCAACTTGTGAACCAACATGGTTTGACATCACCCTATGACCTAAACAAACACAAAACAAGAGAGAGCTACGCCGGCTACCCTGTCGGGAGGAACGTCTAGGGGTAGACGATCCAGTGTGCACAGATCGTGGTTCATGGGAGGAAGACCACGAGAACATCGGAATGAGATGAAAACTTGCATGTGCCCCTAGCATATGTGTGTGTGGGTGTGGTGAGAGGTTGGTATATAGGTGCTTGCATGTGTCCCCTCGCATGCATGCGCCTAACCTAGAGGCGAAGGTTCCGGCCCAGTATAAGGGTGGAATCTCCCGTCGAGGTGAAACCTGTAGGATAGTGCCCCAACTTGTGAGCCAACATGGTTTGACATCACCCTATGACCTAAACAAACACAAAACAAGAGAGATCTACGCCGGGCTACCCCTGTCAGAGGAACGTCTAGGGGGGTAGACGATCCGAGTGTGCACAGAGATCAGGGTTTCGCCGGAGGAAGACCACGAGAACATCGGAATGAGATGAAAACTTGCATGTGCCCCTAGCATATGTGTGTGTGTGGGTGTGGTGAGAGGTTGGTATATATAGGTGCTTGCATGTGTCCCCCCTCGCATGCATGCGCTCTAACCTAGAGGCGAAGGTTCCGCCCAGATAAGGGTGGAATCTCCCGAGGTGAAACCGGTAGGATAGTGCCCCAACTTGTGAACCAACATGGTTTGACATCACCCTATGACCTAAACAAACACAAAACAAGAGAGAGCTACGCCGGGCTACCCCTGTCAGAGGAACGTCTAGGGGGTAGACGATCCGAGTGTGCACAGAGATCAGGGTTTCGCCGGAGGAAGACCACGAGAACATCGGAATGAGATGAAAACTTGCATGTGCCCCTAGCATATGTGTGTGTGGGTGTGGTGAGAGGTTGGTATATATAGGTGCTTGCATGTGTCCCCCCTCGCATGCATGCGCGCCTAACCTAGAGGCGAAGGTTTGTACCAGATAAGGGTGGAATCTCCCGCTGAGGTGAAACCGGTAGGATAGTGCCCCAACTTGTGAACCAACATGGTTTGACATCACCCTATGACCTAAAAAAACACAAAACAAGAGAGAGCTACGCCGGGCTACCCCTGTCAGAGGAACGTCTAGTGGGGTAGACGATCCGAGTGTGCACAGAGATCGTGGTTTCACGAGGAAGACCACGAGAACATCGGAATGAGATGAAAACTTGCATGTGCCCCTAGCATATGTGTGTGTGGGTGTGGTGAGAGGTTGGTATATATAGGTGCTTGCATGTGTCCCCCCTCGCATGCATGCGCTCTAACCTAGAGGCGAAGGTTCCGGCCCGTATAAGGGTGGAATCCCGTCGAGGTAAAACCGGTAGGATAGTGCCCCAACTTGTGAACCAACATGGTTTGACATCACCCTATGACCTAAACAAACACAAAACAAGAGAGAGCTACGGGCTACCTCACGAGGAACGTCTAGGGGTACGATCCGAGTGTGCACAGAGATCGTGGTTTCACGAGGAAGACCACGAGAACATCGGAATGAGATGAAAACTTGCATGTGCCCCTAGCATATGTGTGTGTGGGTGTGGTGAGAGGTTGGTATATATAGGTGCTTGCATGTGTCCCTCGCATGCATGCGCTCTAACCTAGAGGCGAAGGTTAGGGCCCGTATAAGGGTGGAATCTCCCGTCAAGTGAAACCGGTAGGATAGTGCCCCAACTTGAACCAACATGGTTTGACATCACCCTATGACCTAAACAAACACAAAACAAGAGAGAGCTACGCCGGGCTACCTGCTGGGAGGAACGCCTAGGGGGTAGACGATCCGAGTGTGCACAGAGATCGTGGTTTCACGGAGGAAGACCACGAGAACATCGGAATGAGATGAAAACTTGCATGTGCCCCTAGCATATGTGTGTGTGGGTGTGGTGAGAGGTTGGTATATATAGGTGCTTGCATGTGTCCCCTCGCATGCATGCGCCTAACCTAGAGGCGAAGGTTCGGGCCCAGATAGGGTGGAATCTCCCGTCGAGGTGAAACCGGTAGGATAGTGCCCCAACTTGTGAACCAACATGGTTTGACATCACCCTATGACCTAAACAAACACAAAACAAGAGAGAGCTACGCCGGGCTACCCTGTCGAGGAACGCCTAGGGGTAGACGACCTTCTTTCAAAAAAGTTAAAAAAAACCCCTAGACTGGCAAGCCACGTATGCAGATGCCGTCAGGCAGTAGCACTATCCTACTTTGGCTCCTCACGCCTCCGACCCTCCCTCCTCACCAACCGCCTCTCCTGCCTCCTCCTCCCTCCCCAGCTCCACCGGCTCCTCCCCACCTCCTCCTCCCCTCCCCGCCACGCCTTCCTCCTCCCCGAGCGGTGCCCGAGCTCCACCGCCTCCTCCTCCCCATCACTCGCCTCCTCCGAGCTCCACCGCCTCCTCCTCTGCCCCGGCCCTCCCCTGCCGCCGCCTCCCTCTGTCCTCCTCGCCGCCAGTCGCCTTCCTCCCTCCTCCTCCCCGAGCCGGTGCCCGAGCGCCACCGCCTCCTCCCTCCCCCACTGCCGCCTCCCTCCTCCTCCACCGCCTTATTCCCTCCTCCTCCTTCCTCCCGAGCTCGCCCCTCCTCCCGAGCCTCCTCCTCCCCACCTTGCCTCCCTCCTCCCTCCTCCCCTCCTCCTCCTCCTCCTTCCTCCTCCCGAGCTCGGCCCTCCTCCCGAGCCTCCCTCCTCCCAAGCTCCCCCCTCCTCCTCGAACTCGTCCCCCTCTGCAGGTACCTCCTCCACTCCCCTCTAGAAGCAAATATTTAATTTTGTTAGATTAAATCTTGTTGTTAATCTTGTTAGAATTTATTAGTTGCATCTATTAGTAGTTTATATCATTTGTTCGGATATGCATGCACGAGTTGCTAGGATTAAGCCGTTGGTTAGTGGCAAGCAAGCTTGGTCATATGGCGTTGAAGAGAGAAGCCACACTAGGGCCGTGAGTGTGTTGCATGTTTACTAAGGTGTTCTCTTTATGTCAATGTAGAATTTGTAGTGTTTCGAGTGACCATCCTTGGCGGACTGATCGTTCTGGGAGATGGTGTAGGTGACACTCGATCCCGTCTCCGGTTCCGCCGACCTCGACACTCGGTTGATCGACTACTTCCTCTACCCGAGGGTGAGAATATGTTCGCTCTCTTGTACCTAGGTTTATTTTTGTGTCTAGATCACCAAGTCATCGCGTCACCTAGGCGTCATCCCGATCAGAAGCGTTACGCGACTTAATATGCATTAGTGGTCTCGCATATTTTGGACCGTAACGCTTATGGCTTTTATCAGGCGCGGCGGATTCGTAGTTGGGTTTGGTTCTCCTGGCTCTACCTCGATTCGAGACAGATTTCGTGGCGCCTCGTTGTTCTCCGGATGCACATCCTCTTGGCTTTTGTCGAGACTTGTATCGGGAGAGCGGTGGGGAGGTGTCAAATTCGCTGGATCGGGTAGAACCAGGAGAACTTACCCAATCTACGGATCCGGCTGGTTAGGACCCTCTTTTCCTATTGGACATGTAGGTTGATGAATGCGTAAAAATATGAAGCATTTAATCTCGCTTGATATAAATGTTATATTTGTTGTTTGTCTCCCAACAAAGCGTAAGAGGATGGCTGATAATGAGTGGATGTACAAAGGGCTGTATTAGTGCGAATAATAAAATAGATTTATTGGCGGAACACTCATTTGTTAGTGAATGAGTTAGTGCGTGGTTCAAGGCAATTGTTCGGGCACTTTGTCCCTGCGCCATTGCACTAAGCGTCATCGTCAGGAAAGGATGACATGTATAAACACCTTCCGCAATATGGGTACATGTCTAACTATGTCACGCAAGTCGACTTTGCTCATTTAACGTGATGTAGGTGAGGTGATGCGTCGGCTCAATGGCAATGAGCACGATGGGATTAGAAACATTCTAGATGATCTTATCGATGCCGACCAGCCGAATTCGCCACCTACGGGAGGAATCACCGAACCGAGGAACCGCTAGAACCGGAGGAACCGGAGCCAACCGCGAAGGCCTTCCTTGATATGATGGCGGCTAAGAGGCCTCTGTCGAGGGTGCAAAGATTTGTCACCGATGCCATCTCTCGGTGTCTAGCCGACAAGTGCGATTCGCCACCCGTTCTCACTTTGAAGCTAATCGAGAACATGTGGTAACATGTTGCCGAAGGGCATTGTCCCAAAACCTTTCACGAAACGAAGAAACTCATGAAGGAGCTCAACATGGATTATGAAAAGATAGATTGTTGTCCAAAAGGCTGCCTTTTGTTTTGGAAACTGTTTGAGGGTGACAAGTATCGCTCCATTTGTAAGGCCTCTAGATATGAAGAGATAAAGGGAAGGATGGTCGTGAGGCAATGAAGGTCGCTAAGAAGATACTTCGGTATCTCCCATTCATAAAAAGAATCCAGCGGCTTTACTTGAGCGAGGAGACCGCCAAATGATGACGTGGCACAAGAAGGGGAAAAGATACGAGGACGGGCAGACGGAAGAAGATGGGACATCCATCCGATGGTAAGGCATGGAAGAACTTCGATGACAAATACCCCGTGAAGTAAGAGGCTCGAATGTTAGAATTGCGATAGCAACAGATGGCTTCAACCCATATGGTATGTCGACGGCCTCAGATACCGCTGGCCGGTGTATGTTATTCCGCCAATCTCCTCCCGAGTATTAATGCAACGGAAGACCATGTTTTTGTCGCCGATAATTCCGGGACTGAGTATCCGGGAAGAACTTGAGTGTCTACATGCAGCCGATTGTGGATGATTTGAACCACTCTTGGATACACGGACGTTGACATACGACCGAAAGCATCAAAGAGAAACTTTTGATGAAAGTTTGGTTACAATATACTATGCATGACATGCCCTGCGCCCTAACGTGCGGATGGTGTACATGGTAAGTGTCCATGCTCACAGTGTGCACCGACTTGAGTTCCTTTGGCTAAAGTCGGGTCGCAAATATGTTGCTTGACATGAATCGACAAGACCTCAAAAGAAATCATTCGTTCAGAAGATAGAAAGAACTTCAAGAAGGGCAAAGTTGTGCATGAAGTAAAGAGGTACCAAAGTTCGAGGGTGCGATTGTTGATGCCGATACGTGTTTGTGCTCATGCGCCGAACCGCCATCAATTTGCGGGATATGGTGTAACATAATTGGACTCACGTGGCAGCCTTTAACGAATCTCGTATTAGAAGGACCTCGAACTTCCCATAACATCGATGTGATGCACACAAAAGAATGTCGGGAGTCCTTTTCACACATTCTAACATTCCGGAAGTCAAAGGATAATGTCAAGGCTAGAGTTGATGTTGAGAAGCTTTGTGATAGGAAGAGATTACACATGCAGCCTCCACCGTCTGTCGAAAGAATTGGTTCAAGCCGCATGCCTACTCGCCTTGATAATGTCCAAAAGAAGGAGTCATTTAGGTGGCTCAAATACGTCAGATGTTCCCCGACGTTATTGTTCGAATATAAGTAAGGAGTCAATCTTTTGATGGGACAAGTCAATGGGCTCAAGAGTCACGACTATCATATATGGATTGAGCGGTGATGCTTGATGGTTCGAGGTATCTCCCTAAAAAGTATGGAAAAGTGCTTGAGTTGAGCCATTTCTTCCGCACCCTCCGGTAAGCGTATATGTCCTCCGTGATTGAGAAGCTGCAAGTTCAGGTGCCGGAGTTGCTATGCAATTTGGAGATGATCTTTCCGCCAGGCTTCTTTACTCCAATGGCACATCTCATTGTGCACCTCGCGAACGAGGCACTATTGGGGGGGGGTGCAATTTCGTTGGCAATTTTGTATTGAGAGAGAGTTTAGGTATATTCGAAAGATAACTGGAAACAAAGCCAAGATTGAAGCATGCATAACTGAAGCAACATGCCTTCGGGAGATGGAAGACGCCATGACAACCCATCGCCCGATGATGTTCCCACTATGCATAACCCGGTCTCTCGTTACAATGTCGACCTGCCCAAGAATGACCCCAATCTCGAACTATTCCAATTTCCCGGTGGCAAGGCCGGTAAAGGACTAAAATATAGGTTGCCGAAGGAAGAGAAGGATTGCATAATGCTCTATGTGCTTATGAACATGAAGGAAGTGGTCGATTTCATTAGGTAAAATGGTGAACACCCTATTTCTCTATGCAGCTAGTAACTCGGTCTCCGTCTAATGCTTATTTTCTCCTTCTTAGCGATTTCACGGATGAACAGTGGCCGGGACCGACTGATCCCTCTCCCATGGAGTTGGACACTCTACTGAAAGAGGGTGCTCCCGGAAATAAAAAAAACTTTGTGTCCTGGTTTATGGAAAAAGTAATTTCTAACCTGTCCCTCTTACCTTGCAATATGTGACTTGTCGCTCTTATTCCACGTAACTACTGAACGCAACAAATTCCTCTTGTACCTGTAGGGAGCTGATCCCAACGTTGAGATGTCAGATGAGCTGAAATGTGTTTCCCAAGGTTGTAACAGTGTCGTCATGAAGTATGAGAAGTATGATGTGAATGGGTTTCGCTTCCATACAGAGACGCACCAGAAAGGGCGACCGAATGCAAAAACGGTAAATACTGGGGTGTTCACCAAAGGAGCCGATTCCCTTGATTACTACGGAAGGTTAGAGAATGTATACGAGCTGACCTTCAATCGCATTTAATGTTGAACTCAATCTTGTTGTGTTCAAGTGCGACGGGTGTGGCCCAAGGTGGGGACTGAGAAGTACCCCTTCCATTGGGTTAGTTGAAGTTAGGCCTTCAACCACCTATAGCGGAGCCGACGTCTTTGTTGTTGCTCACCAAGCCAACCAAGTTTATTATTTGCCCTACCCATGCCAGAAAGCGGAACCTGTGGGAAGTCGTGTTCCGTATCGCCACATGGTAACCTACCGATTCCCTCTGAGGACGATTACAACAACATTAACCCTTTAACGTACGAGGGAATTTTCTATCAAGAGCAAGAGGACTTCGGACACTTTGATTTAGAACCGGTTGATCTTGAGGATCTTGGGAATGATGTAGAAACTCGGGGTGAGTCAGTGGTGAATCTACATGACATAAGTATGCTCGAGAAGCTCCATACCGAGAATGACAACGATGATGAGCCTACACCCTTCGATGAGAATCCAGATTTCTACTCTAAAGATAGTGATAGTGAGAATGAGAATGAGAATGATAATGAGAATGAGAATGAAAATGATAGTGAGTATTTATTTTTTAATGCATTTTATTTTGTCTTTGTGCTTAACTGTTTTCTTAATTGCATTATGCCTTTATTCTTTGTGTATACATTTTATTATGTCCTTGTGCTTAACTGTTTTCTTACTTAATGCGTGATTGAACAATATGAGCAGCAAGGCAACCAGTTCGTCCTTGCTTATCGCTAAAGCAGCGCAAGAAAAGTGCTACACGGAGGGGAGACAGCCAAATCCCAATCGCGTTACTCGATCTTGCTCCTCTTTGGCGGAGGACGGGGTCGAGGCCGAGGTCGAGGAGGACGAGGCACCACGGGAGGAGGCGTGGACTTTGACCCACCACCCTCTACTTCTGGAGACGTGGCTCCTGAGTTGTTCCTGACAGAGCAGCCTTTCAGGGCCGAGAGGGAGGAAGAGTCCGAGAGGGAGGCAGAGTCTGAGAGGGAGGCGGGGACCGATACAGAGGCGGACACTAGCCGCGAGTTGGTGGGGCCGAAGAAATTGCGGAATCATGGGGAATCGGGAGTCCCTGACGAGAAGTTTGAACCTAGGACTCAGGAGGCGAAAGCCCTTATTATTTCAGATGGCCTTGAGTAAGTGTACTAATTTGGCAATTTAAAACATTTTATTTCATGTTGGTTAATTATTGTGTACTAACGTTTATTATTGTGCAGCAATTGGACATTTCCTCCGGGGACGAAGCCTCGCCTTCCTAACAGCCTTGTTGGAGCTCTGATTAGGAAGTTCGCCTGCTATCACATTACCCACGAGGGTGACAGGAAGCTAGCTACCACTTGGGCGGACTACTGACTACCTGCTTTTCCGGCTCGATGCCGATCTTGTCATCACCAAGTTTTGGGTAAGGCATATTTCTCGAGTTATGTTCATACTTGATGACCCCACCGTGCTAACTCATGACTCTTATGCATGATTGAAGTGCTTTTACCGTGTGGCCGAGGAGGACCAGGAGAAGGCGCAGAGGACTTTGCTTGGGGCTTGTGTGAAGTTGACCCCCCAGGTGTGGTACAACCAGAAGGTCATGGCCGCTAGCCACTTCTGGGCTGACAGGGGCGTGAGGGTCAGGAAGGAAGACATTGTCGGTAGGAACCCTAATCCTGAGTACTCGATGACGCCAGAAGAGTACATGTCGGTGAGTAAAATGTCAATGAGATTCTACATTGCTTCTAAGTTGCCATTGCATTGTCTGGAGTTGAGTATTGCATTTTCAGGTTATCCCCGATTGAGCCGCATCGACTCGCATGGGAGGAGCTGGTTAGGACGAGGTGGCTCAGAGAAGACGAGGAGTTTGCAGCCTTGTCAAGGCGGAACGCGGATAACCAAGGCGATGGTGGAACGCACTGCGCAGGAAACCGCAACTTTGACCGCTTCAAGGGGAAGGTGGTACGTATATACATGGAACGACACGTGCATTTCGCTTATGTTTGTACTTCATATGCATAATATTTTCTTTTTCGCGATACAGTGGCGAGGCACAACCCGGGAGATGATTCATGACGTTGCGTCTATGAGATGATGCGCGAAGAAGCCCAATTACCGGAGCCTCAACCTCGTTCCCGTGTACTTCGCACTGCCCGAGCGACTTGGGGAACTACAAGACGATGGTGAAGGTTCGTCACCCCCATGTGGATGACCCCATTCACGCGGAGATCGACGAGTCGTTGGTCTGTCGGGCACGGATTGCAGCATGGACGCCTCAAGATTCTGAATAAGAAGGTCAAGCCTAGCCTCAACACGAGCTTCAGCGTCTCAAGGCTACCTACCCGCCGACGGCCCCCTATCCCTGCGTGGCCAGCCTCGTCGCTCGCCGAGGATGTAAGTTTTTCGCTTTCATCATCTTTATGACTTTTGTTCCTGCATGGCTAACCATTGACGAGATTCCTTGTATTTGAAATTGTAGCTCGAGTTAGACGCGGCCTCACGATGCCGCTTATGAGGAATATCGTGGCCTTTCAAGATCGAGGAGAATGCGATCTACATGCACACGTAAATGTAAGTCCAAACCTTTATTTTTGCAAAAGATACAAGTCCCACTTCCCCGTTTGTTGTACTACGGCGACTTCTAAACTATCTTGCAGGCCATGATGGTGAATATTCAAACTGGCGAATAGAGATTTAGGGCCCGTGCCTCCCATGCCAGTCCGATGCCATTTTGGCAATCGAAGGCTTAAGCTAGGACCTACTACGATCGACACCGGTAAGTTCTTTGCGAACCCACCGGTTATCGCTTTACTTTGCCTCGCAAGTTGCTAACATGTAGGCAACATGTAGGCAGGAGCTTCGGGAACCGGCACTTTGGCCACGCCTCGCGGATGGGCGTCAACACACCGCTTCATGACGATGGTCCATCTCCGCCATTCTCGCAGTGGTTCTCGAGCTTCACACTTCTCCTACCTCGCCAGTGGCTCTTCGCTGCTTCTCATGGACGCAACCTCGGCAGAGGTCGCCACTTTTCACCGGGGAGATCTCGGTACACCCCTCCTCCGAGTTGTAGGGATGTGTGATGATGTCGATGATCTTGTATGACTAATGTATGGATGATCCGGTATGGTGATGTTGATACATGTATGGCATATGTGATCTTGTTTCAATTGGTGTGGAATATATATTGCATGGATGTATGGATGATGTATGGATGTATGGATGATGATGTATGGATGTATGGGCTTTGTGAGTCTTGCTGCTGCTGCAAAAAATTCAAAAAATCAGCATTTGATACGCCGACGGCCTTGCCTCGGCGTAGGAGGTAAGCGTGACCAAATGGTCAAGGCTACGCCGACGCAAGGCCCTCGGCGTGGGCCAGCCGCTGCCGCCAAAGTCAGCTGCCTCCACGTGGCAGAGTACGCCGAGGGAGGTCGAGGCGTAGCAGCGCGCAAAGCCGCCACCGCCTCCACGTGGCGGTGACGCCGAGGGGAGGCCGTCGGCGTAGCAGCTGCGCCCAGCCGCCACCAGCCACGCGTGGCTTAGTACGCCGAGGAGGCCTTGGTGTAGACGGCCGCGATTAGCGGCGTGGACGACGCGGTCAACGTTCGCGACGGTCTCTCGCCGACGGGCGCCAGCCGTCGGCGTTGACCTCGCCGACGGTCTTGTCACGCCGACGGCCGCCGCCCGCCGAGGGAGAGGTCCGCCGAGGACGGTACGCCGAGGGCAGCCGTCGGCGTAGCTTATGCCGAGGGTTTTCCTGGCTACGCCGACGGCAATATGCCCTCGGCATACCGAGCTTCTCCTGTAGTGACATCCCAGGAGACCAATGTCCGTCTTGAGCAATGGGGCGAGGAGAACACGACACTATGGCACATCTAGGACTAGGAGTGCTTTGGTTAGGCTTTTGATCAAGGAGCTAGAAGTAGAGAAGTCACTAAGAAAGATACACATCATCGAGACTACATCGGCCGCCTACAAGAAGGTTCCGATGGCCGGCATCGTGTTCTAGGTTGCATTAGTTACATCGAGTTGCACACCCACACCACATCGCTCCAAGACATTGCCGATGTGGACAACTAGTATTAGAGTTAGTAGTTGCCACGGTCTCAATACCATACGTAAATCTAACCTGGAGTCTGTGTCATGTACGATAGGATTGATTCTGTACCGAGTCGGGCCACCCCCTCCTATAATATATTCTCACAAATGTGAGTCTCGAAAGTATCCGAGTAGTTGCAATCTACCTGGTCGTAAAGTTTAGACTAGGAGAAGTTAATGATCTGTTGGGTTCGCAGCATAGAAAACAAAAAAATCCTACGATGGGAACAACTAAGTACCAAGATCTATCTACTAGATACAAGCAACGGGTGGATATACATCCATAGAATACATACCCTCGAATACCGAATAGCATTAACGAGGTTGTACTCGTGGATGATGTAGCCGAATGCCTGCCGATCTCAAGATCGAGAAGAAGTCCATATGGTCCAGCAGGTCCAGCACCATCTAGTCCAGCACCGCAAAGCAGTGGTGCATCCGTGATCGCACACATGTCCGGGTACCCCGACAACCTCCGCGCTCTCGCTCCAGCAAAGCAGCGTAAGCAACAAATCCTTCCAGAAAAAGCCACCGAGAATATGTATCTCGCTGATCCGAGACCATGGAGAAATTCTAAAGGGGGGAGAGAGATCCTTCGCGAGGAGGTGTGCTTTGAGAGGAGGAGAGGGGGCCTTTTATAGGGAGAGGGGAGCACCCAAGGGGTTATGCGCCCAGCCATGGTGGGCTGCCCCCACCTCTTCCACATTCATGTGGGTGGAGCTCCCACTCAAAATGAAAAGCCTCCACTCCCATAAAAAAGCCTCCACTCAAAAATCCACTCACATGCATTAAATTTCCACCAAATTTAATGCAAGCTCTCATTTCAATAAAACTCTTTTATTTATTTATTCAAAATTTTGTTAGTTACTCTAATTAACAAACATTCACATAAAACCCCTTATAACATTTCAATTTCACATGCAGAACCAGTTTCAGCAATTTCAACCGAAACAATTTCGGTGTCTAGTGAAATAAATGGTGTCGGTATCCCTTAAGTGTCGGTATATTATTTGCTCCAAATGGTGTCGGTATTCCTTAAGTGTGTCACCCTACGGTTTGCGAATAATGTAGACATGATCGAGACCCCTCTCCGATCAATAATCAGCAGCGGGACCTAAAGATCTGTACTGACTCCCACATATTCAACGATGACTTATGTGATCGTGTGAACCCTATACGCATGTAACTCAATCCCTTTGTCTCTCAATATATTACATGTACGAGATTCGATAATTGGTATCTCCATACCTAGATTGATCTTGTTACCGACATGTACTCTTTTCTCGTTCAAGTGATATAACATTCTAGTGATCAAATCACTTTCTTGCAAGCTACTTAATATGATATCACCGAGAGGGCCTAGAGTATATCTCTCCATCATAGGGATGGACAAATTCCACTCTTGATCCATGAGCCTCAACATAACACCTTCTTAGCACTGAACCCATCTTTATAGTCACCTTGTTACGGTGTGACGTTTGATGTTATCAAGATACTCTTCCGGTGTTAGTGATTGACATGATCTCATGGTCTAAGGACTAAGATAACTTCGTATGATGTTATAGCAATATAAACACAATGACCTTGATCTTAATGCTATACTTTGGATGAATGTTCATCACACCATTCCAATAATGTTGTGACCTCGTTATTAACAACATCCAATGTCCATGATCAGGAAACCTTTGATGATCTTGTTAATCAACGAGCTAGTTTAGAACAGATGTATAACTAGGAACTTTCTTTTTGTTTATTAAACACACATGTATTAATACAATTATAGCATGTAAAATAAACTTTTATCATATACAAGGAATACGATAATAACCACTTTATTATTGCCTCTCGGGCATATTCCCTTCAGTATCCCACTTGCACTAGAGACAATAATCTAGTTTGAAAACTTCCCGTATTATACACCTATGGATGTCTGGTGTTCCATATATGCGATTGCAAGTGGTTAACATAATCTACGGATCTGAGACTTTCAGGTCCGTGTGTATTTTCATGTCTTTGCGTCTTCACACATCACTCATTCTCCAATGAGATGACATTGTATAAATTTGGTCTTTTGGTGAGACCTTTAGTTCCTTGGGGTTAAATCATGTCGATACTATTGTCGTACAATATATCTTTAGTGTTAGCCCGTTGCGAACCACGCCTTAGTTTGATAACAAACTACTTGACATAAATTCCCTCCTTTGCTGCTACTATAGCAGTCATATACTTAGCTTTTTGTTGTAGTATCCGTCATAATGTATTAACTTTAGAATTCATCCAAATACATCATGGAATCTCCTTTCCATTAAATTGTGCCACCCATAGTTTAAATTGAGATAAACTTAATTTGTATCTTGTGACAAAACTAGTATCAATGTAACGCTTTACAATGAACTATTTGTAATTGTTTGTCACCTCTATACAAATATATTCTTAGTTCTTCCAAAAGATCATAAGAATATCCTCACTATCGTCCAATGATCATTTTATGATTCATTCTGGTATATGCTCATAACACTTAGAGCATAGGACATATCTGGATGTGTACATATCATGGTATGTGTAGGGTTCGCAGCATAGAAAACAAAAATTTTCCTACGATGTGAACTATGTACCAAGATCTTATCTATTAGATACAAACAACGGGAGGATGTATATCCGTAGAGAACATACCCTTAAAGACCGACAAAGCTTAACGAGTTCAACTCGTGGTTGATGTAGACGATCTCTTGCCGATCTCAAGATCGAGAGGAAGTCCTAGCGCCGCAAATCAGCAAGGCATTCGTGCTCGCACACACGTTCGAGGCACCGAGCAACCTCTGCCTCCTCGTTCTAGCGATGCAGTGGAATCACAACTCTTTCTTGCCGAATAGCCATCGGGAACATGTATCTCGCTAGTTCGAGACCATGGGGGATAAATTTAGAGGGGGAGAGAGATCCTTCACGAGGAGGTGTGAGTGAGAAGTGAGAGGAGGGGCTCCTTTTATAGGAGGAGGGGGGCACCCAAGGGGGTGGCCTCCGGCCATGGGGGCTTCCCCCTCCCCTCCTTCATTCATGTGGGTGGAAATTCCACTCACAAAAATCCATTCACATGCCTCCACTCAAAATCCCACTCAAACTTGCCATTAAATTTCCACCAATTTTAATGCAAACTCTCATTAAATAAAACTCATTTATTTTATTCAGAATATTGTCAATTACTTTAATGACAAACATTCACAAATAACCCCTTGCTAGAATTCTATTTCACATGCATAACCACTTTATGCAATTTCACCCGAAAACCTGTTTCGGTATCTAGTGAAATAAATTCCTACGCTTGTTCATTCTTTCGGCATGAAACTTTTGCTCCAATTGGATGTCGGTGTCTCTTAAGTGTGTCACCCTGCGGTTTATGAATAATGCGGACATGATCGAGACCCCTCTCGGATCAATAATCAGAAGCGGGATCTGGAGACCCATACTGACTCCCACACATTCAACGATGACTTTCTTGTGATCGTCGGAACCTTTTACTCTAGTATCTTAATCCCTTTGTTTCACGATATATTACATGTCCGAGATTCGATCATCGGTATCTCCATACCTAGTTTGAACTCGTTACTAACATGCACTTTTTTCTCGTTCCCGTGATATAACATTCTAGTGATTAAATCACTTGCTTGCAAGCTAATCAATGTGATATCACCGAGAGGGCCCAGAGTATATCTATCCGTCATCGGGATGAACAAATTCCACTCTCGATCCATGAGCCTCAACATAACATTTTATTAGTTCTGAATCCATCTTTATAATCACCCTGTTACGGTGTGACGTTTGATGTTATCAAGAAACTCTTCCGGTGTTAGTGATTAACATGATCTCATGGTCTAAGGATTAGGATCACTTCGTAAGTTGTTATAGCAATATAAACTCAATGACTTTGATCGTAATGCTATACTTCGTATGAATGTTCATCACACCATTACACTAATGTTGTGATCCCGTTATTAACAACATCCAATGTCCATGATCAGGAAACCTTGATCATCTTGTTAATCAACGAGCTAGTTTATGAGAGAGGCATAACTAGGAACTTTCTGTTTGTTTATTAAACACACATGTATTAATGTTTCTGTATTAATACAATTATAGCATGCAAAATAAATATCTATCATATACTTGGAATACACATAATAAACACTTTATTATTGCCTCTCAGGACATATTCCCTTCCGTCTCCCACTTGCACTAGAGACAATAATCTAGTTACATAGTGATAAACCTAACACCCATTGAGTTCTGGTGTTGATCATGTTTTGCTCTAGGGAGAGTTTTAGTCAACGGATCTGCTACATTGAGATCCGTATGTACTTTAGAAATCTTTATATCTCCATCCTTGGCATGCTCGCGGATGGAGTGAAACCGGCGCTTAATATGCTTGGAATGCTTGTGAGACCTTGTCTCTTTGGCATTGGCAATGGCACCATTGTTGTCACAATAGATCACCATTGGGTCCAACGCGTTTGCAATCACTCCTAGTTCGGATATGAACTCCTTCATCCAAACTGCTTCCTGAGCCGCTTCTGAAGCAGCGACATATTCGGCCTCCGTTGTTGATCCCGCTACCACAGGTTGTTTGGAGCTCCTCCAACTAACTTATCCGCCATTCATGAGAAATACATATCCGGATTGAGACTTAGAGTCATCCGGATCGGTGTCAAAACTAGCGTCAACATAACACTTAGCGACGAGATCTTCTTCACCTCCGTATACAAGAAACATATCCTTAGTTCTTCGTAAGTACTTAAGGATATTCTTGACCGCTATCCAGTGTTCCGAACCTGGATCCGATTGGTATCTACTAGTCAAACTAATAGCATGTGCCACATCCGGTCTTGTACATAGCATGGAGTACATTATAGAGCCTATGGCTGAAGCATAGGGGACTTTGTCCATTATCTCTCTCTTTCTTCCGTCGAAGCCGGACTTTGAGTCTTACTCAATGTCTTGCCTTGCAACATAGGTAAGAACCCCTTCTTACTTCCGTCCATTTTAAACTTCTTTAAAATCTTATCAAGGTATGTACTTTGCGATAGCCCTATTAGGCGCCTAGATCTATCTCTATAGATCTTTATGCCTAATATGTATGACGCTTCACCTAGGTCCTTCATTGAAAATTTTCTCTTTAGATAACTTTTAACACTGTTTAAAAGATCTATATCATTTCCGATCAATAATATGTCATCCACATATAATATCAGAAATGCCACATTGCTCCCACTCAGTTTCTTGTGAATACAAGCTTCTCCATAAGTTTGGACAAATCCAAACTCTTTGATCACCTCATCAAAGCGGAGATTCCAACTTCGTGATGATTGCCATTGAAATCAAAAATTTTCCTACGTGATATAACATTCTAGTGATCAAATCACTTGCTTGCAAGCTAATAAATGTGATATCATCGAGAGGGCCCAAAGTATATCTATCCGTCATCGGGATGAACAAATTCCACTCTCGATCCATGAGCCTCAACATAACACTTTATTAGTTCTGAATCCATCTTTATAATCACCCTGTTACGGTGTGACGTTTGATGTTATCAAGAAACTCTTCCGGTGTTAGTGATTGACATGATCTCATGGTCTAAGGATTAGGATCACTTCGTAAGTTGTCATAGCAATATAAACTCAATGACTTTGATTGTAATGCTATACTTCGGATGAATGTTCATCACACCATTACACTAATGTTGTGATCCCGTTATTAACAACATCCAATGTCCATGATCAGGAAACCTTGATCATCTTGTTAATCAACGAGCTAGTTTATGAGAGAGGCATAACTAGGAACTTTCTGTTTGTTTATTAAACACATGTATTAATGTTTCCGTATTAATACAATTATAGCATGCAAAATAAACATCTATCATATACTTGGAATACACATAATAAACACTTTATTATTGCCTCTCAGGGCATATTCCCTTCAGTATGATTGATCAAAACATACTTGTGATTTCACTCATCAAGTGTCAAAGCACTTGAATCTTGTTTCACTTATCAAGTGTCGATACACTTGAATCTTGATTCATTTCTTTTCATGTGACAAGAACCGTTTATCGTCGTTTATATATTGAACTCATTTAATATCTCATATAAGTACGTTTGGCACAACCATATTAGCATCATAGTCTATCCATGTATACATTCATGCTAAATATTCAGGTTTTGCCTAAGTCTTTCATCGAAATGAAATTCTTAACCTTTTGTCAATAAAATATACATCATTTCCAATCAACAAGATGTCCTCCACATAATGTATTAGAAATATGTCTAAGCGCTCCCACTTAATTTCTTGGAAATACAAGCATCTTCATCATCTCCTGATGAAATTAAACTTCTTTAACAGTTTCATCACGGTGAAGATTCCAACTCCGCGATGCTTACTTCAACCATTGAAGTTTGCATGCCCTTTTAGCATCCTTTGAATTAACAAAAACCTCTGGACCTTATCATTTTAGAAGAACTTTGTTTTGTTTATTCTTCTACCATATACCAAATTATATGTAGTGGTTGCTATTTTAATCCGTCCAGACTAAATATCGCTATGAAAGATCCAATCTTGTCATAGTCAACTCCTTGAACATTGTCATAAAATACTTGACGACATGTCGACTATTTCGTAGATGTGAAACATCCATGTCTGTTTCTTTATAGATCCAAATATGACCGATAAGTTTTTACACCTTTTCGGAGGGTCTTCCAAGTTCAAAACTTGATTTTTCGTGTATGGAACTATCAAGGATTTTATGATTTCAAGCCATTTGACAGAGTCAGGGCCCATCATCACTTCCTGCATGTAGTCGGTTCATTATTGTCAAACAACAATGATTCACTCTCAAATATTATCATTTGATTGTTTGTCTGACCTACTTGGTTCAATAGGAACTTAGACCTCCGTGACCACAACCTTTGAGGCACGTGAGACATGAGCATTGCGGCTGCCTCCGGAACGTTTTCCGGCCCTGCGCAACTCAGCACATATAGCTAAGGTTCGTTAACCTTATCAAAATTCTATTGTCCTCCCACTTAACTTTTGTGAAAAATTCCTTTTTCAATAAACTTCACCTTTCAAGCGACAAACCCATTTGTCATTGATGTTATGGAGGAATACCCAATGGTTATTCGAAATAACCTACAAAGACATGCTCATCTGACTTTGGTTGTAAACATCTTACTTATGCTTAGCACACCAAAATTTGAGAAAGGACAACTTGGGTTTTACCCAAAACCATACCTTGCATGGTGTCATTTCAACGGATCAAGATGGAGCTCTTTTCAGTGTAAAAGCGGTAGTCTCTAAAGCTTTAATCTTTTAAAACAGAATGGCAGTTTTGTAAATAACACCTTTAATCCAACCATGTCAAACAAGGTTTCATTACAAATCTCAAACACTCCATTTTCCTATGGTATTTAGGGAGATGTAAATCTAGGTGTTTTGCTAAACTTGCAACTCAAATAAATCCCTTGATGATAAAATAAAAAATCATTTATTTTCTTGCTACACTTGCAACTCAAATAAATCCCTTTATGATAAATCATAAATCATTTATTTTCTTGTTACAATGATTTTCCACTTCATCTTGAAAGTCTTTGAACATTTTCAAATATTTCATACTTCTTTCTCATTAAGTGAATATTCACTCAAATTTCCGGAGAAAGCATATGAAGTTGAAATCCATCGCTTACGACTACACATAATGGAATACATACATCGATATGTATGAATTCCAATAATTTAGTCGATCGTCCTTCTTTGGCCTTTTGAACGAAGTTTTAATTATCCCGAGGAAAGTCTCACAAGCGTCACTTGATCAAATCAAAGACTCAAAAAATCCATGAATATGGAGATTCTTCATGTTTTCTTTCTAATATAATTTAAAGGACGATGTCACTTCGGAAGTGATCTTTCAATCATTTGTCTTGCGACATTTTAGCATTAGTTTTTATGGATGTAATTTCTCCAACTAGATTTGTAAATCATCCATCTTATATGGAATATGGTAATTATTTGAACAATCTTTGTTCTCATAATACCTGATTTAAATAACGATTATTGAAACAAATCTTGAAGGCAAGCTTTGATGTCAACAAAAAATACAAACAACGGCTTGTTTGTTTTCGATGATCATCATCGCATATTCTCTTGCTAGTTACTTAGGCCATTGTAGTTCATGAATTGTGTCGTTATGTATGAAATTTCATACCAACCAATTCGGTATCCAATATCCAAGAACCACATTGTTTAACAAGCAAAGAATACAACCATAACATGTATATCATCTATATACCTAAACTGGACATTTCCGGTCTTTTCTTTTCTGCCAAATATATTTTATAGATTCTCTTTCACCATTTCCTTTTCATTTTTTAAAATAATCTATCAACATCAATAGTGGCGCCATATACATGACACATAGTCCAAAGCATGTATATTCAAATACTAATACCTTTGGACTTGCACTTTGAAGTAGATCACCATCATCAAATGATCGGCATTCTTTCAAAATCCATTCCTTAGTAATATTTTAGTGAAGTAAAGACTTTACATACATCTTCTATTCATCCTTATCATGAAGACTTTCATGATCAAGCTAATGTAGCTTATAAAGACGAATCGTGAGTATAACGTTACTTTTCAAAACCCTTTTGGATGATTAGGATGTCTAGCATCTCCAACCTTTGAAAATTCTCATCCGATATGATAACATATATTATACTCTATCATATTGCAACCAAAACATTGTTTCAGATATCGTTATATCTGCCACACATGATGGTTTCTGAAACAATTCTTTCAGCTCCCAGATAAACTTGATATTAAAACAATCAAGAATCATGGAGGCAAACATGATACTTAAGATAATAATACTAGAATTGTTACTCTCGATTTAATACCAATTATTAAATTTCACGGAGTTAACAGAGTTTGCTGAAAGTTTTCAATAAGACTTTAAACTTTATATTGACACTCAACACAATACGGTACCAGTTCGTAAAGTAAATATCCAGAATTCTATAGTTCTATTATTTCAATTACAACTAAGCATAAGGTGGTGAATGAATGCCAATGACTACAACAAATTATGAAAATTCACTTTGATTTAATTTATAATAAATTGAGTTCTACTAATCCAAATTAGAAATGAACTCCCACTCAAAAACGACATCCCTCGTGTCTTTTTGGTGATTACATGAACCAAATCCACTACACCAAGTCCGATCATCACGTGAGTCGGTGTAGCTTTAAAGGCAAGCATCAAATGGGCATCATATATTTTATATGACTCATGCTTAACAATTCGGTCCGTGTTCCGAGGCCATGTCTATACATGCTAGGCTCGCCAAGTAAGAACCTTAGTATTCCTGTGTGTAACTGTCTTACACCCAAAATATGATCGTGGATCCAAGAACACCCGATCATCACATGATGTCTTGGAGCGACGAAACATAATCGGTCATACTTAAGGGAGAACACATTTTTATCTTGATATCTAAATGAGGGATCATCTTATTATGCTAATAAAACGCCAAACAAGCAATATAAGATGCAACAAACATCACATGTTAATAAGTGAAATGATATGGTTCTTGCACTTGATCTCCATCATGTGCATCGTGGTATGATCCTCATCATTCCTTTATGTGTAAGGCCAAGGTCTATGGAACTTACACGTTATATGTGTTGTAAGAGTATCAACTTATACTTTTACTTACAACATCACCATATCATGACACTAGCCTAGCAACAATCTAAACTAGACGCTTCTAATTTATCCATTGCAAGTTTTACGTGGCTTAGGGCTTTCGAAGATAGAATCGTTCTTACCTACGAACATGAACCATAACGAGGATAACAAAATTGTTAACAACTCGTTGCAAATTAGATATTGACTATAGTAGTAAAGACAGGCACCTGATACCCACTTATGCAAAACTAATTGCATGTAAAGCATGGAACATGTCTCATATGTGAGTACATGTAAAGTTTGTCCGGGCTGCTTCATCCCACTATGCCACCAATATCCAAAGTACAACTAAGAAGCAATAAAATGATCATCATCGCCCACATATACATATGTGTACTACCCGTGCAAAGCATCTACGCATAGATCCGGCTCTGATACCATTGTTGGGTTCGCAACATAGAAAACAAAAAATTCCTACGATGAGAACAACTAAGTACCAAGATCTATCTATTAGATACATGCAACGGGTGGATATACATCCATAGAATACATACCCTCGAAGACCGAATAGCGCTAACGAGGTTGTACTCGTGGACGATGTGTAACACCCTAGTTTTAGTTAATCTTACATTAGGGTTTTGATTGTGCATCATGAGCATCATTCCTTAAAAATGCATTGAAGAAAAATAAGACAAAACCCTTAACCCTAATCTTCCTCCTCTATTTGAAAATACATTCAAATGGTTTGAATTTCGAAAATTATCAAAATATATGGAGCCTAAATTGTTTTAGGGCCCCTTAGTTTTTTAGATATTTTACAAACCCTATGGTATTTTAAAATTATTCAAAACAGATTTGGAAATGAAATTACAAAAGAGAAAAACAGAAAAACTAAAAAGCAAAAGGTTGCAGGAAATAAAAAACATTCCTAGCCTAACCGGGCCTCAGCCCATCTTTCCTCACCCCTCCACGCTGCCCACTTGACAACAGCAAGCAATGGCCCAGCCTCCTCGCCGTGCAGAAACCCAGCTTCCAGAGCAGCACTGTGGACCGATACCGCCGCTTGCTGTTGCTTCGACGACGAAGCTTTCAGATGTCTCCTGCATGTCCGACGCCGCCGATGTCGCCGCCACACACGATCCGCCGCTCACGCCCCGGAGGTGGATAAGAACACGACGCACACATCTCTCTCGCCCTTATCCTCTCTCTCTCCCGACACGCTCTCCGGCGAGCCTAGGTGGCGCTTGCGTGTCACCGACATGGCGCCACCGTGGCGTCCATGTGTCGATGACGTGGGTGCTGACCAAGCCCCGCCAAGATGGCTCACGACTCCAGCCATGGCCCCATCACTGCTGATCGTGGCTAGCCCAAATTCTGTGTAAAAAAATTTAGGGCGTGTCCTGATGTCAGCATGACGCAGAATTCAGTTTTAATTGATTTAAATAATTCCAAAAATGGTTTAAACTTGTAAACTCAATAAATAATTCATTTTAAGTCAGAAAAATATGTGTAATATATAAAAATGATCAAAAAAGTGAGAACTATCTATTAGAGATATAATTATGCATTGTTCAACAACTTGCATGACAAGTTTAATTAGAAGAACATAGTAACCCCTCATAGGTGATTTCGGAGTTTCCCCGAGTTAGGGTTTTTACCCCTCGGAACCCTGATTAAAATGTTGAGCATGCTTTAGGGTTACATTTCATTACTAATTAACTTGTCATATCATCATACTTGCTTGAGCATTGCATCGATGCCATGTGTTGATTGTTTCCCTCTCTTTTCAGTGTTTGGTTCATCGCGGTAGAATACGATATCGAGATCGAGATCGAAGCCCGAGATCAACACCGACGAAGTTTGAAGATCGATGAACAATACTTGACCAACTGTAATCAAGTAAAGTACAAGGTTCCCGAAGATCTGCTTATCGGTTATCAACAGGCAAAGGCAAGCATAGCCCCACCATGATAAAATCATATGATTTCGGAAACATTTCAATTCCTACCATGATGCATACGGTTCTACTGTGGTATTTTATCGATAGATAGAGTATCCTATCTATTGCATTACTCCCTTTGAGTTTATATTTCCTGATCCACTACTCCTAGCATAACTAGGTTTGGCTTGTGTGGCTACTAGAGCTATTGTATGTGTCCTGCTTAGCCATGCATAGCTGTTAGTGCTGGTTCATCCAAATGATGTATCCGATGCTGAAAATCTAGTATGACAGGAGAACGTGATGAGATGAGATCAGAGGTGATATGATATTAAACATGCTAAGGCTTGTATGGGAGGCCATAGTGGCGTGTGGTTTTTTTAATCCCATGCTCGCCACCACTAGGACCCGATGTTCTTGCCTCTTGAACCAAGACGAGCGTACAACCACACGGGGCCATGGGAACTCCTCGATTGACTAACTTGCCTAGTAGATTCCATGATTCACATATTTCGGGCATTCCATTCGACATACGCATTGAAAACGTTTTCGAAAGAAGGAGGTGAAGGAGGTGCATTCATAACAGGTAGGGAAGCATGGACCGGGTTTCTTGGGGTCGATGGAGCCCCTAGTGAACCAACCTCGCCTCACTCTTAAAGTACAAGCTTCGGGATTTGAACGTTACGGTGGAATCATACTTATTGCGTGACTCATGGTCTCGGAAAAAGCAAGGTAAAGGTCGTGGTCAACCACCCTCTGCCAGCACACCAAGGAAGTGTGTCAAGTGTCATTAAGAGTCAGTTGGTACGTGTGGGTAAGGTTGTACACCCCTACAGGGTAATAATCTTTTCAGAAAGTCGTGTCCAGGATTATGGATGACTTGGGAACAAACGTGATGATCATAGAGAACTTGAACCTAATCGTAAAACTTGGCAGATCAACGTGTGTTTAAGGATGCTTCCTCATGGGTACAAGGGGGTGATCCTAGTTAGGGTTCAGATGATGATGATTTGGTGGATATCAAGAGATGATGATCAATACTTTGGAGATGTCGCTCTCTTATCCCCTTTTAAAATATTCTGATTAGACGAGCTTCTTCTTCCTCTTGTCTTACAAAACAAAGATGGCTTTATGCTAAACAACTCCACCATCCATAAGCCTTGCGGAGTACACCCTATACTCACCCTTGCTTTGTTGATAGTTTTGGCAGAGTAAGTGTTTCCTGGAGATCAATGAGGTACTACACATCGACACCGACGAGTAGCTTGGGGTTCCCAGCCAGCAGCCTGGAATCTATGGGCTGGGACGTCATCGTTATGCTTCAGGCCTCTTAGGCCATTTGTTAAGTTTGCTATACTTAATAGCATAATTTTCCTTCCGTTGTTTGATGTTTGTGGTCAGTGACCTCTGCTTGTAATAATTTGGCTCTTCGCTCAGTTATGAGCTTGTTGTAATAATTTTTGTTTCGTAGGGTCACTGCTGTGTTATCGATTCTTCACTGGATATCCTCGAGCTCAAGGTTAAGCTTATGTCAGACATAGGTCTGGGATTTGTTTAGCGCTGGTCCCGGGGGTTTCACAGGTCTTGGTATCAGAGCAGTACCGACTTTAGGAAAACCTTGCTATTGGTCGATGTTGAGTCTAGTGTTTGTGAAAACTATTTTAAAAGATGAAAAGTATTTGCGAAAATTCTATTATGCTTATTTTACTCCTTGTCTAGTTTCTCTTTAACTCTGGGTCATCTTATCTTGTGTTGACTTTGAAAAAGTTTTGATATCTCTTCTAGTCTTCCAAATCTTAGGTGCCTTCTAGGCATGTCGTATCTAAGCCAGTTGACCTAGTGTTGAGTTCTCTAGAGTTGTGTGTGTTGTGAGTTCCTTGTTTCCCTTTGCTCTGTTTCTTCCGAGAGATTCCGTTCTATCATGATCTCTCTATCTTTTGGACCCACAATATTATATTGTTGGATCTTCAGTTTTTTGTTCTAGGCTTCAAGGTTCCCTTTCGCCTCGTGTGCCTCCTTTTCGTTTGTTGGGTACCTCAGACGTCGTTTATTCTCTTGGAAGCTACCTCGTGGTTACTAACTTGCAGTGTACGCTACGTCACTCAAGCAGTAGCTATTCCTTTCTTTGGGTTTCAACTCTTGGACTTGAACTGAAGATCCCGGATTGTACTAGATTCTGGTGTTGTGAATCTTGTACATGAAGCTGACCTTTAACCCAAGATCCATTCTGTTGACCCCTGGCGTTAATGTTCATACATTACCTCAGAATGGCTAATACCTTCTAGTATAGCCTTCAAGCTTGTGGATATTGTCTCTATTGAACAGTGACGATAAAGGACTTCCCCTACCACTAGCTATGGCAGATGTTCTTTAGTGGAACCAAATAGATCACGACAAGAGTACTCCTCGAGAGTCTCGCATCTATATTCGTGACTCTGCCACACCTTACCCTTATCTGCATTGGTTTTCGGAAGGTTGTTGACTTATGCATCCACATATCGGGACTCTATCCTGAGCATGTTATTTTTCCCTTGTTGTTTTCCGACCTTTGTCCACCAGTTGGTAGCCAAGTAGTAAATGTGCATCGGTGTCTTCCAAAGAAAGATACTCTTGTGGTCCATCATGACAAACCATTTCGAATGTCGAGAAACAAACTCCGATTCGTCATTTCTAGGACCAGGTCAAAGTGTTGTAATCCGCAGATCAAGAGGCATTGATTGTCTTCCATCTGTTCTATCTTAAAGTATCACACTCTTATATACTAAGAGGTCGTGTTAAATTTCATGACCCCTTAATGAAGTGATGCTTTTACACATCGTTACACATCCTTACTCGAGCTTTCGCGCTCGTGAATGATGCGTCTGCGTAACAATGAGGCGATCTGAGATTCTTAACAATTTTCATTGTTTTGAACTCTAAGGACATTTGTGTCATTCTTAGCGTGATTGGTTAACCCTATCATTAAGCGAAGAATGATTGTGCTACCAAGTCCGTTATTCTTGTGCACTCTCTTCGGTCAAATAGTTAGGCTTGTGCCGAAACTCTGAGACTATGTCTTCTTGCCTTATAAAACAAGTTTCCTCTTGAACTAAGTGACATATCGGTGGTTTTTGATATTCTAGATGTCTACTAGAAGTATCACCATGTTGCCACATGACCATGTTGTCAAGTTTTTGAGCAAGCAAGTTCTCTGAACTGCTCTTTTCTCCAAGGATCCGTACTGGATACCCCTGAACTAGTTGGTTGAGCTTATACATCAACTTGGATAGTTGTAAGACAAAAGTTCTATCCGACTTTGTTCCTTCTTAAAGGGATGTCTAGTTTTTTTCGTGTTGAAGAATGATAATATTTCCTTGTGGATATGTTATTTTGAAGGGAATATGCCCTGAGAGGCAATAATAAAGTGTTTATTATGTGTATTCCAAGTATATGATAGATGTTTATTTTGCATGCTGTAATTGTATTAATACGGAAACATTAATACATGTGTGTTTAATAAACAAACAGAAAGTTCCTAGTTATGCCTCTCTCATAAACTAGCTCGTTGATTAACAAGATGATCAAGGTTTCCTGATCATGGACATTGGATGTTGTTAATAACGGGATCACAACATTAGTGTAATGGTGTGATGAACATTCATCCGAAGTATAGCATTACGATCAAAGTCATTGAGTTTATATTGCTATAACAACTTACGAAGTGATCCTAATCCTTAGACCATGAGATCATGTTAATCACTAACACCGGAAGAGTTTCTTGATAAAATCAAACATCACACTGTAATAGGGTGATTATAAAGATGGATTCAGAACTAATAAAGTGTTATGTTGAGGCTCATGGATCGAGAGTGGAATTTGTTCATCCTGATGACAGATAGATATACTCTGGGCCCTCTCGGTGATATCACATTGATTAGCTTGCAAGCAAGTGATTTGATCACTAGAATGTTATATCACGGGAACAATAAAAGATTGCATGTAAGTAACGAGATCAAACTAGGTATGGAGATACCGATGATCGAATCTCGGACATGTAATATACCGTGAAACAAAGGGATTAAGATACTAGCATAAAAGGTTCCGACGATCACAAGAAAGTCATCGTTGAATGTGTGGGAGTCAGTATGGGTCTCCAGATCCCGCTTCTGATTATTGATCCGAGAGGGGTCTCGATCATGTCCGCATTATTCACGAACCGTAGGGTGACACACTTAAGAGACACCGACATCCAATTGGAGCAAAAGTTTCATGCCGAAAGAATGAACAAGCGCAGGAATTTATTTCACTAGATACCAAACAGTTTTCGGTGAAATTGCATAAAGTGGTTATGCATGTGAAATAGAATTATAGCAAGGGGTTATTTGTGAATGTTTGTCATTAAAGTAATTGACAAAATTCTGAATAAAATAAAAGAGTTTTATTTAATGAGAGTTTGCATTAAATTTGGTGGAAATTTAATGGCAAGTTTGAGTGGGATTTTGAGTGGAGGCATATGTATGGATTTTTGTGAGTGGAGTGTCCACCCACATGAATGAAGGAGGGGAGGGGGCAGCCCCATGGCCGGCGGCCAATCCCTTGGGTGCCCCCCTCCTCCTATAAAAGGAGCCCCTCCTCTCACTTCTCACTCACACCTCCTCATGAAGGATCTCTCTCCCCCTCTAGAATTTATCCCCCATGGTCTCAGACTAGGGAGATACATGTTCCCGGTGGCTATTCGGAAAGAAAGAGTTGTGCTTCCGCTTCATCTCTGGAGCGAGGAGGCGGAGGTTGCTCGGTGCCTCGAACGTGTGTGCGAGCACGGATGCGCTGCTGATTTGCGGTGCTAGGACTTCCTCTCGATCTTGAGATCAGCAAGAGATCGTCTACATCAACCACGAGTTGAACTCGTTAAGCTTTGTCGGTCTTCAAGGGTATGTTCTCTACGGATATACATCCGCCCGTTGTTTGTATCTAATAGATAGATCTTGGTACATAGTTCACATCATAGGAATTTTTTTTGTTTTCTATGCTGCGAACCCTACAGTGGTATCAGAGCCGGATCTATGCGCAGATGCTTTACACGGGTAGTACACATATGAGTATGTGGGCGATGATGATCATGTCGTTTCTCCTTTGTTGTAATTTTGGATATTGGTGGCATAGTGGGATGAAGCGGCCCGGACAAACTTTACGTGTCCTCGCTCATGAGACCTGTTCCACGCTTGACATGCAACTAGTTTGCATAAGTGGCTAGCGGGTGTCTGTCTCTCCTACTATAGTCAATATCTATTTTACAACGAGTTCTCAACAATTTGGTTATCCTCGTTGTGGTTCATGTTCGTAGGTAAGAACGGTTCTATCTCGAAAGCCCTAAGCCACGTAAAACTCCGCAATGGATAAATTAGAGGCGTCTAGTTTAGATTGTTGTTGGGCTAGTGTTATGATATGGTGATGTTGTAAGTAGAAGTATGAGATGATACTCTTACAACACACATAGCGTGTAAACTCCATAGACCTTGGATTTACACATATAGGTATGATATTGATCATACCACGATGCACATGATAGAGATCATCTGCGGGAACCATAACATTTCACTAATAAACATGTGATGTTTGATAGCATCTTATATTGCTTGTTTAGCGCTTTGTTAGCATAATAAGATGATCCCTCATTTAAATATCAAGATAAGAATGTGTTCTTCCTTTAGTATGCACCGATTATGTTTTCGCCGCCCAAGACATCGTGATGATCGGGTGTTCTTGGATCCACGACCATATTTCGGTGTAAAAGCGATTACACGCGAATACTAAGGTTCTAACTTGGCGAGCCTAGCATGTATGCACATGGCCTCGAACACGGACCAAAGGTTAAGCATGAGTCATATAGTTGATATGATGCCCATTTGATGCTCGCCTTTGAAGCTATACCGACTCACGTGATGATCGGACTTGGTATAGTGGATTTGGTTCATGTAATCACCAAAAAGGCACGAGGGATGTCGTTTTTGAGTGGGAGTTCATTCGTAATATGGATTAGTTGAACTCAATCTATCATACACTTAGTGTAAACTTTACAAATTCTGTTGTAGATGGCACCACCTGCTTTTAATTTCAATGTGTTCATGGAGAAAGAGAAACTAGCAACGAACGGTAGCAACTTTACCGAATGGGCCATGAATTAAAGGATTCTCCTCTCTGCTGCACAAAAGCAATACGTGCTAGAAGCGCCACTAGGCCCCCCACCTTTTGAGGATGCCCCTGACGAGGAGAAGAATGTCTATCAGACTTGTCAGGAGGACCACAACTTAGTTCATTGCGGCATATTGTATGGGCTAGATCCGGAACTTCGAAAGCGTTTAGAAAACGGCAATGCATTTGATACAATGGATGAGTTGAAAATGATTTTCGACACACATGCTGCTATAGAGAGCTACAACGCTTCAGAAAAGTTCTTTAGCTGCATGATGGAAGAGCACAGCTCCGTTAGTGAGCATGTACTCAAGATGTCGGGTTACGCCGATAAGCTTGTGTCCTTGGGAATAACGATTCCCATTGACTTAGGCATCCATCGTGTTCTGCAGTCTCTGCCACCTAGCTATAAGAGCTTTGTGATGAACTATAATATGCAAGTCATGAAGAAGTCTCTCCCCGAGCTTCTGTCAATGCTTAAAACTGCATAAGTGGAGATCAAAAAGGAACATCAAGTGTTGATGATCAATAGGAACACTGGTTTCAAGAAAGATAAGAAGGGAAAACGGAAGGAAGTAAGGCGGCAAGCACATGCCGTGCTCTGAAAAGAAACCCCGAGTTGGACCTAAGTCCGATACCGAAAGTGCTACTATTGTAAGGACTGGCATCGAAGAATCGCCCTAAGTATTTGGCAGACAAGAAGGCCGGCAAGGAAAACAAAGGTATATATGATATACATGTTATTGATGTGTACTTGACTAGTGCTCGCAGTAGCACCTGGGTATTTGATACCGGTTCAGTTGCTAATATTTGTAACTCGAATCAGGGGCTGCGGAACAAGCGATCGCTAGCAAGGGGTGAGGTTAAGATGCGTGTCAGCAATGGATCAAGCGTTGATGTGATCGCCGTCGGAACGCTGCCTCTCCATTTGCCGTCGGGATTAGTTATAAACTTGAATAAATGTAATCTAGTGCCTGCACTGAGCATGAACATTGTATCTGGATCGTGTTTGATGCAAAGTGGTTATTCATTTAAATCTGAGAACAATGGTTGTTCCATTTATATGAATGAAATCTTTTATGTTCATGCACCGAGGATGAATGGTTTATTTCTATTAGATCTCGATGATAATGTTACACATATTCATAATGTTGATGCTAAAAGTATTAAACTTAATGATGATATATCCGCATATATGTGGCACTGCCGTCTAGGTCATATTGGCGTTAAACGCATGAAGAAGCTCCATTCGGATGGACTTTTGGAATCACTTGATTTTGAATCATTTGATACATGTGAGCCATGCCTTATATGCGCAAGATGACTAGAACGCCGTTTTCCGGTTCAATGGAACGGGCGACAGATTTATTGGAAATCATACATTCTGATGTATGTGGTCCAATGAGTGTGTCGGTGCGAGGTGGATATCGTTATTTTGTTACTTTCACGGATGATTTGAGTAGGTATGGTTATATCTACTTGATGAAACACAAGTCTGAAACCTTTGAAAAGTTCAAGGAATTTCAGAATGAAGTGGAAAATCATCGTAATAGAAAGATCAAATTTCTACGGTCCGACCGTGGAGGTGAGTATCTAAGTTACGAGTTTAGCACTCACATGAAAGAGTGTGGAATTGTTTCACAACTCACGCCTGCCGGAACACCACAGCGAAATGGTGTGTCAGAACGTCGTAATCGTACTTTATTAGATATGGTTCGATCTATGATGTCTCTGACGGACTTACCGTTGTCATTTTGGGGTTATGCACTAGAAACTGATGCATTCACTTTAAATCGGGCACCATCTAAATCCGTTGAAAAGACACCGTATGAATTGTGGTTTGGAAACAAACCTAAGTTGTCATTTCTTAAAGTTTGGGGATGAGATGTTTATGTGAAGAAACTTCAACCGGATAAACTCGAACCCAAAGCGGAAAAATGCGTCTTCATATGTTACCCTAAGGAAACTATTGGGTATTCCTTCTATCACAGGGCAAGGTTTTTGTTGCCAAGAATGGATCCTTTCTAGAGAAAGAGTTTCTCGCGAAAGGTGTGAGTAGTCGGAAGGTAGAACTCGAAGAGGTTACTGAACCTTCTCTTCAAAGTATGGCGAGTAGCGCAGCGTCGGAAGTTGTTCCGGAGTTGGCTCCACCTGTTGAAGAGGAAACTAATGATAATGATCATGAAACTCCTAAAGAGAGTACTACCGAACCTCGCAGGTCAAGCAGGACGCGTGCAGCTCCCGAGCTGTACCGAAATCCTGTCATGAATTTCATCGTTGATGAAAATGATGACCCTGCGACGTATGAAGAAGCGATGATGAGCCCGGATTCCAACAAATGGTTAGAAGCCATGAAATCCGAGATGGAATCCATGTATGAAAATCAAGTTTGGAACTTGGTGGAATTACCTCACAACCGAAAGGCCGTGGAGAACAAATGGATTTTCAAAAGGAAAACTGATGCTGATGGTAATGTGACCGTCTATAAAGCTCGACTTGTCGCAAAGGGGTTTCGAAAAATTCAAGGAGTTGACTACGATGAGACATTCTCTCCCGTAGCGATGCTAAAGTCAGTTAGGATTATGTTAGCAATTGCTGCATATTTCGATTGTGAGATATGGCAGATGGATGTCAAAACCGCGTTTCTCAATGGTAATATTGAAGAAGAGTTGTATATGATACAACCAAAGGGTTTTGTCGATCCTAAGGATGCTAACAAGGTGTGCAAGCTTCAGCGATCCATCTATGAATTGAAGCAAGCATCACGAAGTTGGAATCTCCGCTTTGATGAGGTGATCAATGAGTTTGGATTTGTCCAAACTTATGGAGAAGCTTGTATTTACAAGAAAGTGAGTGGGAGCAATGTGGCATTTCTGATATTATATGTGGATGACGTATTATTGATCGAAAATGATATAGATCTTTTAAACAGTGTTAAAAGTTATCTAAACAGCAAATTTTCAATGAAGGACCTAGGTGAAGCGTCATACATATTAGGCATAAAGATCTATAGAGATAGATCTAGGCGCCTAATAGGGCTATCACAAAGTACATACCTTGATAAGATTTTAAAGAAGTTTAAAATGGACGGAAGTAAGAAGGGGTTATTACCTATGTTGCAAGGCAAGACATTAAGTAAGACTCAAAGTCCGGCTTCGGCGGAAGAAAGAGAGATAATGGACAAAGTCCCCTATGCTTCAGCCATAGGCTCTATAATGTACGCCATGCTATGTACAAGACCGGATGTGGCACATGCTATTAGTTTGACTAGTAGGTACCAATCGGATCTAGGTTCAGAACACTGGATAGCGGTCAAGAATATCCTTAATTACTTACGAAGAACTAAGGATATGTTTCTTGTATACGGAGGTGAAGAAGAGATCGTCGCTAAGTGTTATGTTGACGCTAGCTTTGACACCGATCCGGATGACTCTAAGTCTCAATCCGGATACGTATTTCTCAAGAATGGCGGAGCGGTTAGTTGGAGGAGCTCCAAACAACCTGTGGTAGCGGGATCAACAACGGAGGCCGAATATGTTGCTGCTTCAGAAGCGGCTCAGGAAGCAGTTTGGATGAAGGAGTTCATATCCAAAGTAGGAGTGGTTGCAAACGCGTTGGACCCAATGGTGATCTATTGTGACAACAATGGTGCCATTGCCAATGCCAAAGAGCCAAGGTCTCACAAGCATTCGTTCCAAGCATATTAAGCGCCGGTTTCACTCCATCCGCGAGCATGTCAAGGATGGAGATATAAAGATTTATAAAGTACATACGGATCTCAATGTAGCAGATCCGTTGACTAAAACTCTCCCTAGAGCAAAACATGATCAACACCAGAACTCAATGGGTGTTAGATTTATCACTATGTAACTAGATTATTGTCTCTAGTGCAAGTGGGAGACTGAAGGGAATATGCCCTGAGAGGAAATAATAAATTGTTTATTATGTGTATTCCAAGTATATGATAGATGTTTATTTTGCATGGTATAATTGCATTAATACGGAAAAATTAATACATGTGTGTTTAATAAACAACGAGAAAGTTCCTAGTTATGGCTCTCTCATAAACTAGCTCGTTGATTAACAAGATGATCAAGGTTTCCTGATCATGGACATTGGATGTTGTTAATAACGGGATCACAACATTAGTGTAATGGTGTGATGAACATTCATCCGAAGTATAGCATTACGATCAAAGTCATTGAGTTTATATTGCAATAACAACTTACGAAGTGATCCTAATCCTTAGACCATGAGATCATGTTAATCACTAACACCGGAAGAGTTTCTTGATAACATCAAATGTAACACCGTAACAGGGTGATTATAAAGATGGATTCAAAACTAATAAAGTGTTATGTTGAGGCTCATGGATCGAGAGTGCAATTTGTTCATCCCGATGACAGATAGATATACTCTGGACCCTCTCGGTGATATCACATTGATTAGCTTGCAAGCAAGTGATTTGATCACTAGAATGTTATATCACGGGAACAAGAAAAGAGTGCATGTCAGTAACGAGATCAAACTAGGTATGGAGATACCGATGATCGAATCTCGGACATGTAATATATCGTGAAACAAAGGGATTAAGATACTAGTGTAAAAGGTTCCGACGATCACAAGAAAGTCATCGTTGAATGTGTGGGAGTCAGTATGGGTCTCCAGATCCCGCTTCTGATTATTGATCCGAGAGGGGTCTCGATCATGTCCGCATTATTCACGAACCGTAGGGTGACACACTTAAGAGAAACCGATATCCAATTGGAGCAAAAGTTTAATGCCGAAAGAATGAACAAGCGCAGGAATTTATTTCACTAGATACCGAAACAGGTTTTCGGGTGAAATTGCATAAAGTGGTTATGCATGTGAAATAGAATTCTAGAAAGGGGTTATTTTTGAATGTTTGTCATTAAAGTAATTGAAAAAATTCTGAATAAAATAAAAGAGTTTGATTTAATGAGAGTTTGCATTAAATTTGGTGGAAATTTAATGGCAAGTTTGAGTGGGATTTTGAGTGGAGGCATATGAATGGATTTTTGTGAGTGGAGTGTCCACCCACATGAATGAAGTAGGGGAGGGGGCGGCCGGCGGCCAACCCCTTGGGTGCCCTCCTCCTCCTATAAAAGGAGCCTCTCTTCTCACTTCTCACTCACACCTCCTCGTGAAGGATCTCTCTCCCCCTCTAGAATTTATGCCCCATGGTCTCGGACTAGCGAGATACATGTTCCCGGTGGCTATTCGGCAAGAAAGAGTTGTGCTTCCGCTACATCGCTGGAGCGAGGAGGCGGAGGTTGCTCGGTGCCTCGAACGTGTGTGCGAGCAGGGATGCGCTGCTGATTTGCGGCGCTAGGACTATCTCTCGATCTTGAGATCGGCAAGAGATCGTCTATATCAACCACGAGTTGAACTCGTTAAGCTTTGTCGGTCTTCAAGGGTATGTTCTCTACCGATATACATCCGTTCGTTGTTTGTATCTAATAGATAGATCTTGGTACATGGTTCATATCGTAGGAAATTTTTTGTTTTCTATGCTGCGAACCCTACAAATCTTCCCCCATGTTTGATTTGATTTGGGTTATCGTCAAATTAAACTCAGTTCCAAGGACTATCTTGATGGTGTTTCTACTTGTGATGTTTCACTTGAGTGTATCTTCATGTCCTTTGGTCTGACCAATATTGTAGCCTCGTTTAAGCAACACCTCCTCATGAAGGATCTCTCTCCCCCTCTAGAATTTTGTTGATGACATTCTTATCTTGTCCATGATAGACAAGATTCATATGGAATAATTGGCATTAATGTTGGAAATTCTTGAGAACCGTCTTCGAGTCATCTCGAAGTATGTGTTCTGGATGTTAGAAGTAACCTTCTCCGGTTCATGTGCAGTTGTTGAAAGATGTCGTCATGGATTAGAGAAGAGTTATCTTTCTTTCCTTAAGGACATACATGTGTTTTATTGTTAGTACTTTATTTATGTGTAGCTGTCTTTTGAAAAGTTGCCAATACATGGATATAGAAATCTAGCTCATCTTTTGGATCTTGACATAGAAGTCCATGTCTTGAGAATCTAGTAACTTTACGGCTGTGTAAATGTTGCAAATTTTCTATTCGGACATGCTGAGTCTGAAGTATCATTTCACTGAACCAAAGCTGAATCTCAAGCAGCAATGATGGTTGGTGTTATTCGAGGTTTTGACATAGGTCTCTTTGTAAATCTGGCAACATTGATGTAATGGTTGACACACTTAGCCAGAAAGACCTTTGTCATAATTCTTGGATCAGTAATAGCAACCACTCTCATGAGGATTCTTCTATGATTTATTATAGGAGTTGTGCTTATGGTTTCCTTTGTACCCGAAGTCCAATCTTTACATGATGTTTGATCTCCCGAACATTGAGGAGAACATTTAAAGTAGTGTTGCTAAATGTCTCTCGGTCAATCCTCCAGACCCTTTATGTTGGCAAGCGTCTTGTTGTGCCAAGCAATCGAAGTCTGAGAATGAAGTTTATTTCTTCTCGTGTCATCGGGAATCTTCTTATCTATTCATCTAGTGGTGAAAAGTGATATCATGATCTTTGGCAAAGATTCTGATAAACCTGGATGAATAAAGAGTTTCCTTCGTTTACTCAACCAAGTTATAAGAGTGGCTATGATTTTGGTAATCTGTAGTTCCTCTTGATTACATGTTCCTTGTGACTCATATGAGTCCTCTCCACAAAACACCTTTCTATCCTGGCCTTCTGTTGGAAGAAAGAGTGACCCTTATGTTTCAAAAGTAGTTCAACATCTTGGTTTTGTGATCCATAACTCTACAACCTGAAATCTCTACTTAAGTCGTTTAGTAGAGGTTCATTTCTCGAAGTCTGTGGTCATGTTCTTTTTGTTGAAGCCTTCCTCTTCAGAAGCTTAAACTCATCTGAGTTCCATGGTCTTAATCCTTATGACGACCATCTACCTAAAAACTTGAAACCATCTCCTCTTGTTTCCTTCGTTACCTTGATGTGCTTCATGCTCGTCATCTCAGAGTTGTTTCTAAACACTCCATCCATGAGTTTACCTTGAGATACTCTATGTGTTGTTTATTGTGTTTCCCTCTTGTTTTTAGAGTGGCCTGTTTCTTTCTCTCTCTATCTCTTTTCCTACCTTTGGAATCTCGGGTCGAGATTCTCGTAAGGGGGATAGAGCTGTAACACCCCAGTTTTAGTTGATATTACATTAGGGTTTTGATTGTGCATCATGAGCATCATTCCTTAAAAATGCATTGAAGAAAAAAAAGACAAAACCCTAAACCCTAATCTTCCTCCTCTATTTGAAAATACGTTCAAATGGTTTGAATTTCAGAAAGTATCAAAATATGTGGAGCCCAAATTGTTTTAGGGCCCCTTAGTGTTTTAGATATTTTACAACCCCTCTGGTATTTTAAAATTATTCAAAACAGATTTGGAAATGAAATTAGAAAAGAGAAAAACAGAAAAACTAAAAAGAAAAAGGTTGCGGGAAATAAAAAAACATTCCTAGCCTAACTGGGCCTCAGCCCATCTTTCCTCACCCCTCCATGCTGCTGCCCACCACAGAACATGTACCCCAGGCCTCCTACGCCACAAGACAGAGCTCGGCCAGAGCACCACCGTGGCGGTCTGACACCGTCCTCATGTTTGCTGTCTTCAACGACGACGCAAGCTCTGCGCGTGTCTGCCGCGCCACCTGATGCCGTCACCACGTCACGATCCCCACCGCCGCTCCTAGAGGTGGATAAGACCACGGCGCACGCATCTCTCTCGCCCTTATCCTCTCACTCTCCCGACACGCTCTCCAGCGAGCCTAGGTGGCGCTTGCGTGTCGCTGACATGGCGCCACCATGGCGTCCATGTGTCGATGACGTGGGTGCTGACCAAGCCCCGCCAGCCTCGCCTGCCGACCTAGCCCAGGGCCCCATCAGTCAGTGACTGTGGCTAGCCTAGCCCTCTGTGTAAAACAATTTAGGGCGTGTGCTGATGTTAGCATGACGTAGTAATAAACTTTAATTGATTTAAATAATTCTAGAAAATGGTTTAAACTTGTAAACTCAATAACTAATTCATTTTAAATCAGAAAATATGTGTAATATATCAAAATGATCAGAAAAGTGAGAACTATCTATTAGAGATATAATCATGCATTGTTCAACAACTTGCATGACAAGTTTAATTAGAAGAACATAGTAACCCCTCATAGGTGATTTCGGAGTTTCCCCGAGTTAGGGTTTTCACCCCTCGGAACCCCGATTAAACTGTCGAGCATGCTTTAGGGTTACATTTCATTACTAATTAACTTGTCATATCATCATACTTGCTTGAGCATTGCATCGATGGCATGTGTTGATTGTTTCCCTCTCTTTCCGGTGTTTGGTTCTTCGCGGTAGAATATGATATCGAGATCGAAGCCCGAGGTCAACACCGATGAAGTTTGAAGATCGACGAACAATAATTGACCAACTGTAATCAAGTCAAGTAGAAGGTTCCCAAAGATCTGCTTATCGGTTATCAACAGGCAAAGGCAAGCATAGTCCCACCATGATAAAATCCTATGATTTCGAAAAAATTCAATTCCTACCATGATGCATACAGTTCTACTGTGGTCTTTTATCGATAGATAGAGTATCCTATCTATTGCATTACTCCCTTTGAGCTTATATTACCTGATCCACTTCTCCTAGCATAATTAGTTTTGGCTTGTGTGACTGCTAGAGCTATTATCTGTGTCCTACTTAGCCATGCATAGCTGTTAGTGCTGGTTCATCCAAATGATGTATCACATGTAGAGAATCTAGTATGATAGGAGAATGTGATAAGATGAGATCAGAGGTGATATGAGATTAAACATGCTAAGGCTTGTATGGGAGGCCACATTGGGGTGTGGTTTTTCTAGTCCCATGCTCGCCACCACTAGGACCCGATGGTCTTGCCTCTTGAACCAAGACGAGCGTACAACCACACGGGGCCATGGGAACCCCTTGATTGACTAACTTGCCTACTAGATTCCATGAGTCACATAGTTAGGGCGTTCCATTCGACATACGCATTGAAAACGTTTTCGAAAGAATGAGGTGAAGGAGGTGCATTCATAATAGGTAGGGAAGCGTGGACCGGGTTGCTTGGGGTCGATGGATCCCCTGGTGAACCAACCTCGCCTCACATATTTAAGTACCGGCTTTGGGATTTGACCCGTTATGGTGGAATCATACTTATTGCGTAACTCCTGGTCTCGGGGAAAGCAAGGTAAAGGTCGTGGTCAACCACCCTCTGCGAGCACACCAAGGAAGTGTGTCAAGTGGCATTCAGAGTCGGTTGGTACGTGTGGGTAAAGTTATACACCCCTACAGGGTAATAATCTTTTCGGAAAATTGTGTCCACGGTTATGGACGACTTGGGAACGTACGTGATGATCATATAGAACTTGAACCTAATCGTAAAACTTGGCAGATCAACGTGTGTTTAAGGATGCTTCCTCATGGGTACGAGGGGGTGATCCTAGTTAGGGTTCAGATGATGATGATGATTTGGTGGGTATCAAGAGATGATGATCAATACTTTGGAGATGTCGCTCTCTTATCCCCTTTTAAAATATTCTGATTAGACGAACTTCTTCTTCCTCTTGTCTTACATAACAAAGATGGCTTTATGCTAAACAACTCCACCAGCCATAAGTCTTGCGGAGTACACCCTATACTCACCCTTGCTTTGTTGATACTTGTGGCAGAGCAAGTGTTTCCTGAAGATCGGTGTGGTACTACATAGACGCCGACGAGTAGCTTGGGGTTCCTGGCCGGCAGCCTAGAACCTATGGGCTGGGACGTCATCGTTATGCTTAAGGCCTCTTAGGCCATTTGTTAAGTTTGCTATACTTAATAGCATAATTTGCCTTCCGTTGTTTGATGTTTATGGTCAGTGACCTCTGCTTGTAATAATTTGTCTCTTCGCTCAGTTATGAGCTTGCTGAAATAATTTTTGTGTCGTACGATCATTGTTGTGTTATCGATTCTTCACTGGATATTCTCGATCTCAAGGTTAAGCTTATGTCAGACAGAGGTCTGGGATTTATTTAGCCATGGTCCCGGGGGTATCACATGATGTAGTCGAATGCTTACTGATCTCAAGATCGAGAAGAAGTCCATCCGGTCCAGTAGGTCCAGCATCATCCAGTCCAGCACCGCAAAACAGTGGTGCATCCGTGATCTCACACACGTCTGGGTACCCCGACAACCTCCGCGCTCTCGCTCCAGCGAATCAGCGGCAGCAAAAAATCCTTCCAGAAAAATCCACCAGGAACATGTATCTCGTTGATCCGAGACCATGGGGAAATTCTAAAGGGGGGAGAGAGATCCTTCGAGGAGGTGTGCTCTGAGAGGAGGAGAGGGGCCTTTATAGGAGAGGGGCACCCAAGGGGTTATGCGCCCAGCCATGGTGGGCTGCCCCCAACTCTTCCACATTCATGTGGGTGGAGATCCCACTCAAAATGAAAAGCCTCTACTCCCATAAAAAAGCCTCCACTCAAAAATCCACTCACATGCATTAAATTTCCACCAAATTTAATGCACCCTGACGAGGTTTGATCTCATCAATGCCCATTGTTATGGACTTGGGTTTTGGAGAAGATGGGGATGCTGGAGATCGTGGAACGGTTAGCAAACAAGCAACACGGGGACACAAGGTTTACCCAGGTTCAGGCCCCCGGAGGGAAAACCCTACTCCTGCTTGTCTGCTCTTGATTACGGCGGAACCGAAGGTTACAGGGGTGCGCAGATGCAATCTGGCGTGGAGGTGTGTATGCGAAAGTATGAGAGAGAGAGATCTAGGTCGTGCCCTCCTAGCCTTTATATAGACTCAGGCAGGTCCCGGGCATAGACCTAGTCGGTTACAAGTTCTAGGGTTTTACCCCTTTGAATTTCCTATCTACGCTAGTCTTGCTCTCCAAGGATCCGAAGGCGTCATGGGCCTTGGCCACCCGAAAATCTTCATGGGCCGGCGTACATCTGCCGTGGGCCTTCCTTGGGCTGGACTAGGTATCTTTGAGATCACGCATGAGGGTATAACCATGTCAAGAGCCCGAGTGATCGAATCAGATCTCGGTGAGGACTCTTCAATCCTTCGGGTGCAACTATGTATTAACAGTATGTGTGTAGGGATTGTTGATGCGTGTTCCTGACTCACCCGACGGATCAGGGTCAGTTAACTATCTTAGGACGAAAAAACACGATCTTCCTCAAGTTTGAGTCCCTAAACTCGAACCCGGAACATATGCTGGCGTAATTCGACTCAGGCCACAGAGGACTTACAAGAGTGGAATTCCAGTGATTTTAACTGGTGTACCCAACGCGTCCGTCGGGATTTTTCATCGCGCCTGCTGGCACGGGTTTATACTAGTAGAACGCAGTCGTGTGCGTTGCCAGGCCATCAGATGATATCTGTAGGTCTTATCTTTGTGTCGCAGACACAGCATCCGAACGTTTATCACCGCGGGGGTGTTTCGGGTGGCCAAGGAGAACGTTGCTCACTTAGCGTTTTGTTGGGGCAGAGTTGCCGAAAATTTTTTGCATGCTGATCCGAAAGATCACAATCAAAGAATTCATAGGGTGCGCGACCAGCGCTCCCTATGGGAGTAGCCCCCGAGTGTCTGTTCGAGTCGTAGACTCGAGCGGAGACTTTAGTTCAAACATTGTTCAGTTGTAAGTCCGTAGGACACAAAAAATTTCGGATGCTTAAATCCATCCTCCCTATGGGAGTATCCCCCGAGTCCGTAGTGGAGTCGTAGACTCGATGTAGGACTCGAAGAAATAGTTCGTTTTTATTCATCTTTCGGGTACGCGGCCAGCGCTCCTAATAGGAGTAGCCCCCGATTATTTGGTCGAATCGTAGATTCGAGTGAGTACTCCTAGCTTTGAAGCCGAAGAAATTGTAGTTGTTGCTAGTATAGCTTTTGATGACATCAGTGCTGACGATCAATGACCTCAAGTGTCTGCTACGCCAGAGGTGACTTGACTGGACGAACGTGGGTCCCACTTGCTGACCTTGAATTGACCGGTCACGTGCGGCGTGGAGATAATTACGGCTTCGCCTCGATTTCCGCGCGTAGTGGATGGCATGGTAACGACGGTTCGTTGTGATGCTGACACGTGTATGGCCAGATATGCCGTTGGCGTTAGGTCTTCTTGATGGACGGTTGTCGTGCGTCGTCTTCGCCGTTATAATCATTGGGGAAAGCTGCAGTTTGTTTTCAACGCATCGATTCTTGTTTTCACTGCCTCCTTGTTCTCTAGAAATTCTTGCTGCGCGCTGGAATATCCTTCCACATTTCCATCTTCGCTTCTGCGCTCTCACCGCCGGCGCCGCCGTAGCGCGATGGCGAAACCGAAGAAGTCATCATCTGCGGTTGGTACCAGCGCCGCCGGAGGAAAGAAAGGCGCCACCGCTACCCGTGTCACCGACGGTGGTTGGCGGCGATCAGAGACGCGGGAGAGTGACCTCCGCAAACTTCGCGAGCGGGGCTTGATCCCACAAGATAGGGAGGCCGTCAGACTCCCCTGTAACGAGGTAATCCCCCGTCCCCCCGCTGGGTATCGGGTTATGTTTCTTGCCTTCGTTATTCGTGGGTTTTCCATCCCAGTCCACGACTTCCTTCGTGGGCTGCTCTTTCTCTATGGCATCCAGCTGCATCATTTTTCGCCCAATTCTCTTCTTCACATTGCTTGTTCCATCACTTTTTGCGAGTGCTGGCTCGGTATCGAGCCGCATTTTGGCCTCTTCCGGAAACTTTATTCTGTGAAGAGGCAATCTGGTTCGGATGGTTTTTATCCCATTGGGGGTTGCATCATCTCCCTCAAGGCCAGTATTCTTTTCTTTCTTTCTCTATGTCTTAATCTGTCCAGTACTGGCGGAGGCGGTGGTTTTACATTCGCGACTCCATAGTGTCTGGGCAGCATTTTGGTCTTGCTACTTTCGACTCCTCCCAGATAATCCAGCCGAAAAGGTCCTGGAAAAACCAGATCTTGGATGGCGAGTCAGCGGAGATAGAGGCCCTTTACTGTCGGGTGAAGGATCTCCAATTGACTCCTGAGAAAGAAGTGAACGACGTGGATATTATCCGCATGTTTCTCGAGCGTCGGGTGCAGCCTCTCCAGGCTAGGACGCACCCGATGTTTCTTTATGCTAGGCGCCGTGATCCGACGAGAGTTTCGGCTGAGAAAATCTCTGAGGGAGATCTTGACAGGGACCTTTGCTTGCTGCTGAAGTTCAAGGCCGGAGAAAAAATCCCGGGGAAGTCGCTGTCTCCTCCATTTTCTTCGACGCTGGCCGTTCCACAGGTGTAGATTCATGCGCGTAGCGCTTTTCGTCGACTGCAATTTATTTTCCTTTGTTTGCTAACAAAGTTCCTTCTTTTTTGCAGAGCTTCAAGGTGCCGGGCATGGCCGCCATTGCCTGAATTATTTCCGGATGCTCCGGATAATGACGTGGTGGATTCCGTGTCCGAACTGCCTTCAGCACGATCGCCGGCTGAAGAGGCCAATGAGTCGAGCGAGGACCATACTCGCAAACGGTCGCGAAGCTCCAGCGATTCTTTGGATGCATCGACTCCCCCGACTCCCAGAAACCCTCTGTGCCTTGAGCGTGACAGTGACGAGCATGGTGGCTCTTCCGCCCCTTTTCCTGCCATTCCTGTGCGGGCTGTAGCGCCGCACCCGCCAGCAAAGCGGAAGAAGGAAGAAAAGAAGGAAGAGAAGAAGGGAGAGAAGAAGGGAGAGAAGAAGGGGGAGAAGAGAGCCCGAAGGACTCCTCCTGTCTTCGACTTGAGCTCACTTGACTCATAAGTTTCTTTTATACTGATGTCTTTTTCCTATTGGCTTTGGTGCTTGTGCTTATTATTTCGTGTGCAGGCATTCCTCCCACGACTCCTCCAGCGATGGTGCTCGGGAGATGATGGGAGAGTCGAAGGTTGCGTCTCCTCCTCCTCAGATGGTGGCTACCTCTGAGGGTGCTGCGCCGGTCCATTCTCCGTAGGAAGCTCAGGTGGTTGCGCCTCAGAAGGCTGCGAGCGGGCCTTCGGAGTCGCCATCTGAGCATGTAAGTACTTCTGTTTCCTGCCACGGGGGGAGCCCCCGAGCGTCTGAAAAAATTTCTTGTCTTGTTCTTTCTTCAAGTCTTCGGGGGGAGCCCCCGAGCGTTTTCGTGTGCGAATTTTGCTTTTGTTCCTTCGTGTTGGGCGCAGCCCCCAAGTCCTTTTCCTTACTGGTAGTTCTTCTTCCTTCAGCCTTTTGTGCAGGATACCAAGCAACTGGTGCAGGAGCACCTAGTGCTGGAGGCTAACCTCTAACAGCTTCGAGGTACCTGTATGCTTTGGTGCTTCTTTCTTTCTGCATTATTGTCTTGCTTTCTGACGCTTGTATGTTTTGAATGCAGAGGAGCATAACACTTCCCTCCGTGAGATTGATGCTCTCAAGAAGAGCCTTGGTCAGGCGGAGAAGAAGGCCAAGGACGCCGATTGCAAAGAGCGCTTGAGGGAGCTGGCCAAGGCCAAGGATAAGGAGGCGTCTGCAGGAGGCCACGGACCACGAGGAGCAGCTTGCACTATGATCACAGAAAAGAGAGGTGGCGGGCAAGCTCATGGCTGCTGCCAAGGCTGTTTCGGGTGAGTAACTTATTTTTGCTTATGTGTTTTTGTTTTCTTGTCTTTCTTCTGTGTTATTTTCTTCATTCCTATTTTTTTTGTCTCAGATGCCGCAGGCATCGAGTTTGACCGTTGGCCTGGAGCACGGAGTGCTCGATGATGCTACCGCAGTGATCGAAGATCGCTGCAAAGATCGCCTCCCTCGCCAAGGCGAAGGAAGTCCTTGGCCGCTTCTACAAGGAGCTTGTCCCCAAGGGCGCGACCCTTGATGATGTTGACGCCCTGGCGGAGGCTTTGTCAGCCGAAGCTCCTGCGGCGTACAAGCGCAAGCAGAAGGGCATCGGCGCGTCCGTCGGGCTGGAGATGGCCTTGGCGGCTGGAGCGGAGCTGGACCTTCCCCAGATCACCTCCCGGATGCCGATGATCGCGGATGGATCCGAGGTAGCCTTTGCTACCTATTCTGCTTGCTGCAAGCGATATGGGCCAAAGCTCATTGATCTGCTGTCCGAGTATGCGCTGCGGTAGCAGGGGGAGGCCAAGGCGAGGCAATCCGGCTCCGAAGCTACTCAGGGTGCCACGTCTTAGGCGTTGTAGCTGTAGGATAGTTTGTAGTCTTCTTTTGCTTGTAATTATGTTGAGGAACAAAAATCATTGTGCCACGTAGTGGCCTTTATATGCTTAATGAATTTTGTTGAGTTGTGCTCTTCTCCGTCTGAATGTTTATGTCCTTTTCTTTTCTGCTGCTCTAGGTTCCGTCGGGTGCTGATCCCATTGACACCTCGACTGCAACGCGGCAGCGGCCATCTTTGGATGATTCATCACAACTTGCTTTTCTTCGAGACCGTGTTCGTAGTCTTGAGAAGGAGTTGCTTGGGGTGCGTGGCCACGCTGATGTTTGAAAGTCCAAGGCAGATCGTGGTGCAGCCAGAGAGGAGTACTTGATGGTGGAACTGCTTCGGCTGTCTGAGCAGCTTCAATGTAAGTTATTCTTTGTTTCGAGCTGCAGCTCAGTTTTTCGGATGCGCCTGATGGCCTTGCGTCTTATGTTGTGCGAGTGTCGCAGGTGCTAACCTTGCTCCGAGGGAGGAGAAGGAGCATGTCGCTGTTCGGGTCAATTGTTTGACTCAACAAGACATGGAAGCTGGCGGTTTCTTCTGGATGGATCGTGACCGTGCCATGGCTCTGGCGACGGTGCAGGATCGCGTTCACCAAGTGTCGCGGGTGCTTCGTCAAGTGCAGACTTCGCTCTCGTTGGTTCTGCATGTGATGTTTCCCCTGGATGTTATGCCAACATCCATGGCCGGCCTTCTGTCTAGATTTCGGAGCGTGACTCGTGTCCAGGAACTGGTGAGGCAGCATCTCGTCGCAGGGGTGAAGGCTGCGTTGTCCCTTGTTAGGCTGCATCGAGCTGATGTAGATCTGTCTGTTGTAGCCGCTGGGCCACCTCTTCGACCGGATGGTGGCGAGTGGGATATGCGTCCGCACTATGCGGCTGTAAGGCAGTATGCCGAACAGGTCGTAGATTTGTTTGAGCAGCGTGCTCAAGTTATTCTGCAGGATAGGTAGTACTTGTAAAAGAGATAAATGTAAAATTTGTATATTTCTACTGAGCGTGTTATGCCCTTTGTTATAAAGGTTTGTTTGTTGTGAACACGCAGTGCTTTGTTTGAGTACGTGTCCTTTTCGTTTGCCTGACGTTGTCAGCTACTCAGGTGTACACGTGTGATCCTCGGTCGATGAAATCGGGAGGTGGGGAGAGCCCCCGAGTGTGTTTGTAGCATAAAGTAAAGTTGCAAGTAGCGAACGAGATTTTTGGTGCGAGACACAGCTTTATTTATATCGTAATGGAGAAAGTACATTGTTCGGCTGAATAGCCTTGGCTGAAAAGCCTTATTGAAAGTAAAGGGGTAGGTAACTATGGGTAGAATCACCGCAAGGGTGCGATGTTCCATGGGTTGGAGTATGCGACTCCAGACTCCACGTGCTTGAGGCGATAGGCGCCACCTGGGATGACCTCGGTGATTATGTAGGGTCCTTCCCATGGCGACTCGAATTTCTTCGGTCGCTCTTGCTTGAGTCGCAAGACGAGGTCTCCTTCGACGAAGGACCTTGGGCGTAGCCGGCGGCTGTGGTAGTTGCGGAGACTCTGCTGGTACACCGCTGATCGAGCTGCTGCTACGTCTCTTGCTTCGTCGAGTGTGTCGACGGCATCTTCGAGTGCAGCCGTGGATTCGGCTTCGCTGTAAGCGACGACCCGGGGGGCCTGGTGGCGTACTTCGGCTGGTAGCACGGCCTCGGCTCCGTGCACCATGAAGAACGGCGTGTAGCCGGTGGAGCTATTTTGCGTAGTCCGTAAGCTCCACAGGATGGATGGTAGCTCTTTCGTCCAGGCTCTATGTGGCATCCCGCAAAACCACTATTAGAAAATCGCGTTGAATTTGTGCGTTGCATCGTCATCATCATGCATTGTTTGCATAAAACTATTTTCGCAAAGCCGTTTTGTTTTCTAAACGCCCCATCTTTATTCAACTATCAAAATCCGGGTCGCCGGAATATTTTGTTTTGCCCAACATCGGTTTGCAAAAGCTTTGTTTGAAATAAATAAAAATTATAATTATTTTTAGCGGGCGAACGAGCGCGTTCGACCAACGACCACCCCCAGGTTTTACAAACGGTCCAACCTGCCGCCCCATCTAAATCCTACATCTACCTAATATTCTACCCACCCCTCCTGGCCACCTCACCCCCTCCACTAGCCTGCCGCCACCTCATCCTCTCCCTATCCCTCACCCAACCAGACCACGCCACGTCACCCCTCACCCCTCACCCTCCCTCTCTCTCTCACCTTCGCCCCACCCGCCAAACACACACACGCCACATAACGGCCACAGCCACCCCACCGTTCACACAGCCACACCCGCCAGCCCACCCCGCCGGCCCCACCGCCCCACGCCCCACCTACCCCTCCTGTTCATCTTCTCCCGCCCATGCCACGACGCAACCACCCGCGCGACCTCCCTTCTCCTCCCTGGCTCTGCGCCTGCTCCTCCGTTCCCCTCACGCTCACCCCGACACCGCTGTCCCTGACGCCCGCCCGCCACGCCGCCCGCTTGCGCCGCCCGCCACGCTGCCCTCGCCCGCTCTCCCCGCCCCGCTCGTCCCGTCCGGTGCCCTCCCGCCTCCGACCTCCGCCAGCCTGCTGCCCATCTCGCCATGCCCCGCATCCGCCTCGGACCGACCGCCGGCGTCGTCGCGCCGCCCTCGCAACCTCTCTACGCCCCGCCGTCCCGCGCCCGCCTCGCGAAGCTCCTCGCGCTGGCCGGCGTCGCCTCGCCGCTGCCCGCCCTCTGCCGGCCGCCCTCTGCACCTCCGCCCGAGCTCAGCCTCCACGGCCCGTCGACCTCGCCCGCCGCCAGCCCCGGCGTCGGCCCGCCTCCGTGGCCGCCCCGTGCTCCTCCCGGCCGCCATCTCGTGACGACCCTCCCTCTGCAACCGCCTTCCGCCTGGTCTCGTCGCTGAGCCTCGCCTCCAGCCCGCTTCGTCTGCAGCCCCTCCTCGTTCGCGCCACCGCTGGCCGCCTCTATCGCCAGGCCCTGCCTTCCTTGTGGCCGTCGTCGCCACGCACTGGCAGATCGGGCCGACCAAGCTCAAGGGACCGCCGGGAACCTAGACCCAAAACCGTCGACATCCGAATCCCCGTCCGAGAATTCCAAGGCCTCCATCACGCCCACAAGATCTCCTCATGGAGCCCGATGACACCGATTCCCAAGACCTACCACAGACGCGCACGGAGTGGAACCCCGGACGCCAAGGTCACCGTCTCGGAACGACACGACCTTCTCCTCGGACGCCAAGAACTACAATCGGTACCCTAAGGCACCGCGACCCCGGCGCGTCAAGTACTTCTTTCCGGACGCCAAGATCGCCTTCACGGACCTGAAGACAACTGTGCGACAAGTACACCCCCCGAGGACACCGAGACCCCGAAGGCCGACCCCGCCAATACCCGAACCGGGAGGACGCAAAGATCGCCACGAGAACGACAAGCACTTCACCCCGAAGCCAAGACCGGCCCCGTGGGACCCGACGAGACCCTCGCAACGGCAAGCTCGACCCCGTGGAACCCGGCAAGATCTGCATGCGACAAGAACAACCCCGACCTAGGAGTATCCGACGCCCCGACACCGAACCAAGACCTGCTTCCCGGACGCAACAAGATCTACCCCGATCCGAAGACCCTGAACCCCAGATCTGGACCCTGAGCCCGAACCGTCGAACCCTGGACCCCGAACCCCGGAACCCCAAGACCGTCGAGACCCTAATGTGTGATCCCTTTTCCGAGCCCTATTTTATAAATGCTAAACATAAAACTTGTTGCATATTTAATTGTCATCTTGCATAGCATTGGTTTGGGGGCCTTATGCCGATTCACCTAATAATTAAATATGGGGCCCATATGCGGGCAAATCTAGTCTCATATTGGCCTCATTTAAACTTGTGTAGCGAACCAGTGCTATAATCTTGCCTTGTTAAAACAACATTTAATTTGCGGGGTAAATAAACAACTTGAACCATATAACTATTGTCGGAACCCTGGTTTCGCTTAAACTTGACCTAATTGCATCGCACTTTTGCCATGTCATTCATCATACATGCATCATGCCGATCTTCTGCCGTGTATTAAATATTGCATCCGGTGTTCTTCTAGTGTTTTTGCTTCTTCGAGGATAAGGCCGTTGAGTTGATGTGAGCTTCGCCCCGATCTTCGGTTGAACCCTTCGACAATGTTTTCAAAGTAGCATCTCCCTTTCTACCTATCTTACTTTTATAGTATTTACTTCCTCCTGTTGATCTATTGCTATCTGTGTTGCGATGCTTTAGTTTCCGCACTGTGATATCCCTGACCTTATATTGCCTTGGACACATCCTATTACCTGTTGTTTGGTAGATAGTTGGACTTGCGTGTCGTAGTTGCTTGCTCAAGTGCGGATGTGTGTCGTCTAATGCCACAGATGCTGATGAATTGCCGCATGTTGATGTTGGAGATGATTCTAGTTTTACTTATCGTCACTTTAATTTCTGTTTAACAACTAAAATTGAATAAGCGAGGCATCGGTGGGTGATAGATAATATTTGGTTTCGAGCACCACTTGTGTCCCGTAAGACCCCGTACTTGATACTGTTCCTTGATTTATCGCTATCCACATCCGGAGGTATATGGGACCCCCTGAGCGAGCTTGATTCATTCTTATTTCTTGGGGCCACAAACTAGTTTGAGGTGTTTTACTATCCTGTACTTATGCCATGCTACTTTCTGATTTAAATTGTGCGAGTACCTGCACTGTCTTGTTTAGGTAAGGGATGTTTTCGCTGTATCGCAAGTCCCGATTGGGGACTTCCGTCGTTCTGACCATCGACGCAAACCTTGAGTCCGTCTCGAGCTTGCTTACTCTTGGGTATACTCAAGTTGTGGCCCCTGAAATATTTCAATCTGTGATTGTTCAGTCGTGAAAGCCTCGTTGGGTTTTGATTTGGTTTTTCCGAGGTTGATCGAGCGTGTGTTGCTATTGGTGCACCCCGGCCGGGTAAAACTTTCTGAAAGCCGTGTCCGCGGATACGGACGACTTGGAGCACAGTTTCTTGATCATAGACAAGCATAACTAAAGTTTATTGCTATAAATTTGACTTATAATGACTAGTAATTAGCTTCACTATAATGGAATGGCTAATTAATACTGCCCACAATTGCTTGTTTGGTTGTCGCTTGCGACAATTGTACGTGACTAGTAAATCTTGCAACTACAACGGATTGGCTGAATAAAAGTACCAACAACTGCTGGGTTTTGGGTTTATCTCATGCTATCTGTACCTGATTAGTAATTGTTGCAACTAGCACGGAATGGTTAACTAAAAGTGCCCACTGTTTACTTTATCAGGATGATTATCTAAACCTGACTAGTAATTGCTGCAACGATAATAATAAATAAAGCGCCAACTGTGAGTTCCTCGGTTGACTTCCTCGTTTGGTCTCGAGAAACACCAGATGGGTTTGTTTTGGTGTTAGCTTCGTTGGATCCGGATAGGTCATTCTTACCCTCTCTCGATAACCGCCATTGTATCGAGTCTCTATAGGTTGTTTAGTGCATCTTTGCCGCCGCCGATCCACCATACCTATGTAGGCGAGGACCGAATTCTAGCCTCGCCGTAATCGGCCTCGATCTTGGCGCTCCTTCTTTTTCCTTTGCCCTTTGTCGGCACCCCTTTTGTTGAAGCAGGTTTTGAGATCGACGCCGTTAGCAGGGTTACCCTTCCGGCTTGGCCTGGGCAGGGTTATGGACGCCATTGGTTATTCTTCAGGGCTCTTAGACCCATTTGCATCTTGTCCCTAGTCGGACGCTTCCTCTTATCAAGGTGATTTGGATCTTTGTACCGTATATTTGTATTCTTGACTCTTTGAGTCGCTGTTGTATATATATCTGTTCTGTGGGTCCCATCGAGGACTGTTGTGTAATGTTATTACTTTGTTTTCCACCCGCACGAAAGTGCCTGGTGGGCACCTTCGAATCGTTTCTATGCGGGTTTGGCGAGTTTCGCTAAAACCTGCATAGGGCCGATTCTGAGGGTGTTACAGAGTGGTATCAGAGCTCAGCAGTTGCGATACCCCACAAGTCCAGCCTGTAGGATAACCTAGCTAACGGCCGAAGTAGAGTGTCAAAACTATTTTCGAAAAATCGGTTGGATAGTTCTGATTAGGTCTGATTTTACTCCTTACCCTCTGCTGCTCTCCTCTCACCTCTGCGTGTTTTGGATCCGCTCTCTTCTCTTTCTTCGAGTCCAGGAAATTCTCGTGGTTGGGTTTCCGTCGTACCTTTAGGGTTTCGCTTCCTTCTTTGCTAACGGTGTTCCACCATCCGGTGTTCACGCTGCCTGAGGAATCCGTCTTCTGTGGTAACATTCTTTGTTCCTTGTTTGTGCCTTCCGGTGTTTTCCGACGCGACGATATCCTCTACGCCAGATCCGATGCAGAGTCTGCATCCTTCCTTTATTCCGAACCTCGTCTGTCGAGATCTTCAGTCTGATTCCGAGAATGGTTGCACGCTTTTCCACTGATTGTGCGGAGTAATAGTTTGGGTGCGTGATGGATTGGCCCCCATGCCGACTACCCTTTCTATTCGCTTTTGTACATTGAAGTGGACGAGAATGCATCGGTTCCCCCTTTCCACCGGAGTTTGAGGTGGCTTTATTTGTTGATACCTCTACCTTCGACCTTTTGTTCCCGGAGTGTTCTCTCGACGATCACGGACAACAACCTCTTGTTAGTGGTGTCGCGAGGATCTACACGAAGCGAGAAGATGCAGATCGCCGACCTTCCTTCCGGTACCATGAGGCGGATCTCGAGGGCGAGATCCATTGTTAGTGGTGTCGAATTGTGGCATCCCGCAAAACCACTACTAGAAAATCGCGTTGAATTTGTGCGTTGCATCGTCATCATCATGCATTGTTTGCATAAAACTATTTTCGCAAAGCCGTTTTGTTTTCGCGCCCATCTTTATTCAACCATCAAAATCCGGTCCGGAATATTTTGTTTGCCCAACATCGGTTTGCAAAAGCTTTGTTTGAAATAAATAAAATTATAATTATTTTTAGCGGGGCGTCAGGCAGGCGTTTCGACCCGAACGACCACCCTGTGTTTTACAAAGCGGTCCAACCTGCCACCCATCTAAATCCTACATCTACCTAATATTCTACCCACCCCTCAGCCACCTCACCCCCTCCACTAGCCTGCCGCCACCTCATCCTCTCCCTATCCCTCACCCAACCAGACCACGCCACGTCACCCCTCACCCCTCACCCTCCCTCTCTCTCTCCTTCCCTGCCCCACCCGCCAAACACACACGCACTCACGCACGCTTGCCAGCCACCCCACCAGCGTTCACACGCGCTCACCCCCGCCCACCGACCCCACCGCCCCACGCCCCACCTACCCCGTCCCTTCATCTTCTCACCGCCCACTCGCCTTGAACCACCCAGCGACCTCCCTTCTCCTCCCCTGGCTCTGCGCCCGTGCTCCTCCGCGTTCCCCTCACGCTCACCCCCGACACCGCCGGTCCCTCGCACGCTCCGCTCCGGCCACGCCGCCCGAGCGCCGCCCTCGCTGCCCGCCCGCTCTCCCGCCCAGCGCTCCGCCCGCCGTGCCCTCCCGCCTCCGACCTCCTTGAACGCCTGCTCCACCCCTTGAGCCCGCATCCGCCGCCTCGGCCCGACCGCCGGCCGTCGCGCCGCGCCCTGCCCTCTCTGCCCCCGGCCGCCCGCGCCCGCGAGCTCCCTCGCGCTTGCCGGCGTCGCCGCCTCCGACCGCCCAGCTCGCCCCTCTGCCGTGGCCGTCCTCTGCACCTCCGGCCCCGCTCAGCCTCCACGGCCCGTCGACCTCGCCCGCCCGGCGTCGGCCCGCCTCCGTGCCGCCCGTGCTCCTCCCGGCCGCCCGGCTCGTCGGCCTCCCTCTGCAACCGCCTTCCTCCCGGTCTCGTCGCTGGCCCTGCCTCCAGCAACCGCTTCGTCTGGCCCCTCCTCGCCCGCGCCACGGGCCGCCTCTCCTCTCGAGCCCTGCCTTCCTTGTGGCCCGTCGCGCCTCAAGCGCGTGGTCGGCCGACCAAGCTCAAGGGACCGCCCAGAACCTAGACCCAAACCGTCGCCGACATCCGAATCCCGTCAGAATTCCAAGGCCTCCATCACGGCCCCAAGATCTCCTCATGGAGCCGATGACACGGTACCCCAAGACCTACACAGACGCGCCAGATTCAGAGAACCCCGACGCCAAGGTCACCGTCTCGAACGACACGACCTTCTCCTCGGACGCCAGAACTACAATCGGTACCCTAAGGCACCGCGACCGTGGCGTCAAGTACTTCTTCCGGACGCCAAGATCGCCTTCACGGACCTGAAGACAAGCGTCGACAAGTACACCCCGAGGACACCGAGACCCGAGCCGACCCCAATACCGAACCGGAGGACGCAAGATCGCCACGAGCGACAAGCACTTCACCCGAAGCCAAGACCGGACCGTGGGACCCAGCGAGACCCATGGCAAGCTCGACCCGTGGAACCGGCAAGATCTGCATCGACAAGAACAACCCGACCGAGTATCCGGCGCCCGACACGAACCAAGACACTGCTTCCGGGCGCAACAAGATCTACCCGATCCGAAGACCACGAACCCCGGTCTGGACCACCGAGCGAACCGTCGAACCGGACCCCGAACCGGAACCCCAAGACCGTCGAGACCCTAATGTGTGATCCCTTTTCCGAGCCCTATTTTATAAATGCTAAACATAAAACTTTTTGCATATTTAATTGTCATCTTGCATAGCATTGGTTTGGGGGCCTTATGCCGATTCACCTAATAATTAAATATGGGGCCCATATGCGGGCAAATCTAGTCTCATATTGGCCTCATTTAAACTTGTGTAGCGAACCAGTGCTATAATCTTGCCTTGTTAAAACAACATTTAATTTGCGGGGTAAATAAACAACTTGAACCATCTAACTATTGTCGGAACCCTGGTTTCGCTTAAACTTGACCTAATTGCATCGCACTTTTGCCATGTCATTCATCATACATGCATCATGCCGATCTTCTGCCGTGTATTAAATATTGCATCCGGTGTTCTTCTAGTGTTTTTGCTTCTTCGAGGATAAGGCCGTTGAGTTGATGTGAGCTTCGCCCCGATCTTCGGTTGAACCCTTCGACAATGTTTTCAGGCGAGCATCTCCCCCTTTCTACCTATCTTACTTTTATAGTATTTACTTCCCTCCTGTTGATCTATTGCTATCTGTGTTGCGATGCTTTAGTTTCCGTACTGATATCCCTGACCTTATATTGCCTTGGACACATCCTATTACCTGTTGTTTGGTAGATAGTTGGACTTGCGTGTCGTAGTTGCTTGCTCAAGTGCGGATGTGTGTCGTCTAATGCCACAGATGCTGATGAATTGCCGCATGTTGATGTTGGAGATGATTCTAGTTTTACTTATCGTCACTTTAATTTTTGTTTAACAACTAAAATTGAATAAGCAGAGGCATCGGTGGGTGATAGATAATATTTGGTTTCCGAACACCCACTTGTGTCCCGTAAGACCCCGAGTACTTGATACCTGTTCCTTGATTTATCGCGCTATCCACATCCGGAGGTATATGGGACCCCGAGCGAGCTTGATTCATTCTTATTTCTTGGGGCCACAAACTAGTTTGAGGTTTTTACTATCTGTACTTATGCCATGCTACTTTACGTATTTAAATTGTGCGAGTCACGCACTTGTAGTTTAGGTAAGCGGGATGTTTTTGTATCGGCGATCCCGATTGGGGACCTCTTGTCGTTCTGACCATCGTAAACCTTGAGTCCGTCTCGGAGCTTGCTTACTCCGTTGCGGTATACTCAAGGGTGGCCCCAAATATTCTGAATCCTGTGATTGTTCACCGTGAAAGCCTCGTTGGGTTTTGATTTGGTTTTCGAGGTTGATCGGCGTGTGTTGCTATTGGTGCACCCGGCGGGTAAAACTTTACGAAAGCCGTGTCCGGATACGGACGACTTGAGCACGATTTCTTGATCATAGACAAGCATAACTAAAGTTTATTGCTATAAATTTGACTTATAATGACTAGTAATTAGCTTCACTATAATGGAATGGCTAATTAATACGCCCACAATTGCTTGTTTGGTTGTCGCTTGCGACAATTTATGTGACTAGTAAATCTTGCAACTTCTAGCGGATTGGCTGAATAAAAGTACCAACTGCTGGGTTTTGGGTTTATCTCATGCTATACATGTCGATTAGTAATTGTTGCAACTTCCGGAATGGTTAACTAAAAGTGCCCTTTGTTTACTTTATCGGGATGATTATCTAAACCTGACTAGTAATTCTGCAACGATAATGAATAAATAAAGCGCCAGCGTGAGTTCCTCGGTTGACTTCCTCGTTTGGTCTCGAGGGGAAACACCAGATGGGTTTGTTTTGGTGTTAGCTTCGGTTGGATCCGGATAGGTCATTCTTACCCTCTCGATAACCGCCGTTGTATCGAGTCTCTATAGGTTGTTTAGTGCATCTTGTTGCCGCTTGATCCACCATACCTATGTAGGCGAGGACCGAATTCTAGCCTCGCGTGTCTTGGCCTCGATCTTGACGCTCCTTCTTTTCCTTTGCCTTTCGGCACCCCTTTTGTTGAAGCAGGTTTTGAGATCGACGCCGTTAGCAGGGTTACCCTTCCGGCTTGGCCTGGGCAGGGTTATGGACGCCATTGGTTATTCTTCAGGGCTCTTAGCCCCATTTGCATCTTGTCCGTAGTCGGACGCTTCCTCTTATCAAGGTGATTTGGATCTTTGTACCGTATATTTGTATTCTTGACTCTTTGAGTCGCTGTTGTATATATATCTGTTCTGTGGGTCCCATCGAGGACAGTTGTGTAATGTTATTACTTTGTTTCTCCACCCGCACGAAAGTGCCTGGTGGGCACCTTCGAATCGTTTCTCTGCGGGTTTGGCGAGTTTCGCTAAAACCTGCATAGGGCCGATTCTGAGGGTGTTACACTCTAGCTTTCCGTTCAAGTGGACTCATGAGGCACTACTTGATGCCAGCGCCGATTAGGCCGTTGGCGTTTTCCACTTGCCCGTTCGTTTGCGGGTGTGCCACTGAGGCGTACGTGATGTTGATCCCGAGGCCTTCGCAGAAGTCCTGGAATTCCTTGGAGATAAAGTTTGATCCAATGTCGGTGATGATGCTGTGCGGTACGTCGAACCTGTAGACAATGGATTCGAAGAACTTGACGGCAGTCTTGCCCTTTTGGTTGGTGACCGACATGGCCTCGACCCACTTGGTGAATTTGTCGACTGCGACCACGAGGTAAACGTGCCCCCCTTTCGAGGATTTTGGCAGTTTGCCGATCATGTCGAGGACCCATTGAGCAAAGGGCCAGGCTATAGGTATGGGTCTGAGCTCTGACCCGGGTGTGTGCGGTTTATCGGCGAACCGTTGGCACCCGTTGCATCTTCGGACGATGTCCTTTGCATCGTTCATGGCCGTTGGCCAGTAGAATCCGGCTCGTAGAGCTTTGGCGACAAGGGGCGGTGCTGCGTGATGGCGCAGATGCCCTCGTGGATGTCTTGGAGGATGGCTTTCCCATCACCGATGGTGGCACCTTTGTAGTACACCCGTATCTGCGCTTGTACAGCTCGCCATTGATGATGGTGAAGGCTTTTGACCGAGATATATCGCCGGGCATCTGTCGGGTATCGGCGATTCTCCGTATATCAAGAAGCTGAGCGTCAAGTTTCTTCGATTGCCATGACCTGCATCAGGTTGACCATAGCGACCTCTGTGTCTAGTTTCTCGGGTCCTTCATGTCCTTCGGGCAGCGTAGCTCCCGATTGTTCTGCTTCTTCGGGTGATCCCTTGGGGAATTTCCGTTTGATGGATGGCACGTAGATCTGTTCGAGCAACACACCCGGTGGCACCTTTGCGCAGGTGGAGCCGATGTTGGCGAGTCTGTCGGCTTCCTCGTTGCTTTCTCTTCCGACGTGCCGAAGCTCGCAGCCGTCGAATTCTACCTCGAGTGCATTGTAGAGCGTGCGGTATGCGATCATGTTTTCGGCGTGTGCGTCGCACTCGTTCATCGTCTGCTGGACGACGAGGTTGGAGTCACCGTAGATGACCAGGCACGTTGCGCCGCAGATCTTTGCCATCCTCATGCCGTGGATGAGGGCTTCGTATTCGGCCTCGTTGTTGGAAGCTCGTAATTTCATCCGGAGGACGTACTTCATTTGGTCGCCTGGCGAGTCGATGACCCGGCTCTGCTCGACTTCACGCTTGGAGCAGTCGAAGTGCATTGTCCATGACTGCGACACGTCTGGGGTGTCCGGCAGCTACAGCTCCATCCAAAGTACGAGGAAATCTGGGAGGACTTGAGATTTGATTGCGAGTCGCTTCTCAAAGACGATTTCTAGAGGTGACATCTCAATGCCCCACAGGGCCACGCGTCCCGTGGCCTCTGGGTTATTCAGGATGCTGTTCTGGGGTGCCTCGTTGACGACCATCACCTGGTGCTCCTGGCAGTAATGGCTCAGCCATCGAGCCGTCATGAACACGCCGTAGGCGAGTTTCTGGTAGTGAGGGTACCTCTGTTTTGTTGGCGTCGATTACGCTCGGTAGTAGATTGGGCGTTGGACCCGTGGGTCTTGCCTTCTTGTCGTTCGACCACTAACGCAGTCTTGACCACCTGGTGTGTGGCTGCTATGTACAGCAGCAGAGGCTCGCGCTCCTTTGGCGTGACCAGGACGGGCGAGGTGGAGAGAAGCCGTTTGAGGCTTTCGAACGCATCATCGGCTTCGAGCGTCCACTCGAATTTATCTGCCTTGCGTAGCAGCTGGTAGAATGGCAGGGCCTTCTCGCCCATGCGGCTGATGAATCTGCTCAACGCCGCTATTCGTCCTGCGAGCTGCTGGACACCCTTGAGGTTCTTCGGCTTCTCCATCGCCATGATGGCTCTGATTTTCTTCGGGTTCGCCTCGATCCCTCGCTGAGATATGAAGTACCCAAGCAGCTGACCGGATGGGACGCCGAAGGCGCACTTTTCGGGGTTGAGTTTGATCATGTAGCGATCGAGGTTGTCGAACGTCTCGCGGAGATCGTCGATAAGTGTCCTTGCCTCCCTGGTTTTTATGACTATGTCGTCAACATAGACTTGAACGTTGTGACCGATCTGGTCCTTGAGGCATGCCTGCATGCATTGCTGGTACGTGGCACCTGCGTTCTTTAGCCCGAAGGGCCTTGTGTTGTAGCAGAATACTCCGAACGGTATGATAAACGCCGTTTCCTCCTGATCTTCGACCTTGAGTCGAATCTAGTTGTAGCCTGAGTAGGCGTCGAGGAAGGAGAGTTTCTCGCAGCCTGCAGTCGAATCGATGATCTGATCGATCCGAGGAAGAGGGAAGTGGTCCTTTGGGCAATGCTTGTTTAGCGACGTGAAATCGACGCACATCCGCAGGATGTCTGTGTCCTTTTTTGAGACCATCACTGTATTTGCAAGCCACTCGCTTTCTTTGATTTCCCTGATGAAATCTGCTGTGAGTAGTATGTTGATTTATTTGCCGATAGCTTCGGCCCGTGGCTCAGACAGTCTTCGGATGGACTGCATGACGGGCTTGGTGTCTAGAAAGACGTTGAGTGCGTGCTCATCGAATTCCCTGGGAACTCCTGGCATGTCCGCAGGACACCAGGCGAAGATTTCTCAGCGCTCACGGAGGAATTCGACGAGCGCGCCTTCCTATGCAGGGCTGAGGTCGTTGGCGATCAGCGTCGTCTTGGAGGCATCCGTCGGATGGACCTGCACCTTCTTTGTGTTGACGGTGGAGTCGAAAGACATGTCAGGTGCGTTTTGTCGTGCGACTGGGGGTGCCCCATTGTCCGTCACCTCGCGGAGCCTTAGGAGCTCCTCCTGCATGCCGAATGATTGGGAGATTCTATTGAAATCTCTGTCGCATTCGTCCGATCGGGTGAAGATCCCGTGGATTGTGATGACGCCCTTCGGTCCTGGCATCTTGAGTAGCAGGTATGCATAGTGTGGGACAACCAGGAACCTTGCGAATGCTACACGCCCGAGGATGGCGTGGTACTGTGATGGCCAGTCCACCACTTCAAATTCGAGACGTTCCAGTCGGAAATTGTCCGGCTTGCCGAAGATGACGTCGAGCCATATTTTGCCCAGGGGGAATATGCCCTTCCCTGGAACGATGCCGTGGAACGTTGTGTCTGATTGTTCCAGGCTGCACTGCGGGATCCGCATTGCTTCTAGAGTGCTTGCGAACATCAGGTTGATGCCGCTGCCGCCGTCTATGAAGACACGACTCATCTCGAAACCTCCGATCTGCGCCTCCAGCACCAGTGCAGCATGACCTGGGCGAGGATCCGCAAGGGTGATCGAGCGGTGAGCGTGATGCAGGACTCCGATCCGCTAAGGTACTCAGGGATGGCGGGTGGAGTTTCCACGGCCAGGTTGATTTGTCGGGTGATTTTCTTCTGCACCCTATTCGTGGGGCGCCCCTTCTGGATCATCAGTGCTCCTTTCGGCTGGGGATACCCGTTCCCAGCGTTGTTCTGTGCTGGTGCGGCTGGTTGGTTCGGGCCTCCAACAGGTAGCGGTGGAGGAGCTCCATGCGCTATTTCACATGGCGCGGGTGCGTTTCCGAACGCAGGGATTGGGGCTTGCTGCCTCATCTGCACCATGCTTTCGCTGAGTTTTTGGAACTCGTGGCAGTCCTTGAGCATGTGGCTCGCCTTATTTTTGCCATCCACGTCGATGTAGAAGTGGATGGTGCATGGACCTGAAAGCTTTTATCTTTGAGGTCCGTTATCGCGATGTGGCGCTGCCGCAGCTGCTGGCGTCCGTCGCGGAAATTTCCTCCGCATGTCCTCCACTGTTGAGGTTGGCACTCGTTGCGGCGATCGGCGTAGCCGGCCGCGACCATGTCGGGTCCGTCGCGATCGTTTTAGACGCGCGATCTTCTCTTTCTACGGCGCTATCGCCGTCGACCGTAGTCGTCTTCTTCTTCTGATTGTGCTCGGTGAATGGAATCTTCGCCGTCAGCCCACCTGTTCGCGATGTCCATGAGGTGGTCGAGTGTTTTGGGCTTGACGCGCCCAAGTTCCTCCTTGAAGTCTTGGCGCTTGACGCCGCCCCTGAAGGCGTTGATGGCCCTCTCTTCGGAGATGTGGGCTGTGGAGTTCTTTGTGTTGGACCAGCGTAGTATGTACGAGCGAATGGATTTGCCCGTTCGTTGAGTGCAGGCTCGCAACTCTTCGATTGAGGCTGTTGCTGGTGACCTTGAAGTTTCGGATGAAGCTGTAAGCTAGCTTGTCCCAACTTCGGATGGACCCTGAAGATAGGCTGCTGAGCCAGATCCGGGCCGCTCCTATCAGCTGCAGCTGAAGGCATTGCATGGCGGTTTCCTTGTTTCCGTCGTGCAATTTGACGGGCGATAGGTGGTCGCTGAGCCACGCCTTTGGGTCTTGTGTGCCGTCGAACTTCGGAGTATCCGAAGGAAGCTTGAAATTGCGCGGCATCTTTGTTCGCCGAACAGATCTGCTGAAGCATCGGGCTCCGCAGATTTCTCCTTCGTCTTCGTCCATCTCGGATTCAGACGAGCATGCGCGCTTGGCTCGCGCTTTGTCGATTTTGCGCTGTGTGAGCGCGTCTCTGGCATCGTAGTCGCGGTTGCGGTGGCACGAACTCTTCTTCCTTCGAGGAAGGTCATGTTCCTCTTCCTCGGATGAAGGGGTGGGGCTGCAGTCGAACCTGACCGGAGCTTTTTTCTTCGGCTCCGTGGGAGCTTCCTGGTGGAGCACAGCTCCGACGAGTCCGAGTCCGGTAAGCGCGGACTTATGCATGGCCCTCTTTGGGTCCCCCTCCGGAGGTGGGTGGTCCGCGTGGTACGAAGTGGATGCCATGATCGCAGCCTACGGCGTTTTCGGGATGACGTTGACGTCGGCGTCCATCTCCATGAAGGATGTGTGGAGGGTTCGGGTCACCTCACGGCGCTCCTGGGGATCCATGTTCTCCATCCGAGAGAGGTGCTTGTTGCCTTGGTTGGCGTTCAAGCTGGAGCCGATGCACATGGCGGAGAGCGCGGCTCCTCGCGCGCTGGACTCTGAGGCTGCTTGCGTTTGTCGAGCACCTCCTACATCTTGACCTGCTTCTTGTGCTCCTCGATCAGGAGCAGGTGGTAAGCCATCAGCATATCCCGGGAGGCGTCTGCAGGCAATACTATGTTGCCTGCCACGGCGTTGCAGACCTGGGCCCATCCTTCTTGCTAAGGCGGATGACATGGCGTTTTTCTTCGGTGGGGGACTGCATATTCTGTCGCTGCTTCGTTCTGGCGGGTTAGGTGGCGGGTTGGGCGGCGGGTTGGGTGTTTGTTGATCCTCGTCAGCCTGTATGACTACGGCGCATTGGTAGTGCTCGTAGATTGGTCCGCTGCTACCACAGCTTTTAGATCCGGAACTATAGGTCCCTTCATCCGACGGCAGATCGCACAATCGGAGTTGCAGCTGCTGCTGTCGTAGGAATCATCTGTTGATGATGTTGTGCGTACGGGGGGTGTAGTCCCTGAGCGGGCCTGATTGATGGTAGGGGCACCCGCTCAGGGAGGCGGAGAGTGCCATTTTGCCCCGCCTGGAAGCAGAAGCTCCCGAACAGGATTTCGAGTCCGTCGCCTACGGGCTCGAAGTCCTTCATGGTGGCCGGTGAGTGGGCGGTGAATTCGAAAGCGCCGAAGAGGAGGTGACTCTCCGTCGCCGCAGAGTTGTAGATCGATCGGGTTGGGACCGTCACGACCGCACAATCAGCGTCCCCGATTCCCACAGACGGCGTCAATTGACGAGGTTTGATCTCATCAATGCCCATTGTTATGGACTTGGGTTTTGGAGAAGATGGGGATGCTGGAGATCGTGGAACGGTTAGCAAACAAGCAACACGGGGACACAAGGTTTACCCAGGTTGTCTACTCTTGATTACGGCGGAACCGAAGGTTACAAGGGTGCGCAGATGCAATCTGGCGTGGAGGTGTGTATGCGAAAGTATGAGAGAGAGATCTAGGTCATGCCCTCCTAGCCTTTATATAGACTCAGACAGGTCCCGGGCATAGACCTAGTCGGTTACAAGTTCTAGGGTTTTACCCCTTTGAATTTCCTATCTACGCTAGTCTTGCTCTCCAAGGATCCGAAGGCGTCATGGGCCTTGGCCACCCGAAAATCGTCATGGGCCGGCGTATATCTGCCGTGGGCCTTACTTGGGCTGGACCAGGTATGCTGAGATCACGTACCCGTAGGGTATAACCATGTCACACTCTCTCATTTAAATAAAACTCTTTTATTTATTTATTCAGAATTTTTTTAATTACTCTAATTAACAAACATTCACATAAAACCCCTTATAACATTTCAATTTCACATGCAGAACCAGTTTCAGCAATTTCAACCGAAACAGTTTCGGTGTCTAGTGAAATAAATTTCTGCGCTTTCCTTTTTCTTTCTCTGGCATATTATTTGCTCCAAATGGTGTCGGTATCCCTTAAGTGTGTCACCCTACGGTTCGCGAATAATGTAGACATGATCGAGACCCCTCTCCCATCAATAATCAGCAGCGGGACCTAGAGATCTGTACTGACTCCCACATATTCAACGATGACTTATGTGATCGTGTGAACCTTATACGCATGTAACTCAATCCCTTTGTCTCGCAATATATTATATGTCTGAGATTCGATCATCGGTATCTTCATACCTAGTTTGATCTCGTTATCGACATGTACTCTTTTCTCGTTCACATGATATAACATTCTAGTGATCAAATCACTTGCTTGCAAGCTAATTAATATGATATCACCGAGAGGGCCCAGAGTATATCTCTCCGTCATCGGGATGGACAAATTCCACTCTTGATCCATGAGCCTCAACATAACACCTTCGTAGCACTAAACCCATCTTTATAGTCACCCTGCTACGATGTGACGTTTGATGTTATCAAGATACTCTTCCAGTGTTAGTGATTAACATGATATCATGGTCTAAGGACTAAGATAACATCGTATGATATTATAGAAATATAAAGACAATAACCTTGATCGTAATGCTATACTTAGGATGAATGTTCATCACACCATTCTAATAATTAATGTTGTGACCTCGTTATTAACAACATCCAATGTCCATGATTAGGAAACCTTTGATCAACTTGTTAATCAATGAGCTAGTTTATAAGAGAGGCATAACTAGGAACTCCTGTTTGTTTATTAAACACGCATGTATTAACGTTTCCGTATTAATACAATTATAGCATGCAAAATAAACTTTTATCATAAATAAGGAATACGATAATAACCACTTTATTATTGACTCTCGGGCATATTCCCTTCATGATGGACTATGAAGATGTAGGAGATCCTCCATTTTAGTTAGGTTTGGTCTAGTAAGTTCTATGGGTTTCCGTCAAGGAAATCCAAAGAGTGTCCCTTCATGTCTTTTTTCAAGCGTGCTCCCTCTCTTTACTTCATCTATTTTCTTTCGTGGTGCTTATATTTTCTAGAGATATTACATTATGCAGTATGTACCTGTGTTTTGATTCTTCATAAATGTTAGTGTTTGTTTTTTATTGTTTCGCATAGAGATACGTTAGATCCTTCTTGTACTCCAATTCTAGTTTTGTTCACGTATGCCCGTGTCATATTGGCTAATTTATATATAGTGCCTTGCTCGAGACGAATCAGAGGTGGAATCCCGCGCTGGCCCTACAAAGGTACATCCATGCGGGCTAATTTAATTACTATTTAGATTTAAAAATTCCTTTGTACGTAATAATGCCAAAATTAGTACAAATCCAGATCTGCTTCTTTCTTTCCGATCTGAAGACTGACAATACTCTAGAAAACAAGACACATTTTCAAACAGTTAATTAATGTAGGAGTCTGGTAAATCAAGGTCCAGGATAATGACTTGAATATAACACCCGGTTGCTCGCACTTTGATTGCAGGCAATGGTCGCCATTTCTATCAGAAATGTTATCAAAACAGATCTATGATATACATAGTAATTTGTTACCTACCAAGCAATAAAACATGTGTGATACTATCATGAGAGTTAACACCATATATATTTGACTATTAGCAATATCCCCAGGTGGTCTCGGTTGCACCTTGTTATTTATTGGTTTGCGAATACTCAAAGCAACACACAAATATGATATGACGGGAAGGAGATGGGAAGGCAGCAACGGGAAAACAATGCCCGAACACCAATACAATAGCAGAATGATGGAAGAGAAAGAGCTGATGAAGTGTAGATTAGTAACTCTTCACCGGGAATAGGATGAATTGGGAAAGAAATGGCTGTGCATAGGGCTAGGCAGCAATGACGTTGCTAAGTTTCGAGTTGGCAATTCTACGTGACTGGTTGGCCATTGAGGCTCTCTAGGATGATATGCAAATTTAGCCAGTTAGGTTAGGATGGGACTTGGTTAACCATTTACATTTTGAACTCAAACCAATTGAACCCTTTGGTGTAAAGGGTAAAATGGGTTAACCATTAGGCCATTAAGGTTACAAACAGTTAACAGATGGTTATTAAGGTTCGAACCACTTTTAACACTATGCAACGACATGCTAGCACGAATTTTTAGGAAAGAAGATATATTATAGCATATGGCAAATATTCATAAAACTTGGGAAGCCGACTCGAAGATTCGGTGAAAAAGAAGATTAAAATCAAAATGAGCAGCAAGATATATGTAGATAACACTTATTAAAAAAATGCTTACAATCATCCTAGGAAGAGATTTTTGTTTATTTAAAAGGCATTCCGCTCGCTCCCAACAAATTCAGTAAATTGAAGTAACAAAGAGGTACTACCAATTATAGCTCGAAATAGGGTTTCGTCCCGCTTTATAAATAAAGCACACAGGTAAGACCGCTGCTGGGCCAGACAGCACAACGCCCAAAGGAAGGACCAAACACTGCTGGGGCTGAAACAACACAAGCAAAAGCCCAAGAAAACAGACAAAAGAAGAAAAATGAAAGAAATGCACAACAGCACCGGGTCGACCACCGACGAACACGCGCGACCGCTGCGCCCTCCAAGAAAATCCCACCATGCTCCTATGCCGATGAATTGTCGTGTACCAAGAAGCACCTTCAAGAAGGGGGGCGACGATGACGACGCTGCTGCCCAGACTACTCCTAGGATTTCTCCTGGTACACGCCGGGGAGTGAGAGGAGGGTACATCCGGTGCCCTTCAAGAAGGAAGGCGGCACCCGCAGATGTCGCCGCGCCGGAGCCAGCCCAGCCGACAAGAATTTCTCCCGGCCCTCCAAAACTCAAACCCCAGTCAATCCTGGCACTCCACCAACAAGCCGATCACCAACATGCGCCAAAACGGTCTCGCCATCATCATCGGAGTCTCGCCATGGCAAACACCATGAGGTTGGCCAGCGTGAGGGACCCCCCGGAGGCAAGGAACAGCAGCGTTGCTGCCGCGTGGGAGGGAGCGACCTCCACCGCCAGGGCGATAGCAGACCGGACGCAGCAGCAGGAGCATACCAGGCCAACAAGGCCCGACCGAGCCCAGCTCGGGCTCGTGAAGCCCCCGCCGCCACGCTGCAGCAGACACACTGGCAACGCCGCTCCTCCTGTCTCGAGGCGTACCCCAAACCAACCATGGAAGCGACCAGAGAGCAAGCCAGGCCGCCCAAACCCAACCTAGGGTTCGGAGCCCGGCCAAGCTCGTCTCGGCCACCACCGCCGCCAAGCAGCAGCGCCCTCGCCCTGCCGCCATCCAGAACACCGCCGGAACGCCGCCTGCCGAAGAACACAAGGCGCCTTCCGAAGCCACCTCCGCCGAAACGACGCCTTGCGGACCACCTTCCGGGGCCGCCGCCCCGGCGTCCATGGGCTCGCACCCAAGACAGGTGCTTTGCGTGACCTACGAGGCGGATGGAATAGGGCTGGCCGACCCAGGTTGGTGGCAACAGCACGGCCGCGCGGAGGAGCCCGACCTCCACTGCCAATGGCGGTTGCCGTCCGGACGCGGCCGCAGGGGCAAACCAGGCACTCGGCCCGGCCGAGCCTCGGAAGGCCCGTAAAGACCCCGCCGCCACGCTGCAGCAGCGCCACCGCAGCCGTCACCACCCTCCTACGCGCTCCACCCCCGCCCCACCACCTCCAGCGAGAGACCGCCCCGCGCTAGGCCCGCCCCAAACCCAGATTGGGCCCAAGAGGGCCCAGATCTGGGCCAGCAAGAGCTAGCACCAATCTCGCTTGCACCTTGTTCCTTTTCTTTTAGTTTTCCAATACTTAAGGCGACACGCTCGTACATGCATACAATACCGAGAGGAAGCAGTGAGTAAGATGTGGAAGGGCACAAACCACAAGGACACCAATAGAAAAATAGGAGGAGATCAAGATAACGAAGCATATAGCAATGGTAAATCTTATCTGGGAATAGGAGGTATCGTGGAAGAAATAATTGTTTGTGCATGGATATAGGAGACAACCTCTTTCCCTCACAGAGATATTTTGATGGTTGGCCTCACGCTCAGTCAGAATAGAGACTAGATGGAAATACGCGCTTCGCCGCGCCGTCTGCATGACATTGTTGCTCGTAGTTGCCAGTGCGATGCGCTCCAAGAGGTTTCGCATAAGACATATAAAATCATTATTCAAGTACTAAATAAATTGCACTTACGTACGATAAAACTAAAACATATTATAGGACAGCCTTGAAGCTATTTATATCATGGGGATGCCTGATGTAATTTGATAGCTTTATTTAGCAACCAACGTAGAGTGCAGTTCTATTAAACTTTTCTAGTGTGCATTTGAAATAAAAAGTAACATGCACCATATAAAACTATGATTGACAAATATTTAATTAAGCAAGGTAAGAACATTGTCTTCCTCGGATAACTAAACATGCCCCAATACACATAAGAAAATGTAATGCAGATACATAATAGGAAGATAAAACATCAAGGTTCTCCAAAACCGAAATATTTACCCAGTAGCATTAGTAAAGATGGATATTTCAACCTGTCACCCTAAAAGAAAATCACCTGGGTTTTGGTCAAAGGAAGCAGATTATACATCGCGATTTTGTCTTCTTCGGTATTAAACAAACATCAGTATATTATGAACAATCTTAGAAAAGATAAAGTAGAAGTTCCAATTTATGGTTTAGTAAGTGCCAGGTTCTCATCTAGCACCAAGGCTTTTTTAGATGATCTAGCACCAAGGCTGACGATCCCTCGTGGCCACCAGAATTCTTGATCATCTAAATTTAAGGATAATATAAAGCACATCCTTTTATGTGACAACAATACTGATGCTTGAAAATCATTACCTTATATGATAGGTTGATGCTTGAAAATCATTACCTTATATATAGGTCGATAGAATAAAGAAGAAATAAAACAATTGGACATATTTTTAAATAATGATGAACATAACTTGGTCAAACTTGGCTCTAGAGTAGCGATGGGAATAGCAGCCTCATTACATTGCGAAGAGTTAGATGGTGAGAGCTATTCACATTTTGTTTGACTACATGGGGAAAAGCTACAATCGTGCCGACATAATTATGTGCAGATGAAATAATAAATCACATTTCTCGGGAGAGATGACACTGAAGCACTGAAATAGTCAGCATCTTATAGTTGCTAAACTGGTAAACTGTTTTTGAGGCTTCCAACATAGTACACCTTTTTAAGCTTATAAAGTTTAAAAGGATTTAAGAGTCACTAACATATAAGACCACTACCGGCGAAAAAGTTTCTAAGAATTATGATGGCCCACTTTTACGTTCAAGACCAAACCAATTCTGAGCCGATGATAGTACGATAGTGCAATAAATTTTAGACATACACATATACTTTTAGAATAGAAATTTAACATCAACTGACCAAACAAAAGAGAAAGCCGGTGGTATTTTAGATGACGAAGAACACTTAATTAAAATACCACAAAAATGGATGCATGTGCAACAACACCAACTATTAGAAATCCGGTTATGACTAATACTAAAGCAATTTGGACACATAATTATACACGACCAAGTAATGGGCTTTATCAGCACCCCTCTGCACCTAATAACTGCACAAAATCATTAAGCTGCATTGGTTCTGGTAGGACATTTGGTCCAAGCTTAGGAAGCAGGAAATGGAAGGGCATCTTCTAACTATTAAAACAATGACATCTGATGCAGTTTTGATTCTTAAAATTGTTACTTCACCATACCAAGTTTTATTGGAGTTGGTTCAATTCTTACCAGACTAAATAAGGACAATTAATTGTACATACTGTAAAATGGTAGATACACATCACATAGAACTATTCTTGGTAATTACAGAGAAAAATAACTGAACTACTTCCTGAAACTTCACTAATCTCATTGGTACAACCCCAAACCAGACCTCCATTGCCCAAATTCTCCACTACCCTAATCTATCTTTTTCCCGGAATTATTTACCTGGCCTACATCGCCTTCCATTCACTGATGGAGGGCCACAACATGAGCACCTTCGCTTCTTCTCGGATTCCACTTGCCGCCATACCATGAGTTAGCAGCACGTGCCCGAAAACCTCTTCCCAGTGGTACATCTAACAGCGACACTAAGGCGGCATAGATGATGGTGCTTGTTGAGAGGAAACTAATTAAAGGAAACTTATCGCATAATCGATAGCTCGCACACCAAAATACATGGACCAACCAACAAATCAATTATAACGGCTCACCTTCTTCGCAATTCTGGAAAATAGGTTGGATGCTGGCCAAACCGAGGGTTACACTCAAACCGCAGCCTCCAGCCACCATCTGTGATAGAATAGAATAAATGTCAGAAGAGGACGTAACCAAGCAGCGCACACGCGAGAAGCCCGACTTCCCAGGCCTACAACCAACCATAGATCGCCCATCAAATGCCCTCATCGCACGGGTAGACGACCATGCTTAAGCTTATAACTAATATCTAGTCCTATGTAGAATGCGAGTTTGAATAATCACATGTATAGGACAGAACATGAAACACATATAACGAATAGGATTTAAGTAACAAAGTACCACTCTAGTAGCTATATAGTGAAAAACAAAGGGAACCATCAACAAATCGGCAACTGAACAATCAGTTGGGAAACACATAAACATAAAAACAAAACAAACTAAGTGTTGATGAACTGGAATCACTTCATGTGCATATGCACTTATGTCATTCAAATCAAGATCAAGAAATTTATGTACTAAGCCAAGATGTTTGGTATATCAACACTATATATGATCTGAAAATAGCTTAATTGCCAAAAGATTATGGTTCTAATAGAGATTAATGATATGGGAGCACATAGCAAGGACGAAAAAGTTTGACACCATACCCTAGTTCAAGATCTGGGTCTCGCATAAAAAATCTCCCTAGCTAGCACAAGCAGAGTCTGCTCCCAAGGTGAGGTTGAAGCGGCCACACACCCTGAAGGGGTTTCTCGTCTTCTGAAAAATCAAGGGGTTTCTCGTCTTCTGAAAAATCATAGGTCAGGTGTTTTTTCAGTCAAAATAACATAAATAATGTCTAGGATAATTAAATATTTCTCAAATAATTGCCGGATATACACAAGCTTATGCAAAGCGCCTCTCCACTATAATTACATGATTTCCAGCATACATGTATCATGAGCAATCTGGCTTTTTAGTGTAATCATGAAATATGCCTTCGGTATGAGCATGAAATCTTCCGAAAAGAAATATCAATATATCCCATGAAGTGTTCTGTCACTCTTCAAAATGTGAACCACAAACTCATGCTCTGTTTAGCATTAAAGTATTTTTAATGTATTCTATGAATGCTACAGTTTTCAGAATTACCATGGTTCAAAAAAGTTGAGGTGTTTTGCAACGTTAAATACTTCAGTTTTGGAAACTGTGGTTTCTTTAATGCCATAGTATTTTTGGAGTTTTAGAGAAAGAGGTCAAACTCTCTTTCTTCTAAAGCTGAGAAAAACTCATTCTTTTATCCAATTCTGTACGCATATTCTACTTGATGTTCGTTTCATTTCCAAGTCATGTCTCCTTATTTTGTTAGACCGTGAAGCCCCATGATGCACACCGATGTTTCTCTTGATATGATCTTCAATGGAAGGGAACATATAATTCAAAGAACAAAACAATCTGGCGAGGCCCGTCAATAACATAAATACCTGCATGAGTCATACCTGGCATCCGAACTTGACCACAAAGTTGACACCAATTCAATGCACAGAAAAAATTCGAAGAAGACCTGCAAGAAGTAATCCTTTTCGAAACTCAGATGTAATAAAAAGATAAGAGAATAGGCAGAAGAAACTCCACAATCTAATTAAATGCTCACCAAAGTTATGTTCTAAGATGCTGGAACACACATGGCTAAATTCAGCAAACTAAATGGCCAAAAAACAACACAGAAGATGAGCTGTTGGGCGTGGCTACATTGGTAGCGCCCCTGGCAGAGGTCTGCCTCGGCGCCTGCAGGATGACGTTGATTCATTCTCTCTGAACATAGAAGGCCCGGTACCAATTGCGATATCTGATTAAAATGTAGAGAATGTTCTTGCATTACCATGTGGCAAATGTTCCATAGGGACAAAAGTTGTTGATCCATCTGAAGCATGCGTTGAGTATACTTGATTGCCACACTGAGTGAGAAGGCGCACAAGATGAAGGCAGCCAAGTCATATCGTCTAAGAGATTTGAACCAAACCATAATTAACTGATAAACCGAGGGTAATATGTGCTGAAACCAACACCTTGCAGCTGCATCAACACTACTGATCCCATATTAATTTCATTGTCGGACATGACATGCACATAGGCCTTCTTATGCACCTTTGACAAAACTATTTTTTGTTGATGATACTCAACTTAGCCAATGTGATTGCACATGGCTCCACGCTGCTGAAATAAACAAAGCCGATGGACTATATGGATTAGAAAAAAGTGTTATATTAATGTCATGACGTAATTTTGCAAAAGAGAAGGATGGCCTTAGAAAGTCCCAGATAATTGAGTACTCGAGATTGCATTAAGAAACCCAGAAAAATCACAAACTTAATTCATGGAAAATATCTATAGTTTCTGCCAGCATGGTCCCAGATTCGATTGTATATGGCAGGAAAAATTAAATGGCGTGGCCAGAAACATGAAGAGATCATGAATTCGCTGACGAACCTGATTGAGAAGTGAGTTCTAATCTGGCACCTCCATATTTCTCCTCGGTGGCATGGTATCGATCTTGACAGAGAGAGACGGGTGAGAAGGGAACCGATAGGAACACACAGTAGGGGAGTCCTAAACTTGCCAGGTCGCCTAAGGTGCAGCGAGGGACGGCGTCTGCCCCAGCGCGAGGCCAGTGCTTGAATGCTCAAGCCTCGGGTAGGGGGGAGCCAGGCGCTCGCGCTTCTTCCCTTCTAGAGGGTGCCCAACATCGCCACTCCATCATCAACATCAATGTCGTTGTGCTCCCATGAAGGTCATTAGGCACGAAATCGAGGATCTCGGCTACCGCGCTTGGCCCCAAGAATTCCTCCTGTTGATATACCGCGAGGGGAGCGACAGAGAGGTGGCAGGAAGGGGCCTAGAGGGAGGGGCGGAGCTAGGAGGATGGGAGGATGGGAAAAAAGGCCATGGCTGCAGCCAGAAATCGATGGGGTGTGCCATGGCGGAGCACGGTAGAGTAGTTTGCTGGCTCGATTGATTGTTCCAGCGGCCGGAATTCATGAGTGGGGAATTGGGGTGGAGTCACGGGCGCCGGCCCTACTCAATGCGAGTAGGCGGTGAAGAGGAGGGAGCGGCGCGGCTAGGCGCCGAATAAGCTGGAGGCGGTTGAGGAGGAGAGGGGCACCATGAAACCCAAGAGAAGGCGAAGAAATCCACACTACTTGTGAAAAAAGTGAGCGTTGCTTACGCCTCAAACACCGGTGAGGTGAGCTCCAGGAAAACTGCCCTTCGGCTAGAATACACGTGTACGTGGGAGACAACCGTCGTCGGCAAGCAAAGGAGTCAGACCTCTCCAAGAAGGCTACCGGATTTGAGCACCGACTGATCGGATCTTGAATCCTCCTCTCCTTCTTCGAGCAGGACCTAGCGCTCTTATTGGCGGAGATTCTAACGGTACCCTCCCAAGAAGCTCGGCCTAGCAGCAGCCCTAGCAGGAAGGCCTCGTCAAAGCCAGCCACTGCTGCCCGCAGATGGCGCACTCCAGACCAGCATGACAACCTAGACCCATACCTAAACCTAATATTTACATAGTCTCCTATCCCTTCTCTACTCCGGCTGGCAGCGCCATGGGAGGCGATAGGGGATCGGGCAGGGGAGTGGTGGGCCGCGAGGGGAAAGTCGAACTCGTGTGGAAAAAACCGTCCACCGTCCACCGCCCACGACCTGCGACTACGAGCTCCAGCTGGGTCCCACGCGCAAAGCCATCCTACCGCTCGCGCACAGGCATCGCGCGGCAGATGGTCTGAGCGCTCTGGGTTTTGCTCACGATTAAGCTATAGAGTAATATGTTGGCGGTTGGCCTCACGCTCAGTTGCCGAGACTCAAGATCAAGTAGCTAGGACACACAGGAATAAGTGACTACTACAAGTCAGTGTGGAAACTGTTAAATAGTGGTTTGATGGAAACTGGCTCAACGCATCTGGTGCGTGGCCTATCACATATATATGAGTATCAAAGGGTACAATACAGATACAGTTACAATTGTGTTACAAATATACAGTTTAACACTCTCCCTCAATCTTAACTGTGGCCTAAAGTAGTCAGTAAGTTAAGATTGTGTCTACAGCCTATGAACAACGGGAGGGCCAACGGTTTGGTGAAGATATCAGCAAGTTGATATTTGGAGGAGATGAACTTGATCTGCAAGAACTTTTTTGCAACACGTTCTCTCACAAAATGATAGTCAACTTCGATGTGTTTCGTTCGGGCATGAAATACCGGATTCGAGGCGAGGTATGTAGCACCGATGTTATCACACCAAAGGACAGGAGACTGACTGTGAGAAATCTTCAACTCTCTAAGAAGGGACTGGACCCAATTAAGCTCAGCAGTAGCATCAGCAACCGCCTTGTACTCAGCTTCAGTGCTACTACGAGAAACCGTAGCCTGTTTCCGAGCACTCCAGGCGATCAAATTAGGACCAAAGAATACTGCATATCCCCCCGTGGATCGCCTGTCGTCTAGGTTACCAGCCAGATCGCATCACTTTGAAAGCGAGAGCACCAGAGGGTGCCGGCGAAGATGCAGTCCATATGAAATGGACCGAACATAGCGGAGAATACGCGGCGATCAAGTGAGGCTCTCGAGGGCATGAAGATCTTGGCAGACACGGTTAATCGCATATGAAATATCAGGTCGTGTGATGGTAAGATCTTGAAGAGCCCCAACAAGACTTCTGTACTGAGAGCACCATCGCCAGAGAGCGAGTACCATCATCAACAGAGATAGACGTAGTGGAAGACATGAGAGTAGTAGCAGCCTTACAATCCAGCATGCCAGCACGGCGCAACAGATCCTGAGAATACTTCTACTGAGAAAGGGCAAGACCATCATGTGGATAAGTGATCTCCAAGCCAAGAAAATAATGAAGTTTGCCTAGATCCTTGACAGCAAAATCAGGCGAGAGCGAACCAAGCGATCGAGTCATGACGGAGGCGACAAGGATGATATCATTAACATAGACCAGAATGTACATGGTGACTTCCGGCCGCTGAAGGATGAACAATGAAGTATCAGCAGTGGAGGGAACAAACCCATGAGCACGAAGCGCAGAACCCAAGCGAGCATGCCAAGCTCGAGGAGACTGTTTGAGACCATAAAGCGCTTTCACCAAGCGACAGAGGTGTTGAAGGCGATCGGAATCAACAAACCCAGGAGGCTGACGCATGTAGACTTCCTCCTCAAGAACACCATGCAGAAACGCATTCTAAACATCCAACTGGCGAAGGGACCAACCTCGAGTGACAGCAAGTGAAAGGAGCAGCCGAATCGTGGTTGGCTTGACAACAGGACTGAAAGTATCCTCATAGTCAAGACCGTACCGTTGCTTGAAGCCTTTAGCAATTAGCCGAGCCTTGTACCGCTCAATAGAGCCATCTGCATGCCGTTTGACCTTGAAGACCCATTTGGAATCAATGACATTAATACATGGGCAAGGAGAGACCAACTGCCAGGTGCCATTCTGACAAAGAGCCTGAATCTCGAGGTCCATAGCAGCACGCCAGTGGGGAATACTCATCGCTGCTTGATAGTGTCGGGGTTCAGCAGTAGGATCGTACTGCGCTTGAACTAAGCAGGCAGCGATCCATGCAACAGTGCCGTCGGTGCGTTCCTTGGGCCGATGAATACCACTCCGACTGCGTGTATGCGAACGAGTCGCAACAGAGACGGGATGCGGCTCATCGACGACCTCATCGGTAGAGGGGGCGATGCTGCAGGAGACGAGCTCCCAGGCGGAGGCAATGACGGTGGCGAGGCCGGCCCAGGAGGCGTTGGCGACGTGGTCGGGGAAGGGGCCGGCCCAGGTGAGGTAGGCGGGGGCAACCCAGGCGGTGGTGACGTCGTCCCAGTAGAGGCGGGCAGTGGCGACGCGCACGGGGAAGACCGCGCGGGCGGCACAGGAGGCGAAGGCGGCCCACGGCCAGCCGTCCACGCAGGCGGCGGAGTAGCTAGGCCAGACGGAGCCGGAGAGGCGGCCTCGGGGTGCGTGTCCGCTGCATGATCCATGCAGCGATCAACGTCGTAGCCAGCAGGAGCAGGTCCTGGCGACTCAAGTTCATGAAGGAGCTCGAGGCGAGCGCCACGTCCGGTACCTGCACCGTGGTTAGGCAATAACACAGGCGAATATGCAACATCCTCAAGTTGGTCAGGCGAGACAATGGAGTTATGAGTGGAGGTAGACAACGACGGAGATGATGGCATATTCGAAAAAGGAAACAAAGTTTCGTCAAACACGACATCACGAGAAATATATACTCTATTAGTTGGAACATGAAGACACTTGTACCCTTTGTGAAGAGCATTATACCCAAGGAAGACACACTTTTTGGAGCGAAACTCAAGCTTACGATTGTTGTAGGGGCGAAGATGCGGCCAACAAGCACAGCCAAAAACTTTAAAGAAAGTGTAGTCAGGGAGTTCATTAAACAACAGTTCAAGCGGTGTCTTCATTTTTAACACTCGAGTGGGAGTATGATTAATCAAGAAACAAGCAGTGGTAAAAGCATCACTCCAAAACCGAAAAGGCACGGAGGCATGAGCAAGAAGTGTAAGGCCAGTTTCAACTATGTGTCGGTGCTTGCGTTCGACATCACCGTTTTGCTGATGTGTGTGTGGGCATGATACACGATGAGATATCCCAAGCTTATTAAAGAAATAATTAAGGTTGTGGTACTCACCCCCCCAATCCGACTGAACATGAATGATTTTATGATTTAGGAGTCTCTCAACATGCAATTGAAATTGTAAGAACACATTAAACACATCAGCTTTTCTTTTGAGGAGATAAAGCCACGTAAAGCGACTGTAGGCATCAATGAAACTGACATAAAATTTATGACCACTGACAGAGGTTTGGGCAGGGCCCCATACATCTGAAAACACAAGCTCTAAAGGTGTAGTAACAACTCGAGAGGAAGATACAAACGGTAACTGATGACTCTTTCCTTGTTGACATGCATCACAAACGGCTAAACTTTTATTACTAGACGAAGTAGAAAGCTCATGTCGATGCAAGACATGGCTGACTATGGGAGACACAGGATGACCAAGCCGAGCATGCCAATGGGACGCCGACGTGCGAACATCGCTGAAGACCTCCGGAGGAGACGGCGCCTCCAACGCATACAGGCCTTGATGTATGCGACCTCTAAGCAGAACCTCCCGTGTGAACCGATCCTTAACAAGGAGAGAAGACGGGTGAAATTCACAAAACACGTCATTATCACGAGTAAACTTACAAACAGATAGTAAAGGACGAGTGACAAGTGGGACGCGAAGAACATTACGAAGGCGAAGCCGACGAGATGAACTAGACAGAAGGGAGGCCTGACCAACACGAGTGATGGGCATACCTGAGCCGTCAGCGATGCGGACGTGGTCGTGGCTGTGGTACGGCTCCTGCGCCTGGAGACGACCAGACGCGTTGGTCATGTGCTCCGTGGCACCCGTGTCGAAGTACCAGGCGGGGTCGATCGGGTATGACGGGGTGTACCCGCCTCCGCCGGAGTAGCCACCGCCGTAGTAGCCACTCTGCTCGGCGATGGCGGCCTGTTTCTCATTGCCGCGCCCGTCGTTGCCGATGCCGAGGAAGTCCTTCTTGAAGCCATGTTGACAACGAGAGGCGTAGTGCTCGTGGATGCCACAGAGCCGGCAGTCGACATTGGGGCGGCGGCAGCGATCGGTGGACACAGGAGGACCACGGGGCTGCGGTGGCGGAGGAGGCTGGCGACCACCACCTCCCGTGGGCGGGCCAGCAGGGGGGCGCGGCTGTTTGTAGCCACCAGGAGCGACCCCACGGTAGGCCGCGTTGGCGTGGGGGTCGCCCTGCAGCTCAGCGTGACGGGCGGCGACGCGCTGCTCAGTGAAGAGGAGGCGCGAGTACAGGTCCCGTGGGGACATGGGCGTGTCACGGCCCCGGACCGCCTCAACCAGTTTGTCGTAGTCGTGGTCGAGGCCGCGGAGAACAAAGTGAACTCCTTATTGCGAAGCGGCTGTCCGATGGCGGACATAGTGTCAGCAATTGTCTTGATCTTGTTGAAGTAGACGTGTGCCGAGGAGTCGAGCTTTTTGCACTCGAGGAGTTCTTGGCGAAGGGCCGACGCACGAGCCGAGGAGTTGGCGGAGAAGCTGTCCGCCATCGTCGCCCAGACGTCGTGAGACGTGGCAGCAAAGACGACTAAGCCAGCAACACCTTCGGTCAGCGACGACTGGAGCGCAGGAAGGATGGCCTGATCCTGCGCAACCCAGGTGCGGTACGCCGGGTTCTCAGCCGAGACACGGGCGCCGTGACGGCGGAGACGTAGCGGGGCGGGCACGGGTGACTCCCATCGACGAAGCCCTCGAGGTGACGACTGCGGAGGAGGGGGAGGATCTGCGCCCGCCAATACAGGAAGTTATCCTGCGAGAGGCGCACCGTGATGAGGTGCGTGAGCTGGTAGGGACCAGTGCCCGGGCCGTCGGCGACCGGGGATCCAGCTGGGGCAGCGACATCGGCCACGGTGGAGACGAGGGGCGGCGCTGCAACCTCGACCGCAGCCGAGGAGAGGCCGATCGACGGCGAGGCCGAGGGCACCGATGGCACCTATGGGGCAGGGGCTGTACCGCACTAAACGGCACCAGCGGCGCCGACACATAGGACGGCGGTGGCGGGAAGAACCCGGGGGCGAACTGCGAGGCACCGAGGTACAGGGGGTGCGAGGTTGAGGACGAAGCCATCTGGCTTGTGGTGCTGGCGGCGAGGATCGCCGCGAGCTACGGGGGAATCATGGCAGGGGACGGCGAGGAGCCGGGCAGGGCAGCGGAAGGGGCCGAGGAAGAGCCGGAGGAGCTCATGGTGGCGATCTTGGCGACGGCGGCGCGACCGAGAGAGAGGCGGCGGCGGCGGCCAAGGGCAGGGGGCGACGGCTAGGGTTTCGAAACTTAGTCTGATACCATGTTAAACAATGGTTTGGTGGAAACTGGCTCAACGCATCTGGTGCGTGGCCTATCACATATATATAAGTACCAAAGGATACAATACAGATAGAGTTACAATTGTGTTACAAATATACAGTCTAACAGAAACTACCTCGGAGGATTTTCGTACGTGCTCCCGGCTACTCAGCCTCGCTCTTGGCCTGCCGGCCTCCACCTGCAACGCTGCCACCTTGCCTGGACAAATTGATATAGTCAGGCCTGAAGTTACTGCTGGACCTAGGCCTACACTGATTTGGTGCCAGGCGTGGACTAGTCACACTGGCGTTTTCCGCAACTTGCCGCATCATTGTTCTTATCGTGGTGGAGTATAAACAAACTTTTGTTTGTGGTCTAATTTGTTATACCTCCATTTCGAAAAAATAAATTTGTTATACCATATTCATCGTGTGGCAACATTACCTCTTCATACATAAAGCATGTCGCACCCTGCGATGATGTAGTCAAAGCACTCTTGATCCGTCTTCCATCCTCGAAACTTAATCGGTTCACCTTTCCTTTTTTTTTTACCGTAGCATCACCCATATGTGACAGAACAAGTCAGAGTAACTTCCATTGTTCCTATGAGAAAGGCTATCAGTGATAAAACATTATTTATGGTCCAACTATCACAAAGATCTCGTGTTCCAGGGACCTTTGATGAGAATATTAATTCTAGAATACCGATGAGAATATTAATTAGTGAACCACCTCAAGGTAAAATCATGATCATGGAGGTTATCATTACAATGGAGCATACGACGATGGAGATGATGATGGCTCCCAATACCTCAACTTGGATGAAGCCGACATAAGAGACGACTATGATGAATTTTTTGGTGGCGACGACGATGGAACTGACAGTGGAGACACCATAGCAAATACCGGCGAGGTATGTAAAGCCTCTACTGATCACGAGCTAGTAGATGCATTAGTTGATTCATATATATATATATATATATATATATATATATATATATATATATATATATATATATATATATGTACTAACGACTGTTTCTTCTCTTAGACCTCCGCATCAGGCGAATCTTCTGTAAGGAAACGACGCCCGACCAAAAAGTTGGCCGATGGTGCGTGTTTTACTATTAATTTAGTGTCTGAGTTCGGCGAACCTTTGGAGCGGAAAGAGGCTGCAAGTGTATTTGTATACCAATGCGGAGCGATAGTCAGGGACGCCATCCCGATCACCACTCAGAAGTGGAATAAGCCAGGGAAGAAAAGTGATCGAGTTGGAGAAACTTTTGTTGATGACAGAGCCAAAGAGGGTCTTTGGAATTCACTCATGGCACACTTCTGTCTGCTTGAATTGGACACTCCTGAACTCAATGAGGCACTGAGGTTGCAAGTCAGAAAGTGGGCCCTTAAGAAGATGGGCGGACAGTTCAAGGACTGGAAGAAAAGATTGTACAACAACTTTGCCAAGAAGGGGCTGACTCCGCCATTCACTGGCCCGCTGGAGAAGCAGCGGGATAACTGGGCCCCATTTGTGACATACAAGGAATCAGAAGCAGCTACGGCCAAGTCAGAAAAGAATAAGTTAAATGCGGCCAAAAAGAAATATCACCATACTATGGGGACAGGTGGCTACAAGACGGCCGCGCCGAAGTGGGAAAAAACCGAGAAAGAAATGCGTCAAAAAGGGGTCACGCCAGCTACAAATCAGTGGCCCGTGAGGTCAAAAAATTGGCTCCTTGGGCATGGGGGGTCGTATGACACTGAAACCGGGGAGATTATTGTTACAAAGAAGGCCATTACTAAACCCAAAGATGAACTTGTTAAAGTGATACAACTGAGAAAAGATGGAAAGTTCATTCCCGACAGAGAGAACGATGAGCTGACATATGCCCTCGGGAATCCTGAAAAAGTCAGACGAACACGAGGCTTTGGACCATCTGTTCCATGGAAGACAGGGTTTCCCGATGACATCGACACTTATAGAAGCCGATCCAGAAAAACAAACCGGCAGAAGGTGGAGGAGGCAGCGCGGTTGGAGGCGGTTGAAAAAAGGAACGAGGAATTTCAAGCCATGTTCAAGCTGCAGCAGGAGGAGCAGATTAATGAACTTAGAATACTGGCCTGACAGCAAGATCGTGCATTAGACAGTCTGATGGGCCCATCTCAGCGGAGAAGCAGTGTGGGTTCCACGGAGGTACAAGCTAATAATCTAATACTGATGGAGAATAATGCACCGATGATAGATGATACGGCCGGTGCAACGATGGTTCACTACCCCGTGGATGAAGTCGAGGCAAGGAAAGCTTGTGAGCTACATGTCACAGTGAAGAACATTTCTATGAAGGTGGCGCTCATATTTGCTTTACCTTGTCCACCGGAAGCGACCTACCATGGAAGTCAGATTCCAGCTGGTTATGCTCGTGTCGGTGTGGATAAATTTGAACCGACATGTCGATCACTTGAGCTTGACATCCCTGCAGGCTAAGGGTAGAAAACACTGGGAGAAGTGGAGGGTGGGATCATTCTTTGGAAAAAACAGCACATCGTGTTTCCAGGATGGGCGCCAAGGCAATCTTCTCCTCCGAGAAGCAATCCATCACCTCCGAGGCCACCATCACCTCCGAGTCCACCGTCTCCACCAAGAAACAATAGTCCACCCCTTCATGAGAGGGATCGCAGCGTGACTGCATCTCCATCTCCGGCGCCTTCGCCCACTGAATCAAAGGGAAGAAAGCTGAAGAATAACACCGCTACAACGAGGGAGACCCGACGCCGAAAACAACAAGATCCCCTCCCAAGAGTACCGCCATCTCCTCCCAAGTTAGCTTATCACCGGACTGATGTGGAAAGCGCGGTGATCTCCCGGGCCGAAGTGAAGGCCCATTTTGCACCAAAACAACCCGAGCCACAGGTGCTAGTTGATCCAAAAGTCAAGAAGCACTTCAAGGCATTCCTTGAGCAACCAACCCAACATGTGTTAAATAGGAAAGATGACTATACACGCTGTCTTACGAAGACAATAAAAGAGAAGTCATGAAGCAGTACTGCAAGCGGGAGAAAATCAAAAGAAGTTGCCCAGCTCGGCAAACAGGCAAAACAATCCATCGCCCCGCTCAAGATGTTACCCCAGCCCACACAAGGTGGAATAAATATGGAATTATCTATTAAATTATCCAAGGAGTGTAACATGCCGGTCGAAGCACTTCTAGCCGGCGGAGATAATGTCGCCAAGGGACCAATAGCACCGAAATTTTTCTACGGGGATCCTCTGGTCAGCGGTGAGGTATTCGATGATCTACCAAAACATATGTGACTGTTGCATATCTGGTACTTGAAAGTCACAAAGGAAGGGCGGCCATTTCTCCTATGTAAAGTTGGAGAGGAGTACTTCCGTCCAGATGAGATCTCCATTGAACTTTGTGAACTATTTCAGTTATTCAAGCTAGACGCCCTCGACAAGTCCCTCCTCGGCTGCTATTGTCTGTAAGTAATTAAGTCACTAACTCAGCTCATTCAATTCATTTTCTGTCTTTATCCTCACTATATCTCCTTGTGTATGCTATTATATATGCAGAATGAAGATTCAAGAATATAGCAGAAATTCAATCTACAGCATTGGGTTCGTTGACCCAAACTGAGTTAATGGACATAAGCTAATAAATAACCTCGAGAAAACGAAGGATAACTTGCTAATGTTTTTAATGGAGCAACATTACAAGACACAAATACTATTTCCTTACAACTATGGGTGAGAGTCTTACTGTCTTGTACACATTCAATTTTTGTTTACTCGATGTTAAGTGTATATAAACGTGCGCAGCTACCACTGGATTCTTCAAAACATTAACATTGACCGTGCAAAAGTTGAAATCTCGGACTCGTTAAAGAAGCCGATGGAAGACTACCGCAGCATAATTGATTGCCTCCAAAAGTAATTTCAATCATTATCGCACTATATCTGTCTCTTTCGTTCATTCTCTGAGATGTAAACTAATTAATAACTTATTCATTTTTTTGCCGGACAGGATTTGGAAAAGGTTCACGAAGGAGGTTCAGGGTGAATGGCGTGAGGAGCTCACTTTTCGTACGGTCCCGGTAAGTAGTACGAGAGCTAGGTCCTCGCATCTCTTCAATTCGAGTATCCATACAATTATCATGCTTGATTATTATTTGATTGAATTATATTCTCGATCGAAAAGTGTGCGACGCAGTCACAGGGGACAAATTTATATGGATATTACGTATGCGAGTTCATTCGTGGGTGTATGAAGCAGGTCACAGACTTTCTTCGAGTATGTAAACAATATATTCACAATTTATTCTATACCATAGTTTTTGTTGAGTTCCATTCATAATAATGATCTATTTCTTTATATATAGTTGGATGCGAGATAAGCTCCTACCACATGAGCGCCTACTAGCAATTCAAGAAGAGTTGTCAGAATTTTTGCTCAGGGATATCATAAACTCAAAAGGAGAGTATAACGTGGATAAACATTCGTGTAATCGTGGATAGACACAAAAGGACAGTATCCGTGTAATGTAATGATCTTCGTGTAAATCAATTAGACGAGCTCTAGTCTCGGTTGTGTATATATTTATATCTTTATGTAATCGTGAGAGAAATTATATTATATATGCATCAATGTATACAGCGTATAGTAGCGTAGAATAATATGTATATGCAAACACAAAATAAAAAATAATCAAACACAAAAAAGAAAACTCTAAAACCCTAAAACACACCTAGGGCTGTCAACGAGCCGAACTCGAGCGAACATTGTTAGGCTCGGTTCGAGCTCGGTAGAAGCTCGAGCCGAGCTCGAGCGAGCCTAGGTTGACCTTCGAGCCTAGATCTAAGTTCGAGTTCGGCTCGACCAAAGCTTGAGTAGGCTTGAGCTTGGTTCGTTGAAGCTCGGTAAGAAAATTTCAGTATATCCAAAGATAGACATGCAGCTACATAGCAAGAAAATAGTAAAACTTGAAAACCGAATAGCAGAAATGACTCGGATTCTCGCGTAATAGTAGTCTCATATAATAATAATATAGTGTCAACATGCCAACAAAATTATTTTAGCAGTCTTACAGCAGATAGAATAATAATAGAAGTCTCAATTTTGCGGTTGTACAAAAATCACGAGCTTTATCGAACCGTTTGAGTTCGGCTCGTCTAAGCTCGCGAGCTTGAAAACAGGCTCGAGCTTGGTTTGTTAGAGAGACGAATCAAGATCGAGCCGAGTTGTTAACGCGCCAACTACGCAGTTTGTAAAGCCGAACTTTTTGACAGCCCTAAACACACCTGCCACGGCAGCAGTTTGGTGCAAAACGCTGCCGCGGCAGAATAATTTTAGTCCCGGTTCATGTTACGAACCAGGACTAAAGATCCTCCAGCCCTGCGCGCGCAGCGGGGCCACGTGAAGACAAACTAGTTCCGGTTTGTAACAGAACCGGAACTAAAGGCCTAACGTTTACTCCCGATACGTTAGTCCCGGATTGCTATCCGTAACTAAAGCGTCTTACAAACCGGGACCAATGTTCTGTTTTCTACTAGTGTTAATTCTAGAATACCGATGAGAATATTAATTAGTGAACCACTTCAAGGTAAAATCATGATCATAGATAATGGACGACTCATTCTTCCTAGGCTACACGTTGTGCTCTGTTATACCATGCGTGTCTCTCCCAACGCCATTGCGTGAATCGGTGCCATGGTCGGTCAATGTCCAACTGAATCACGCTGCTGCACAAAGGCTACTTCATGTGCAATTAAATTACTTAAATGTTTGATTCAAAAAAAATTGAAGGATGTCATATGGGTATGTGATATTTCCTCTTCCCCTTTTCATATAAAATAAATAAATACGATTTTCTGCATTCATTGAACCCTAGTTCAGGAAAATAATAAAAAACAACCATCCTGATTGGCATGTTTCTTTCCGAGATGACCGATAATGCTTTAGAAACAGGACTTAGTTGTAAAGTTTATTGTTCAATCAAACCACATCCAGACAGATGACTTGACTGGCCCGTGTGGCCTCTCACACTTTGATTGCATATATTGGTTATGGTTGTTATTTTTATAGGAAACTTTTTCAAAATTGATAGATGAAGTACGTAGTGTACTCTTACCTACCAAGAAATAATACACGCTCGATACTCTCAGAGCTAGCACCACGGCACTATATATCTGACAAGTACGAAGAGCCTACCACCAATCTCACTTGCACCTTGTTCCTTTTCTTTTAGTTTGCGGATACTTAAGGCCGCACGCTGATACATGCATACAAGACCGAGAGAAAGCGGTGAGTAAGATGTGGAACAGCACAACCACAAGTACACCAATAGAAAAAAGGAGGAGAACAAGATAACGAAGCATATAGCAATGGTTAATTTAATTACTGACCCACCTCAAGGTAAAATCATGACCATGGATAATGGATGACTCATGTTGTCTAGGATGCACTTTGCGCTGTGTTATACCATGTGTGTCTCCCAGTGTCACGGTCGGTCGCTCCTTCTCTTACTCTAACCAACTTGTCGTCTCCTTTTCCTCTTGAATCAAACGACCACCCAAGCGCTTCTCTCACCACTTCATGATGGACGATGGCCACATGACCCGCTAACGGAACATGGCTTCACGACCATGCCACTTCATGTGTTATCCCTGCTTGCAAGTGCTCTTCATCACCCATTTTATACATGGTTCATCGCTTCTCTGCGTCGAGAGGATTGTGGTCTAAGGCTTTGCATGGGTGCCTCCACCAATCAGAGTAGGGCGACATCCCGAGAGACCAATGTCCGTCTTGAGCAATGGGGCAAGGAGAACACGACACTATGGCACATCTAGGACTAGGAGTGCTTTGGTTAGGCGTTTGATCAAGGAGCTAGAAGTAGAGAAGTCACTAAGAAAGATATACATCATCGAGACTACATCGGCCGCCTACAAGAAGGTTCCGATGGCCGGCATCGTGTTCTAGGTTGCATTAGTTACATCGAATTGCACACCCACACCACATCGCTCCAAGACGTTGCCGATGTGGACAACTAGTATTAGAGTTAGTAGTTGCCACGGTCTTAATACCATACGTAAATCTAACCTGGAGTCTGTGTCATGTACGATAGGATTGATTCTGTACCGAGTCGGGCCACCCCCTCCTATAATATATTCTCAATGTGAGTCTCGAAAGTACCCGAGTAGTTGCAATCTACCTGGTCGTAAAGTTTAGACTAGGAGAAGTTAATGATCTGTTGGGTTCGCAGCATAGAAAATAAAAAAATTCTACGATGGGAACAACTAAGTACCAAGATCTATCTACTAGATACAAGCAACAGGTGGATATACATCCATAGAATACATACCCTCGAATACCGAATAGCATTAACGAGGTTGTACTCGTGGATGATGTAGTTGAATGCCTGCCGATCTCAAGGTCGAGAAGAAGTCCATCTGGTCTAGCAGGTCCAGCACCATCTAGTCCAGCACCGCAAAGCAGTGGTGCATCCGTGACCGCACACACGTCCGGGTACCCCGACAACCTCCGCGCTCTCGCTCCAGCGAAGCAGCGTAAGCAACAAATCCTTCCAGAAAAAGCCACCGAGAACATGTATCTCGCTGATCCGAGACCATGGAGAAATTCTAAAGGGGGAGAGAGATCCTTTGCGAGGAGGTGTGCTTTGAGAGGAGGAGAGGGGGGCTTTTATAGGGAGAGGGGACACCCAAGGGGCTATGCTCCCAGCCATGGTGGGCTGCCCCCACATCTTCCACATTTATGTGGGTGGAGCTCCCACTCAAAATGAAAAGCCTCCACTCCCATAAAAAAGCCTCCACTCAAAAATCCACTCACATGCATTAAATTTCCACCAAATTTAATGCAAGCTCTCATTATATAAAACTATTTTATTTATTTATTCAAAATTTTGTTAATTACTCCAATTAACAAACATTCACATAAAACCCCTTATAATATTTCAATTTCACATGCAGAACCAGTTTCAGTAATTTCAACTGAAACAGTTTCGGTGTCTAGTGAAATAAATGGTGTCGGTATCCCTTAAGTGTCGGTATATTATTTTCTCCAAATGGTGTCGGTATCCCTTAAGTGTGTCACCCTATGGTTTGCGAATAATGTAGACATGATCGAGTCCCCTCTCCGATCAATAATCAGCAGCGGGACCTAGAGATCCGTACTGACTCCCACATATTCAACGATGACTTATGTGATCGTGTGAACCCTATACGCATGTAACTCAATCCCTTTGTCTCGCAATATATTACATGTCCAAGATTCGATCATTGGTATCTCCATACCTAGATTGATCTCGTTACCGACATGTACTCTTTTCTCGTTCACGTGATATAACATTCTAGTGATCAAATCACTTGCTTGCAAGCTAATTAATATGATATCACCAAGAGGGCCCATAGCATATCTCTCCATCATCGGGATGGACAAATTCCACTCTTGATCCATGAGCCTCAACATAACACCTTCGTAGCAATGAACCCATCTTTATAGTCATCCTGTTATGGTGTGACGTTTGATGTTATCAAGATACTCTTCCGGTGTTAGTGGTTGACATGATCTCATGGTCTAAGGACTAAGATAACTTTGTATGATGTTATAGCAATATAAACACAATGACCTTGATCTTAATGCTATACTTCGGATGAATGTTCATCACACCATTCCAATAATGTTGTGACCTCGTTATTAACAACATCCAATGTCCATGATCAGGAAACCTTTGATCATCTTGTTAATCAACGAGCTAGTTTAGAAGAGATGCATAACTAGGAACTTCCTTTTTGTTTATTAAACACACATATGTATTAATACAATTATAGAATGCAAAATAAACTTTTATCATAAATAAGGAATACGATAATAACCACTTTATTATTGCCTCTCGAGCATATTCCCTTCAGTATCCCACTTGCACTAGAGACAATAATCTAGTATGAAAACTTTTCGTATTGAACACCTATGGATGTCTGGTGTTCCATATATGCGATTGCAAGTGGTTAACATAATCTACGGATCTGACACTTTAAGGTCCGTGTGTATTTGCATGTATTTGCGTCTTCACACATCACTCATTCTCCAATGAGATGGCATTGTATAAATTTGGTCTTTTGGTGAGACCTTTAGTTCCTTGGGGTTAAATCAGATCGATACTATTGTCGTACAATATATCTTTAGTGTTAGCCCATTGTGAACCACGCCTTAGTTTGATAACAAACTACTTGACACAAATTCCCTCCTTTGCTGCTACTATAGCAGTCATATACTTAGCTTTTTGTTGTAGTATCCGTCACAATGTCTTAACTTTAGGATTCATCCAAATCCATCATGAAATCTCCTTTCCATTACATTGTGCCACCCATAGTTTAAATTGAGATAAACTTAATTTGTATCTTGTGACAAAACTAGTATCAATGTAACGCTTTACAATGAACTATTTGTAATTGTTTGTCACCTCTACACAAATATATTCTTAGTTCTTCCAAAAGATCATAAGAATATCCTCACTATCGTCCAATGATAATTTTATGATTCATTCTGGTATATGCTCATAACACTTAGAGCATAGGACATATCTGGATGTGTACATATCATGGTATGATTGATCAAAACATTCTTGTGATTTCACTCATCAAGTGTCAAAGCACTTGAATCTTGTTTCACTTATCAAGTGTCGATACACTTAAATCTTGATTCAATTCTTTTCATGCGACAAGAACTGTTTCTCGTCGTTTATATATTGAACTCCTTCAATATATCATATATGTACGTTTGGCACAACCATATTAGCGTCACAGTCTATCCATATATATATTCATGCTAAATATTCAGGTTTTGCCTAAGTCTTTTATCGAAATAAAATTCTTAACCTTTTGTCAATAAAAGATACATCATTTCCAATCAACAAGATGTCCTCCACATAATGTATTAGAAATATGTCTAAGCGCCCCCACTTAATTTCTTGCAAATACAAGCATCTTCATCGTCTCCTGATGAAATTAAACTTCTTTAACAGTTTTATCACGGTGAAGATTCCAACTCCGTGATGCTTACTTCAACCATTGAAGTTTGCTTGCACTTTTAGCATCCTTTGAATTAACAAAACCCTTTGGACTGTATCATGCACACATCCTAGGTAACCATTTTTTAGAAGAACTTTGTTTTGTTTATTCTTCTACCATATACCAAATTATATGTAGTGGTTGCTATTTTAATCCGTCCAGACTAAATATCGCTATGAAAGATCCAATCTTGTCATAGTCAACTCCTTGAACATTGTCATAAAATACTTTACGACATGTCAACTATAGATGTGAAACATCCATGTCTGTTTCTTTATAGATCCAAATATGACCGATAAGTTTTTACACCTTTCCGAGGGTCTTCCAAGTTCAAAACTTGATTTTTCGTGTATGAAACTATCACGGATTTTATGACTTCAAGCCATTTGACAGAGTCAGGGCCCAACATCGCTTCCTTGCATGTAGTCAGTTCATTATTGTCAAACAACAATGATTCACTCTCAAATCTTATCATTTGATTGTTTATCCGACCTACTTAGTTCAATAGGAACTTAGACCTCCGTGACCACAACCTTTGAGGCACGTGAGACATGAGCATTGCGTCTGCCTCCGGAACGTTTTCAGGCGCTGCGCAACTCAGCACATATAGCTAAGGTTCGTTAACCTTATAAAAATTATATTGTCCTCCCACTTAACTTTTGTGAAAAATCCTTTTTCAATAAACTTCACCTTTCAAGCGACAAACCCATTTGTCATTGGCGTTATGGAGGAATACCCAATGGTTATTCGAAATAACCTACAAAGACATGCTCACCCGACTTTGGTTGTAAACATCTTACTTATGCTTAGCACACCAAAATTTAAGAAAGGACAACTTGAGTTTTACCCAAAACCATAACTTGCATGGTGTCATTTCAACGGATCAAGATGGAGCTCTTTTTAGTGTAAAAGCGGTAGTCTCTAAAGCTTTAATCTTTTAAAACATAATGGCAGTTTTATAAATAACACCTTTAATCCAACCATGTCAAACAAGGTTTCATTACAAATCTCAAACACTCCATTTTCCTATGGTGTTTCGGGAGATGTAAATCTAGGTGTTTTGCTAAACTTGCAACTCAAATAAATCCCTTTATGATAAAATAAAAAACATTTATTTTCTTGCTACACTTGCAACTCAAATAAATCCCTTTATGATAAAATCATAAATCATTTATTTTCTTGTTACAATGATTTTCCACTTCATCTTGAAAGTCTTTGAACATTTTAAAATATTTCATACTTCTTTCTCATTAAGTGAATATTCACTCAAATTTTCGGAGAAAGCATATGAAGTTGAAATCCATCGCTTACGACTACACATAATGGAATACATACATCGATATGTATGAATTCCAATAATTTAGTCGATCGTTCTTCTTTGGCCTTTTGAACAAAATTTTAATTATCCCGAGGAAAGTCTCACAAGCGTGACTTGATCAAATCAAAGACTCCAAAAATCCATGAATATGGATATTTTTCATGTTTTCTTTCCAATATAATTTAAACGACGATGTCAATTTGGAAGTGATCTTTCAATCATTTGTCTTGCGATATTTTAGCATTAGTTTTTATGGATGTGATTTCTCCAACTAGATTTGTAAATCATCCATCTTATATGGAATATGGTAATTATTTGAACAATCTTTGTTCTCATAATACCTGATTTAAATAACGATTATTGAAACAAATCTTGAAGGCAAGCTTTGATGTCAAAAAAAAATACAAACAACGGCTTGTTTGTTTTCGATGATCATCATCACATATTCTCTTGCTAGTTACTTAGGCCATTGTAGTTCATGAATTGTGTCGTTCTGTATGAAATTTCATACCAAACAATTCGGTATCCAATACCCAAGAGCCACATTGTTTAACAAGCAAAGAATACAACCATAACATGTATATCATCTATATACCTAAACTGGATATTTCCGGTCTTTTCTTTTCTGCCAAATATATTTTATAGATTCTCTTTCACCATTTCCTTTTCCTTTTTTAAAATAATCTATCAACAGTGGAGCCATATACATGACACATAGTCCAAAGCATGTATATTAAAATACTAATACCTTTGGACTTGCACTTTGAAGTAGATCACCATCATCAAATGATCGGCATTCTTTCAAAATCCATTCCTTAGTAATTTTTTAGTGCAGTAAAGACTTTACATACATCTTCTATTCATTCTTATCATGACGACTTTCATGATCAAGCTAATGTAGCTTATAAAGACGAATCGTGAGTATAACGTTACTTTCCAAAAACCCTTTTGGATGATTAGGATGTCTAGCATCTCCAATCTTTGCAAATTCTCATCCAATATGAGAACATATATTATATTCTATCATATTGCAACCAAAACATTGTTTCAGATATCGTTATATCTGCCACACATGATGGTTTCTGAAACAATTCTTTCAGCTCCTAGATAAACTTGATATTAAAACAATCAAGAATCATGGAGGCAAATATGATACTTAAGATACTAACACTGAAATTGTTACTCTCGATTTAATACCAATTATTAAATTTCACGGAGTTAACAGAGTTTTCTGAAAGTTTTCAATAAGACTTTAAACTTTATAATGACACTCAACACAATACGGTACCAGTTCCTAAAGTAAATATCTAGAATTCTATAGTTCTATTATCTCAATTACAACTAAGCATAAGGTGGTGAATGAATGCCAATGACTACAACAAATTATGAAAATTCACTTTGATTTAATTTATAATAAATTAAGTTCTACTAATCGAAATTAGAAATGAACTCCCACTCAAAAACGACATCCCTCGTGTCTTTTTGGTGATTACATGAACCAAATCCACTACACCAAGTCCGATCATCACGTGAGTCGGTGTAGCTTTAAAGGCGAGCATCAAATGGGCATCATATATTTCATATGACTCATGCTTAACCTTTCGGTCCGTGTTCCGAGGCCATGTCTATACATGCTAGGCTCGCCAAGTAAGAACCTTAGTATTCCTGTGTGTAACTTTCTTACACCCGAAATATGATCGTGGATCCAAGAACACCCGATCATCACGTGATGTCTTGGAGCGACGAAACATAATCGGTCATACTTAAGGGAGAACACATTTTTATCTTGATATATAAATGAGGGATCATCTTATTATGCTAATAAAACACCAAAAAAGCAATATAAGATGCAACAAACATCACATGTTAATAAGTGAAATGATATGGTTCTTGCACTTGATCTCCATCATGTGCATCGTGGTATGATCCTCATCATTCCTTTATGTGTAAGGCCAAGGTCTATGGAACTTACACGTTATATGTGTTGTAAGAGTATCGACTTATACTTTTACTTACAACATCACCATATCATGACACTAGCCTAGCAACAATCTAAACTAGACGCCTCTAATTTATCGATTGCAGGTTTTACGTGGTTTAGGGCTTTCGAAGATAGAATCGTTCTTACCTACGAACATGAACCACAACAAGGATAACCAAATTGTTAACAACTCGTTGCAAATTAGATATTGACTATAGTAGGAAAGACAGACACCTGCTACCCACTTATGCAAAACTAGTTGCATGTAAACCATGGAACAGGTCTCATATGCGAGGACATGTAAAGTTTGTCCGGGATGCTTCATCCCACTATGCCACCAATATCCAAAGTACAACTAAGAAGAAATAAAATGATCATCATCGCCCACATATACATATGTGTACTACCGTGCAAAGCATCTACGCATAGATCCGGCTCTGATACCATTGTTGGGTTCGCAGCATAGAAAACAAAAAATTCCTACGATGGGAACAACTAAGTACCAAGATCTATAGATACATGCAACGGGTGGATATACATCCATAGAATACATACCCTCGAAGACCAAATAGCGTTAACGAGGTTGTACTCGTGGACGATGTGTAACACCCCAGTTTTAGTTAATCTTACATTAGGTTTTGATTGTGCATCATGAGCATCATTCCTTAAAAATGCATTGAAGAAAAATAAGACAAAACCCTAAACCCTAATCTTCCTCCTCTATTTGAAAATACATTCAAATGGTTTGAATTTTGAAAAGTATCAAAATATCTGGAGCCTAAATTGTTTCAGGGCCCCTTAGTTTTTTAGATATTTTACAAACCTCTGGTATTTTAAAATTATTCAAAACATATTTGGAAATGAAATTACAAAAGAGAAAAACAGAAAAACTAAAAAGAAAAAGTTTGCAGGAAATAAAAAACATTCCTAGCCTAACTGGGCCTCAGCCCATCTTTCCTCACCCCTCCATGCTGCCCACCCGCAACAAACAGCAGTAGTCGCAGCCCAGCTCCTGCCCGCGTGCAGAAGCCTAGATCGGCCCAGGAGCAGCCCGACCATGGCCCGGTACCGCTTCAGACTCGCTGTTTCTATCGTCTTCGACGACGACGTCAAGCTCCTGCGTGTCTTCGCCGGCGCCACCTGATGTCGTCGCCGCGTCACGATCCCCGCCGCCGCTCCTGGAGGTGGATAAGACCACGACGCGCACATCTCTCTCGCCCTTATCATCTCTCTCTCCCGATTCGCTCTCCGGCGAGCCTAGGTGGCGCTTGCGTGTCACCGACGTGGCGCCACCGTGGCGTCCATGTGTCGGCGACGGGTGTGACCAAAGCCCGCGGGCGTGGCCACCCAGCCTGGGCCGATTCCCCATCGATGGTGGCTGGCTAGCCCACCCTGTAGTAAAACAATTTAGGCGTGTCCTGATGTCGACATGATGCGATGAGTCAGTTTAATTGATTTAAATAATTCCAAAAATGGTTTAAACTTGTAAACTCAATAACTAATTCATTTTAAGTCGAAAAATATGTGTAATATATCAAAATGATCGGAAAAGTGAGAAGTATCTATTGAGATATAATCATGCATTGTTCAACAACCTGCATGACAAGTTTAAATAGAAGAACATAGTAACCCCTCACGGTGATTTCGAGTTTCGAGTTAGGGTTTTCACCCCTCGGAACCCCGATTAAACTGTCGAGCATGCTTTAGGGTTACATTTCATTACTAATTAACTTGTCATATCATCATACTTGCTTGAGCATTGCATCGATGCCATGTGTTGATTGTTTCCCTCTCTTTTCGGTGTTTGGTTCATCGCGGTAGAATACGATATCGAGATCGAGATCGAAGCCCGAGATCAACACCGACGAAGTTTGAAGATCGACGAACAATACTTGACCAACTATAATCAAGTAAAGTACAAGGTTCCCGAAGATCTGCTTATCGGTTATCAACAGGCAAAGGCAAGCATAGCCCCACCATGATAAAATCATATTATTTCGAAAACATTTCAATTCCTACCATGATGCATACGGTTCTACTGTGGTCTTTTATCGATAGATAGAGTATCCTATCTATTGCATTACTCCCTTTGAGTTTATATTCCCTGATCCACTGCTCCTAGCATAACTAGGTTTGGCTTGTGTGGCTACTAGAGCTATTATATGTGTCCTGCTTAGCCATGCATAGCTGTTAGTGCTGGTTCATCCAAATGATGTATCAGATGCTAAAAATCTAGTATGACAGGAGAACGTGATGAGATGAGATCAGAGGTGATATGAGATTAAACATGCTAAGGCTTGTATGGGAGGCCGTAGTGGCGTGTGGTTTTTTTAGTCCCATGCTCGCCACTACTCGGACCCGATGTTCTTGCCTCTTGAACCAAGATGAGCGTACAACCACAAGGGGCCTTGGGAACCCCTCGATTGACTAACTTGCCTAGTAGATTCCATGATTCACATATTTCGGGCGTTCCATTCGACATACGCATTGAAAACGTTTTCGAAAGAAGGAGGTGAAGGAGGTGCATTCATAATAGGTAGGGAAGCATGGACCGGGTTTCTTGGGGTCGATGGAGCCCCTAGTGAACCAACCTCGCCTCACATATTTAAGTACCGGCTTCGGGATTTGACCGTTACGGTGGAATCATACTTATTGCGTGACTCATGGTCTCGGCAAAAGCAAGGTAAAGGTCGTGGTCAACCACCCTCTGCCAGCACACCAAGGAAGTGTGTCAAGTGGCATTAAGAGTCGGTTGGTACGTGTCGGTCGACTTGGGAACATACGTGATGATCATAAAGAACTTGAACCTAATCGTAAAACTTGGCAGATCAACGTGTGTTTAAGGATGCTTCCTCATGGGTACAAAGGAGTGATCCTAGTTAGGGTTCAGATGATGATGATTTGGTGGATATCAAGAGATGATGATCAATACTTTGGAGATGTCGCTCTCTTATCCTCTTTTAAAATATTCTGATTAGACGAGCTTCTTCTTCCTCTTGTCTTACAAAACAAAGATGGCTTTATGCTAAACAACTCCACCAGCCATAAGTCTTGCGGTGTACACCCTATACTCACCCTTGCTTTGTTGATACTTTTGGTAGAGTAAGTGTTTCCTGGAGATCAGTGTGGTACTACGCCGACACCCGAGTAGCTTGGGGTTCCGGCCGCACGGAATCTATGGGCTGGGACGTCATCGTTATGCTTCAGGCCTCTTAGGCCATTTGTTAAGTTTCCTATACTTAATAGCATAATTTGCCTTCCGTTGTTTGATGTTTGTGGTCAGTGACCTGTGCTTGTAATAATTTGGCTCTTCGCTCAGTTATGAGCTTGTTGTAATAATTTTTGTTTCGTAGGGTCCTTTCTTTGTGTTATCGATTCTTCACTGGATATCCTCAAGCTCAAGGTTAAGCTCATGTCAGACAGAGGTCTGGGATTTGTTTATCCCTGGTCCCGGGGGTGTCATAGGTCTTCGTATCAGAGCAGTACCGACTTTAGGAAAACCTTGCTATTGGTCGATGTTGAGTATAGTGTTTGTGAAAACTATTTTAAAAGATGAAAAGTATTTGCGAAAATTCTAGTATGCTTATTTTACTCCTTATTCAGTTTCTCTTTAACTCTGGGTCATCTTATCTTGTGTTGACTTTGAAAAAGTTGTGATATCTCTTCTAGTATTCCAAATCTTAGGTGCCTTCTGGGCATGTCGTATCTAAGCCAGTTGACCTAGTGTTGAGTTCTCTAGAGTTGTGTGTGTTGTGAGTTCCTTGTTTCCCTTTGCTCTGTTTCTTCCGAGAGATTTCTTTCTATCATGATCTCTCTATCTTTTGGACCCACAATATTATATTGTTGGATCTTCAGTTTTTTGTTCTAGGCTTCGAGGTTCCCTTTCGCCTCGTGTGCCTCCTTTTCGTTTGTTGGGTACCTCATATGTCGTTTCTTCTCTTGGAAGCTACCTCGTGGTTACTAACTTGCAGTGTACGCTACGTCACTCAAGCAGTAGCTATTCATTTCTTTGGGTTTCAACCCTTGGACTTGAACTTAAGATCCCGGATTGTAGTAGATTCTGGTGTTGTGAATCTTGTACATGAAGCTGACCTTTAACCCAAGATCCATTCTGTTGACCCCTAGCGTTAATGTTCATACATTACCTCAAAATGGCTAATACCTTCTAGTATAGCCTTCAAGCTTGTGGATATTGTCTCTATTGAACAATGACGATAAAGGACTTCCCCTACCACTAGCTATGGCAGATGTTCTTTAGTGGAACCAAATAGATCACGACAAGAGTACTCCTCGAGAGTCTCGCATCTATATTCGTGACTCTGCCACACCTTACCCTTATCTGCATTGGTTTTCGGAAGGTTGTTGACTTATGCATCCACATCTCGGGACTCTATCCTGAGCATGTTCTTTTTCCCTTGTTGTTTTCCGACCTTTGTCCACCAGTTGGTAGCCAAGTAGTAAATGTGCATCGGTGTCTTCCAAAGAAAGATACTCTTGTGGTCCATCATGACAAACCATTTCGGAATGTCAGGAGAAACAAACTCCAGTACCTCGTCGTTTCTAGGACCAGGTCAAAGTGTTGTAATCCGCAGATCAAGAGGCATTGATTGTCTTCCATCTGTTCTATCTTAAAGTATCACACTCTTATATACTAAGAGGTCGTGTTAAGTTTCATGACCCCTTAATGAAGTGATGCTTTTACACATCGCTACACATCCTTACTCGAGATTTCGCGCTCGTGAATGATGCGTCCGCGTAACAATGAGGCGATCTGAGATTCTTAACAATTTTCATTGTTTTGAACTCTAAGGACATTTGTGTCATTCTCAGCGTGATTGGTTAACCCTATCAATAAGCGAAGAATGATTGTGCTACCAAGTCCGTTATTCCTGTGCACTCTCTTCGGTCAAAGAGTTAGGCTTGTGCCGAAACTCTGAGACTATGTCTTCTTGCCTTATAAAACAAGTTTCCTCTTGAACTAAGTGACATATCGGTGGTTTGTGATATTCTAGATGTCTACAAGAAGTATCACCATGTTGCCACATGACCATGTTGTCAAGTTTTTGAGCAAGCAAGTTCTCTGAGCTGCTCTTTTCTCCAAGGATCCGTACTGGATACCCCTGAACTAGTTGGTTGAGCTTATACAACAACTTGGATAGTTGTAAGACAAAAGTTCTATCCGACTTTGTTCCTTCTTAAAGGGATGTCTAGTTTTGTTCGTGTTGAAGAATGATAATATTTCCTTATGGATATGTTATCTTCCCCCATGTTTGATTTGATTTGGGTTATCGTCAAATTAAACTCAGTTCCAAGGACTATCTTGATGGTGTTTCTACTTGTGATGTTTCACTTGAGTGTATCTTCATGTCCTTTGGTCTGACCAATATTGTAGCCTCGTTTAAGCAACGTGTGAGTCCATCTTCTTGGAGTGTCTCGATAAGTTTGTTGTTGATCCCATCAATGACATTCTTATCTTCTCCATGATAGACAAGATTCATATGGAACAATTGGCATTAATGTTGTAAATTCTGGAGAATCGTCTTCGAGTCATCTCGAAGTATGTGTTCTGGATGTTATAAGTAACCTTCTCTGGTTCATGTGTAGTTGTTGAAAGATGTCGCCATGGATTATAGAAGAGTTATCTTTCTTTCCTTAAGGACATACGTGTGTTTTATTGTTAGTACTTTATTTATGTGTAGCTTTCTTTTGACAAGTTGCCAATACATGGATATAGAAATCTAGCTCATCTTTTGGATCTTGACATAGAAGTCCATGTCTTGAGAATCTAGTAACTTTATGGCTCTGTAAATGTTGCAAATTTTCTATTCGGACATGCTGAGTCTGAAGTATCATTTCACTGAACCAAAGCTGAATCTCAAGCAGCAATGATGGTTGGTGTTATTTGAGGTTTTGACATAGGTCTCTTTGTAAATCTGGCAAGATTGATGTAATGGTTGACACACTTAGCCAGAAAGACCCTTGTCATAATTCTTGAATCAGCAATAGCAACCACTCTCATGAGGATTCTTCTATGATTTATTATAGGAGTTGTGCTTATGGTTTCCTTTGTACCCGAAGTCCAATCTTTACTTGATGTTTGATCTCCCAAACATTGAGGAGAACATTTAAAGTAGTGTTGTTAAATGTCTCTCGGTCAATCCTCCAGACCCTTTATGTTGGCAAGCGTCTTGTTATGCCAAGTAATCAAAGTCTGAGAATGAAGTTTATTTCTTCTCGTGTCATCATGAATCTTCTTATCTATTCATCTAGTCGTGAAAAGTGATATCATGATCTTTGGCAAAGATTCTGATAAACCTGGATGAATAAAGAGTTTCCTTCGTTTTCTCAACCATGTTATAAGAGTGGCTATGATTTTGGTAATCTGTAGTTCCTCTTGATTACATGTTCCTTGTGACTCATATGAGTCCTCTCCACAAAACACCTTTCTATCCTGGCCTTCTGTTGGACGAAAGAGTGACCCTTCTGTTTCAAAAGTAGTTCAATAGCTTGGTTTTGTGATCCATATCTCTACAACCTGAAATCTCTACTTAAGTCGTTTAGTAGAGGTTCATTTCTCGAAGTATGTGGTCATGTTCTTTCTGTTGAAGCCTTCCTCTTCAGAAGCTTAAACCCTTCTGAGTTCCATGGTCTTAATCCTTATGACGACCATCTACCTAACAACTTGAAACCATATCCTCTTGTTTCCTCCGTTACCTTGATGTGCTTCATGCTCGTCATCTCAGAGTTGTTTCTAAACACTCCATCCATGAGTTGACCATGAGATACTCTATGTGTTGTTTAGTGTGTTTCCCTCTTGTTTTTAGAGTGGCCCTGTTTCTTTCTCTCTCTATCTCTTTTCCTACCTTTGGAATCTCGGGTCGAGATTCTCGTAAGGGGGACAGAGTTGTAACACCCCAGTTTTAGTTGATATTACATTAGGGTTTTGATTGTGCATCATGAGCATCATTCCTTAAAAATGCATTGAAGAAAAATAAGACAAAACCCTAAACCCTAATCTTCCTCCTCTATTTTAAAATACATTCAAATGGTTTGAATTTCGAAAAGTATCAAAATATATGGAGCCCAAATTGTTTTAGGGCCCCTTAGTGTTTTAGATATTTTAAAATTATTCAAAAAAGATTTGGAAATGAAATTAGAAAAGAGAAAAATAGAAAAACTAAAAAGAAAAAGGTTGCAGGAAATAAAAAACATTCCTAGCCTAACTGGGCCTCAACCCATCTTTCCTCACCCCTCCATGCTGCCCACCCGCAGCAAACAGCAGCAGCCGCAGCCCAGCTCCTGCGCGCGCACAGAAGCCTAGCTCGGCCCAGGAGCACCCCGACCGTGGCCCGATACTGCTTCGTCCTCACTGTTTCTGTCGTCTTCGACGACGACGGCAAGCTCCTGCGTGTCTTCGCCGGCGCCGCCTGATGCCGTCACCGCATCGCGATCCCCACAGCCGCTCCTAGAGGTGGATAAGACCACGGCGCGCATGTCTCTCTCGCCCTTATCCTCTCACTCTCCCGACACGCTCTCCGGCGAGCCTAGGTGGCGCTTGCGTGTCACCGACGTGGCGCCACCGTGGCGTCCATGTGTCGATGACGTGGGTGCTGACCAAGCCCCGCCAGCGTGGCCTGCCGACCTAGCCCAGTTCCCCATCAGTCAGTGACTGTGGCTAGCCCAGCCCTCTGTGTAAAACAATTTAGGGCGTGTCCTGATGTCAGCATGACGCAGTAGTCAGTTTTAATTGATTTAAATAATTCCAAAAAATGGTTTAAACTTGTAAACTCAATAACTAATTCATTTTAAGTCAGAAAAATATGTGTAATATATCAAAATGATCAGAAAAGTGAGAACTATCTATTAGAGATATAATCATGCATTGTTCAATAACTTGCATGACAAGTTTAATTAGAAGAACATAGTAACCCCTCACAGGTGATTCCGAAGTTTCCCCGAGTTAGGGTTTTCACCCCTCGGAACCCCGATTAAACTGTCGAGCATGCTTTAGGGTTACATTTCATTACTAATTAACTTGTCATATCATCATACTTGCTTGATCATTGCATCGATGGCATGTGTTGATTGTTTGCCTCTCTTTCCGGTGTTTGGTTCTTCGCGGTAGAATATGATATCGAGATCGAGATCTAAGCCCGAGATCAACACCGACGAAGTTTGAAGATCGACGAACAATTATTGACCAACTGTAATCAAGTCAAGTACAAGGTTCCCAAAGATCTGATTATCGGTTATCAATAGGTAAAGGCAAGCATAGCCCCACCATGATAAAATCCTATGATTTCGAAAAAAATCAATTCCTACCATTATGCATACAGTTCTACTGTGGTCTTTTATCGATAGATAGAGTATCCTATCTATTGCATTAATCCCTTTGAGCTTATATTACCTGATCCACTTCTCCTAGCATAACTATTTTTGGCTTGTGTGACTGCTAGAGCTATTATCTGTGTCCTACTTAGCCATGCATAGCTGTTAGTGCTGGTTCATTCAGATGATGTATCAGATGCAGAGAATCTAGTATGATAGGAGAACGTGATAAGATGATATCAGAGGTGATATGAGATTAAACATGCTAAGGCTTGTATGGGAGGCCACATTGGGCTGTGGTTTTTATAGTCCCATGCTCGCCACCACTAGGACCCGATGTTCTTGCCTCTTGAACCAAGACGAGCGTACAATCACACGGGGCCATGGGAACCCCTCGATTGACTAACTTGCCTACTAGATTCCATGAGTCACATAGTTAGGGCGTTCCATTCGACATACGCATTGAAAACGTTTTCGAAAGAAGGAGGTGCATTCATAACAGGTAGGGAAGCGTGGACCGGGTTGCTTGGGGTCGATGGATCCCCTGGTGAACCAACCTTGCCGCACATCTTTAAGTACCGGCTTCGGGATTTGACCCGTTACGGTGGAATCATACTTATTGCGTAACTCATGGTCTCGGGGAAAGCAAGGTAAAGGTCGTGGTCAACCACCCTCTGCCAGCACACCAAGGAAGTGTGTCAAGTGGCATTCAGAGTCGGTTGGTACGTGTGGGTAAAGTTATACACCCCTGCAGGGTAATAATCTTTTCGGAAAGCTGTGTCCATGATTATGGACGACTTGGGAACGTACGTGATGATCATAGAGAACTTGAACCTAATCGTAAAACTTGGCAGATCAACGTGTGTTTAAGGATGCTTCCTCATGGGTATGAGGGGGTGATCCTAGTTAGGGTTCAGATGATGATGATGATTTGGTGGATATCAAGAGATGATGATCAATACTTTGGAGATGTCGCTCTCTTATCCCCTTTTAAAATATTCTGATTATACGAGCTTCTTCTTCCTCTTGTCTTACAAAACAAAGATGGCTTTATGCTAAACAACTCCACTAGCCATAAGTCTTGCGGAGTACACCCTATACTCACCCTTGCTTTGTTGATACTTTTGGCAGAGTAAGTGTTTCCTGAAGATCGTGTAGTACTACATCGACACCGACAAGTAGCTTGGGGTTCTGGCCGATGACCTAGAATCTATGGTGGGGCGTCATCATTATGCTTGAGGCCTCTTAGGCCATTTGTTAAGTTGCTATACTTAATAGCATAATTTGCCTTCCGTTGTTTGATTTTTTGGTTAGTGACCTCTGCTTGTAATAATTTGGCTCTTCGCTCGGTTATGAGCTTGGTGTCGTGGATCATTGTTGTGTTATCGATTCTTCATTGGATATTCTCAAGCTCAAGGTTAAGCTTATGTCAGACAGAGGTCTGGGATTTGTTTAGCCCTGGTCCCGGGGGTATCACATGATGTAGTCGAATGCTTGCCGATATCAAGATCGAGAAGAAGTCCATCCGGTCCAGCAGGTCCAGCACCATCCAGTCCAGCACCGCAAAACAGTGGTGCATCCGTGATCGCACACACTTCCGGGTACCCCGACAACCTCCGCGCTCTTGCTCCAGCGAAGCAGCGGAAGCAACAAATCCTTCCAGAAAAAGCCACCAGGAACATGTATCTCGTTGATCCGAGACCATGGGGAAATTCTAAAGGGGGGAGAGAGATCCTTCGAGGAGGTGTGCTCTGAGAGGAGGAGAGGGGGCCTTTTATAGGGAGAGGGGGGCACCCAAGGGGTTATGCGCCCAGCCATGGTGGGCTGCCCCCAACTCTTCCACATTCATGTGGGTGGAGATCCCACTCAAAATGAAAAGCCTCTACTCCCATAAAAAAGCCTCCACTCAAAAATCCACTCACATGCATTAAATTTCCACCAAATTTAATGCATTCTCTCATTTAAATAAAACTCTTTTATTTATTTATTCAGAATTTTTTTAATTACTCTAATTAACAAACATTCACATAAAACCCCTTATAACATTTCAATTTCACATGCAGAACCAGTTTCAGCAATTTTAACCAAAACAATTTCGGTGTCTAGTGAATTAAATTTCTGCGCTTTCCTTTTTCTTTCTATGGCATATTATTTGCTCTAAATGGTGTTGGTATCCCTTAAGTGTGTCACCCTACGGTTCGCGAATAATGTAGAGATGATCGAGACCCCTCTCCTATCAATAATCAGCAGCAGGACTTAGAGATCTGTACTGACTCCCACATATTCAACGATGACTTCTGTGATCGTGTGAACCTTATACGCATGTAACTCAATCCCTTTGTCTCGCAATATATTACATGTCTGAGATTCGATCATCGGTATCTCCATACCTAGTTTGATCTCGTTATCGACATGTACTCTTTTCTCGTTCACGTGATATAATATTCTAGTGATCAAATCACTTACTTGCAAGCTAATTAATATGATATCACCGAGAGGGCCCAGAGTATATCTCTCCGTCATCGGGATGGACAAATTCCACTCTTGATCCATGAGCCTCAACATAACACCTTCGTAGCACTAAACCCATCTTTATAGTCACCCTGTTACGATGTGACGTTTGATGTTATCATGATACTCTTCGGTGTTAGTGATTGACATGATCTCATGGTCTAAGGACTAAGATAACATTGTATGATGTTATAGAAATATAAACACAATGACCTTGATCGTAATGCTATACTTCGGATGAATGTTCATCACACAATTCCAATAATTAATGTTGTGACCTCGTTATTAACAACATCCAATGTCCATGACTAGTAAACCTTTGATCATCTTGTTAATCAACGAGCTAGTTTATAAGAGAGACATAACTAGAAACTTCCTGTTTGTTTATTAAACACACATGTATTAACGTTCCGTATTAATACAATTATAGCATGTAAAATAAACTTTTATCATAAATAAGTAATACGATAATAACCACTTTATTATTGCCTCTCGGGCATATTCCCTTCATGATAGACTATGAAGATGTAGGAGATCCTCCATTTTAGTTAGGTTTGGTCTAGTAAGTTCTATGGGTTTCCGTCAAGGAAATCCAAAGAGTGTCCCTTTCATGTCTTTTTTCAAGCGTGCTCCCTCTCTTTACATCATCTATTTTCTTTCGTGGTGCTTATATTTTCTAGAGATATTACATTATGTAGTATGTACCTGTGTTTTGATTCTTCATAAATGTTAGTGTTTGTTTTTTATTGTTTCGCATAGAGATACATTAGATCCTTCTTGTACTCCAATTCTAGTTTTGTTCACGTATGCCCGTGTCATATTGGCTAATTTATAGTGCCTTGCTCGAGACGAATCAGAGGTGGAATCCCGTGCTGGCCCTACAAAGGTACATCCATGCGGGCTAATTTAATTACTTTTAGATTTAAAATTCCTTTGTACGTAATAATGCCAAAATTAGTACAAATCCAGATCTACTTCTTTTTCTTTCCTATCTAAGACTGACAATACTCTAGAAAACAAGACACATTTTCAAACAGTTAATTAATGTAGGAGTCTGTTAAATCGTCGAGGATAATGAGTTGAATATAACACCCGGTTGCGCGCACTTTGATTGGAGGCAATGGTCGCCATTTCTATCAGAAATGTTATCAAAACAGATCTATGATATGCATAGTAATTTGTTACCTACCAAGCAATAAAACATGTGTGATACTACCATGAGAGTTAACACCATATATATTTGACTATTACCAATATCCACAGGTGGTCTCGGTTGCACCTTGTTATTTATTGGTTTGCGAATACTCAAAGCAACACACAAATACGATATGACGGGAAGGAGAGGGGAAGGCAGAAACGGGAAAACAATGCATGCCCCAACGCCGATACAATAGCAGAATGATGGAAGAGAAAGAGCTGATGAAGTGTAGATTAGTAACTCTTCACCGGGAATAGGAGGCATTGGGAAAGAAATGGCTGTGCATAGGGCTAGGCAGCAATGACGTTGCTAAGTTTCGAGTTGGCAATTCTACGTGACTGGTTGGCCATTGAGGCTCTTTAGGACGAGATGCAAATTTAGCCAGTTAGGTTAGGACGGGACTTGGTTAACCATTTACGATTTGAACTCAAACCAATTGAACCCTTTGGTGTAAAGGGTAAAATGGGATAACCATTAGGCCATTAAGGTTACAAACAGTTAACAGCTGGTTATTAAGGTTCGAACCACTTTTAACAGTACGCAACGACATGCTAGCACGAATTTTTAGGAAACAAGATATATTATAGCATATGGCAAATACTCATAAAACTCGGGAAACCGGCTCGAAGATTCGGTGAAAAAGAAGATTAAAATCAAAATGAGCAGCAAGATACATGTAAGATAACACTTATTAAAACAATGCTTACAATCATCCTAGGAAGAGATTTTTGTTTATTTAAAAGGCATTCCGCTCGCTCCCAACAAATTCAGTAAATTGAAGTAACAAAGAGGTACTACCAATTATAGCTGCTAGCAGACAAAGGTAATTTCAGCTAACCGGAAGAATTGAACATGCGGTTGGTTTACCGTAATCTTCACCAAGGCCTACGATGGGGATAACCTACGACTTTGCACTCTTTATGTACTAACACTGTTTAGTCTACCGGCTTATGCAAAGCAATTATCAGCGCATCAGATTATCTTACTGCAAGTTGATGTGTACCAAAGCCTAAGCACGAGCTGTCGCCGCTGCTGCTCCAAGCCATGCCGTCTAGCGATGGCGTTACCTAGGAATTCTTCCTGCTACCGTCGATGGATCCTTGGAGAAGGGATGGACGCGGGAGGCAGGCAAGTGGCTGGCTCGTCCTCGTCGGCATGGTGGGAAAGCGGAGGGCCGCGAGCCCAAGCAAACTCCGGGTAACCCTAGGTAAAATGGTTCGAACCTAATTAACCTTTTGTATTTTAGAGGTTCAACCAATGGGTTCGATCGAACCTAATTAACGCATTGGGCTCTCATTTAGGTTCGGTTAACTGAACCAATGGTTAAACTGTAACCGAGTCTCATCGTTACAGTTAGGCATCGAGATGAATCCGATCAAAGATGAGCTGACGCGAGACCGCTCGAGATCAAATAGGTGAGATGCATACAAATAGCCGAGTAGGTGAACATGCTCTTGGAAAGGCCTCCACGTGCAATGCTGCATTCAATAGCAGAGCGTCTCGCAAAGTAAATAATGATCATCGTAAACCGTAGAATAGGATAGGATTCTAATTGAAATACATACATTTCGTTCAGACGCTATTGGCTTGGTTAAGAAGAGATAGAATATAGCCCAACTAAACAAGGCATGGCAATATACTGAAGCAGAGTAAAAAGAGCTATTATCGATCGGGCCAAATTTGACTAGAACATATCCTTAAATTTCATGGACTGGGCGGGCCATGGCCTAGTTTTTGCCCCTTAGCTCTACCACTGTTTCAGTTTGCATGGTTTGGCTGCCACTTTGGCTAGAGGAAATCGTCATCGTCAAAGTTGCACCTACGCACAAGATTGGTCTCGGGTGTGATATGCTGCAGCTTGTCGCATTCATTGTAGCTATGTGGCTAGAAGACCAATATAACTATTGAAGTGTATAAGTGGATTGCACTAGTCCTTTCCATCGGTTCGGATTTTTGGTTGCGTTGGCTAGTGCATGAAGCTTGACATGGTATCAGAGCCTAAGGTCTCGAGTTCGAGTCCTGGCTTTCGCAGTTTATCCTAAAATTGTTGTTGACTCCTCTATTTCCACGTATAGGCCTCTTGAGTCATACGTGAGTTTGCTGACTTCTCTCCGTCACACGTGAGAGGGGGTGTTGAAGTGTATAAGTGGATTGCACTAGCCCTTTCCATCAGTTCGGATTTTGGTTGCGTTGGCAGCCTAAGGTCTTGAGTTCGAGTCCTGGCTTTCGCAATTTATCCTAAAATTGATGTTGACCCCTCTATGTCCACGTATAGGCCTCTTGAGTCATACGTGAGTTTCGCGCGCCGTCGCTCTCTTCCGGTTGCACGTGCTGACTTCTCCCCGTCACACGTGAGAGGGGGTTTGAAGTGTATAAGTGAATTGCACTAGTCCTTTCCATCAGTTCGGACTTTTGGTTGCGTTGGCTAGTGCATGAAGCTTGACAATAACTATTGTGTATCGTCTAATTTGCTATCACCTAATTCATCGTGTGACAACATGATCTCTTGATCCTTAATGCCACGTCCTGTGGTGATGTAGTCAAGGTACTCTCGTCTTGTGTTCTTGCGTTCGATAGGTGGCCTCCTACTCCTCGAAAATTGATATCCTCAAATCGATTTTGTCTAGCACTTTCGTTACCATACTTAGCGTTGACATGCTAGGCGTGCCAACCGTAGTCGATGTTGGTGGTTCAATGCCATACCAAAGTCCACTGGCCATAGAAATTAATGGTCTGAAGACTGAAGATCACCATGTAAAACAAGTAACATGAGTAGGTTGGGAAAGGGGTCGACACCTGATACAGGTAATTCTATTACTGTATATAGGGGTACATCATTGTGTACAATATAGATACAAGTGTATAAAGCTACGCATATATAGAGTCTAATACCCTCCCTCAATCTTAATTGTACTCTGAGGTATCTAGTAGGTTAAGATTGCGTCGACACCCCTCAAATCGAGGTTGTGATAATGGCTTCGTGAAGATGTTAACAAGTTGATCTTTGGAAGAGCTAAATTTGATGTAGAGTAGCTTCTATGCAACATATTCCCTCACGAATGATAGTCAACTTCGATGTGTTTCATTCGGACATAAAATACCATTTTCAATGAAAGTTATGTCGCATCAATGTTATCACACCAAAGAAGTGGAGGCTCATCTTGAGATATCCCCAACTCAGTAAGCAAAGATCATAGCCAAATAAGCTTAGATGTGGCATTGGCAATTGCTTTGTATTTAGCTTCGATACCACTATGATACATTGTTGCTTGCTTGTAGGCATTCTAGGCGATCAAGTTGGGACCAAACAACATTGCATATACCCCCCGTGGATCGCCGATCATTCGAACTACTAGCCCAGTCCACATCAGAAAAAGTCGAGAGCAAACCTGAAGGTGCGGGCTAAAGACGCAAACCATAAGAGGTTGTGAGACGGACATAGTGCAAAATGAGAATACCAAGGTGCATGAAGAAACTTAGAGACATGGTTGATTGCATAGGAGATGTCGGGTCTAGATACTTAAGGCCACGAACAATAATACGGTACTCAGTAACATTATCAGATCTGAGAGGAGTACCATCAAAAGCAGATACTCTGTCAATAGATTACATAGAAGTAGATGTGGTCTTGCATTTAAGGATACCTGCACACCTTAAAAGATCCAATGGATGCTTATACTGAGTGAGAGTCAAACAAGTATCATTGTGGGCAACCTCGACACTAGTAGAGAAAAGCCTATTTGTGACACGATGTTTTTACTATTAGCGGCACGCATATGGCACGCTGCTAAGGCCTTTCATAATAGGATGTTTCTTAGCACATTATCCTAGGAGAAATAAATTGTTAAGAGACAACTCCTACAATGCATTGTTTCTTAAGTGATGTATCTACATTTAATGATTTAAATGACATGCATGCATTTGATTGGTCTAACCATGCTTTTTGTCTATGATTTTGTGCAAGAGGTATTTCTTAGCTAAGATACAACCTAAATCTCTTTCCTCATTAACTATAGTGCCACATAGAGAAAATGTCTAGGATACACCACTAAGAACCTCCCATTCTGAGAGCAATTTTAATAATATAGCTGGTTGTTGGCTATAAAAAGTGCCATGTCAGAGCATGTGCAGCGTATGCAAAATGTGGTGTCTAAGAAAACTTTTCAACTCTTAGACCTATGCCTCAACAGTGAAAAAGGTGAGTTTAAGAGAAAGATCCTTTGTCTAGATTCTAGTACGAGACCCATGTTCTAGTTGATTAAAAAATTGTTTTAGTTCTTTGGGCTCTTTCCATTGGCCGGAAGTGAAGCAGTTTGGTGGGGGAAAGTAAAAAAATCTGGTACAGGAGACCTACACAAGGGTCCTAAACAGTGGAACAACTTTGGTTTTTTTAGATTAAAGTTTAGTTATTTTCTTAGCACAAGACTAAGCTTTAGCACGATGCACATGTCCTCATCTCACTACTGGAAAAACCATCTTCGGTTCGATGTGAACAAGGGAGCACTAGTCCTAGGCCGTTAGGCCTCTAACGGCTAGAAACGGCCGTAGTCACTAGTCCCGGGCCGGACCAGGTCATTAGTCCCGGTCCGTAATGCGGCCCGGAACTAATAACCTGGAGCAGGCCAGCTGGTCCTTTCGTGGACTATTAGTCCCAGGTCGTATCACGGCCCGGGACTAGTTGTCCACCACTATATATTCTGCCTCCTGTCCTGCTGCCCTAAAGCATATGATGGCCATTTTTCTCAAAGAAGCAAGAGAGTTCATGCCATTTTTTTTCTCAATATTTGCCAAGATTTAGTTTGCAACACCTAAATCCAAAGCTTTAAAAGGTTAGAACTTCATTCTTTCATCTCTTATTGCTACTTTATCTCTATAATGCTCTAGAAGTATAGAGATATGGATCAAATGCATGCATGCTCTAGAAGTAGCTAGAAGGATTTTGATATATATGTGTAACAAATTTTGATTAGGCACATAGTTACTGGAAATTGAAATGTGTAATTTTAGAGTTTCAGAGCTTAGAATGGAATGAGGTTTTCACTGATAGAACAATAATAAAAAACTCCACATTTATCATGTTGATTGTTTTCTCCAATTCACAAATTGGTGCATGTAAATTTTTCAAAATTCAAAATTAATGCTCTAGAAGCTCTCAATATAACTTGTAATAATTTTATCATGTTGTGTAATGGTTTTTGATATACTTTTACTATAATGCAGATGGTCCAGGAATGGATGTACGGTACTGACCGACGCTCTGGCGAGTTCATTAATGGCGTGCATGAATTCATCCGTGTTGCTGATGCAAACAAGCGCAATGGTTTTGTATTCTGTCCATGTAATGGATGTAGGAATCAGAAGGATTACTCTGACTCAAAAACCCTTCACAGCCACCTGTTGAAGTCCGGCTTCATGCCCAGTTATAATTGTTGGACCAAGCACGGAGAGAGAGGTTTTATAATGGAAGACAATGAAGAAGAGGAGGAGGATGACAACTATCATGGTTTCCCTGAGTACGAAGATACTTCCATGGGGGATGCTGAAGGGAAGGATGAAGAAGAGACAGATGATGAACCCGCTGATGATCTTGGTCGGACCATTGCCGATGCACGAAGAGATTGTGAAACTGAAAAGGATAGGGAGAAGTTCAATCATATGCTAGAGGATCACAAAAAGTTGTTGTATCAAAATTGCGAAAATGGTCTGAAAAAACTGGGCAGCACACTGGAATTGCTGCGATGGAAGGCTGAGTGTGCTATACCTTACTCCTCATTTGAAAAGTTGGTGAAAATGATGAAGAATATGCTTCCAAAAGATAACGTATTGCCCTCCAGTATGTACGAAGCAAAGAAGGTTGTCTGCCCTCTAGGTTTAGAGGTTCAGAAGATACATGCATGCCCTAATGATTGCATCCTCTACCGCAGTGAGAAGTACGAGAATTTGGATGCATGCCCGGTATGCACTTCACTTCGGTATAAGATTAGACGAGATTTTAGTACTAAACTAATGGTCTTATAGGCTTAATTAACACTAAGCCCAAATTTAATTGATTTGTCGTGCTTCTCTATACCGAAAGCCAAATGTAGCCCGTGAATTCGTTTTATCACTACCATATGCAATCGTTCAGATCAACTGACTGGATGCCTGTCACCATTGCTCACTCCTACTCGGTAGCCAGATGCCATGCGATGCCGCCGCCGCGGCGCAATGCTAGCCAGCCATGTTATTTGTCAGTTTCTACCTTTGTTAATCATGCCGCAATGACAGCAACAAGCATGTTGTGCCATGGAGTATAGTAATCAATCTTCCTCGCTCTGACTGAAGGTACCAAATCGTTAGTATTTTGTCAATAGATTGCATAACCTATAGTCTAATTGATTAATTTACAAAAAAATATGCATATTTTGTTTGATGTTTGCTCGGTGATGATGACAACTTATTGAATAATAATTGGAAAATAGTAATAGGAAGGTCACCTGCAATGGAATTATCAGGATTTATACTTGTAGAGATAAAGTTGATCCAACATAAACTAATTTTTTGGTTTTGTATTGTCTAAGATTTAGTGCTACATATTAATATCAGTTCTATACCGATACTTTGATATATTGTTATGCTTTATCCAAACAGTTCTCCAACACAAAATGATAGGTAGTTGTTGTTTTCATAAGAAAAAAATCCTATATATGATCATCACTATATTCGCCCCCCCTCAATGTCAAATCCTGGCTCACTGAACAAGACCTTAGAGGTTCACATATTTATTGGACGCCAGGTAACATACCTCAATCTGACAATGAGTGAGTGGTATAGTTAGATAGGAACTATTGTAAGTAAGTAAAGTTTTTTTTCGAGAACCCGCAGGAGATCTCACGGTACTCTAAATCTCTCAAATATCCACCTAACTTCTTTCTCCGCAACGCGCAGACATTTTGCTAGTAAATAAAACGTTTATTGTCCTGATTTCAAAAGTGGCAAGTCCGAAGGAGTTGGGACAATTTAGACCGATCAGTTTTTGCAATATTATTTACAAAATTGCATCGAAGGTCGTAGCTAACAGGTTGATGGTAATGTTACCCGAGATCATTTCTGATGAACAGTCTGCTTTTGTTCTAGGTAGACTAATTATGGATAAATATCATCACGACATATGAATGCCTTCACTTCATGAAGCGAAACAAGGCGAAAAACATCGTTATTGTGCGCTGAAATCGGATATGTGAAAGGCTTATGATCGTGTTGAGTGGCAGTACCTAGAGGCAATTATGCTGAAGCTAGGTTTCAGTAGGAGGTGGGTGGAGCTGATCATGAGATTGGTGTCCACGGTGTCTTTCTCGGTGCTTTTTAATGGAGCACAACAAGGGGAATTTCGACCTACCAGAGGGATACAATAAGAAGATCCAATCTTCCCTTACTTGTTCTTGTTGGCAACAGAGGGCCTCTCGTGCCTCTTAAAATCTCTTGATCATTCACCAGTGCTTTATGGTGTTAAAGTGGCCCCTACCGGCCCGGCGGTAAACCATTTATTTTTTGCGGATGATAGCCTTCTGTTTTTCAAAGTGAGTAGAGAAGGAGCCTCAGAATTGAAAAATGTGTTACTGAAGTATTGTAATGCCCTAGGTCAAAGAATAAATACGGACAAATCTTCTATCTTTTTTAGCAAGGGTTGTCCCGGAGGACTAAAAGAGGAGATTAAATTTGAACTCGATGTTCAAAGAGAAACTTTAAATGAGAAATATCTAGGGATGCTTTCAGATGTTGGCAGATCCAAGAGTGGGGTTTTCAAATACCTTAAAGATAAGGTATGGAAGAAGGTTCTAGGATGGTTGGAGCTTCTGCTTTCAGTGGGTGGGAAGGAGATCTTGATAAAATCCATAGCCCAAGAAGTTCCAACTTTCTCTATGTCATGTTTTAAGTTACCACGGGGTTTATGCGAGCATATTTCCATGATCCGTAATTTCTGATGGGGAAGCAAGGAAGAAAAGTGACGTACCTGTTGGGTGTCTTGGGAGACAATGACACAACCCAAATTTGCAGGTGGTCTTGGCTTTAGGGATATTGAGCTATTCGACATTGCTCTATTAGCCGCCAGGCATGGTGCATTTTGCAAGAGCCCATGTCTTTGAGTGCAAGAATTTTGAGAGCGGTCTACTACCCTACTTTGGATATTCTCAATGCTGATCTAGGATCTCACCCATCTCAAGTGTGGAGAGCAATTATTGAAGGAAGATATGCTCTGAAGTTGGGGCTGATTAGAAGAATTGGAGATGGAAAAACTACCGATGCCTGGACTCAGAACTGGTTGCCAAGAGATGAACGCCTTAGACCAATCTCCACGTAAGGAGGACCCTCCATATAAGTTTAGTGATACTACTACATGGAAGGTTGGGAAGCTTGAGGAATGGTTCTTGCCCATGGATGTGGAAATCATCAGGAACATTCCGTTGTGTACGAGAAGCCAAGGACCGGGATTTCTGGGCTTGGCACTTCGAGAAGACAGGGTTTTTCTCCGTTGGTTCAGCATATCGTGCGCTAGTTATGACGAAGAAAACCCGCGAAGACTGGTTGGAGGGTCACACTGCTTCGTCGAACACAGCAGCGGAGAGCAAGAACTGGTCCAAGCTGTGGAAGTGCGATGTCCCATCAAAGATCAGATTGTTCCTATGGAGATTGGAGCAACATTCCCTGCCGACGGGAGATGTCCGCCACCGAAGAAATATGGCGCCATTGAATGCGTGTTCGTTGTGCGGCCAGGAAGACTCTTGGCGACACTCGCTGATGGAGTGCACAATGTCAAGGTGTGTATGGGCACTCGCTGATCCGGTGATAGCGGAGCACATTAGCCTCTCGACTAAACCTACAGCGAGACAATGGTTGTTTTCTATGATGGACACTAAGGAACAGGCAGATTTGACAAAGATGCTTGTTACTTTGTGGGCAATTTGGCATGCGAGACGGCAGGCAATCCATGAGGAGGTTTTTCAAAGCCCTCTGTCTACATCTCTGTTTGTGGAGACTTTTCTTCAGGATTTACAATCAGTGAAATCACTGAAGAAGGAGATGAAGACGCGACCTTGCCAGCATATTCAGACTCCAAGGTGGATACCACACCACCTGCAGGCTTCTGTAAGATAAACGTCGATGGAGCAGTGGCCAAAACAGAGAATCGTGGCGTGGTGGGGGCGGTCTGTCGATCAGCGAAGGGCTTATACCTGGGAGCCTCGGCAGTGGTCTATCAAGGTTGCTTTGTCAGCACAGTCCCTGCTGCCGAGTACTTTCCGACGACACCGATGAGAAAATTCCGACGAGACGACACGTACGTACCCGATAACTTCCGCCGAGAGCCGAGATGCATATGCTGCTAGCCGATTGTTTTTTTGATCCAACTAGTACACTCACGCACGCACACGCAAAACAACTTTGATCGCCAAAGGCTTTTGTCGAGCCTTGCTTTTTTCTCTTGTATTGCTCAACTACGGTGTTGTCCGGTACAAGATTACAAGACCAGGTGTGTATATAAATATATGCACTACTAGGACCTAATCAACTAGGAGTCGGTGTACTACTCCAAAACCTAGTCTAACACATATACGTATACTACCTGGACACTACACATATTCGGACTGCAATTCCAATATGTGTAGGACACGTGATTATCTAACAATCACCCCCTAATCACGATGTGCTTCTTTACATCGACATGAGTCTCAAATGCGCCAACTGCTCCTCGCCGACCTCTTCCTCGGCATTGCTTTTGTTGTCTCCTTCCTTGGCACCCATGTCACCGACATTGCTTTCGCCGGCTTCTCCATGGCTTCACGTCGACCCTTCTCGTTCGCGTCCTTCTTTTCCGCGTCCTCCTTGTCGATGTCGTCCATGACCGCGCCTTCGGTCTTCACCGGTTCCTTGATGAACAAACATTTATTTTCGTAGTTCATCTTCACCAGATTATCAACCGTCCAAGTTTCTTTATCGGATAGTAGTTCAACACGCTCGGCGTGCTCGCGTCGGTCGTGGTTGCCTTAGCTCGATACATAGAACATATGTAACGGTTGTGTGTTGATCAACATGATCTTGGGCGTAGTACCATGTGTGCCTTCGTAGAGCTCCCGGAATACGGCTCTACATGCAGCGTCCCTGCATGCTTATTTCTAAGCCAATTTCTTGACTCACCACCACATCACATGGCCCTTGCACTTCTGAACACTCCTTATCCCCAAGCTCTTCACGTGGATCATCACCTCCTGTACTAGCAGATGATGAGCTAAACACAACACCTTCTAGCTCTGTTTTTCGACCACGGATTAGCCTTTTCTCCGAAACTTTTCTTCGGGAGTATCCCTAGTGCTTCGGCCTGGTGTCCATGCCTAGAGCATCCCCTAGGCCTTCAATCTCTTCTGGGTCCAAATTTGCTGACAAAGATAAGCTTTGGTTGATCAATATTTTCTTCATACTCAAGATCCCACGTGATGTGAAAAGATGAATATTCCGGTTCCTTGGAGCCCCAATTCCATGATTTCTCGTCCTCAAAGACTACGTCGTCCGTGAAAACTACCTTATTGGTATAAGGATTGCACAAACGGTACTCCTTCGAGCCTTCATATCCTGTCATGATCATTGGAGTCCTCGTCTCCGCCACATGCACCACACATCCAAAAGTGTGAATATGATCAACCGAGGGCTTCCGTCCGTACCATCCTTCATACGGAGTCATACCAACTCCACTCTTAGTTGGCTCCATGTTCAACAACTACACAGCCGTATTGACTGCCTCATCCCAGAAGTTTCCTGGCAAATCTTTACTCTTCATCATCCTCCGTGCCCTGGTCAACACGTTTTGATGCAGCTCGCCTTCCTGATCAATGCTTAGAGCTCTTATCTTCGCCTCGACATTGAACTCTTCGGCTTCCTTGATCATATCAAATGCTTGTTGAGCTTGACCCTTACTTTTTAGCAACACAATCCACATGTATTTACTATGATCATCCACCACAAGCATGAAGAACTTATTGCCGGGCGGAGTTGCAGGTGAAATTCCAACGCATAGATCACCATGATCAGATTCTGAAGCTTCACTCGCCTCAAATGTGACATCACGCAGAAACGGGGCACTCCGTTGCTCGTGATCCACACACGGTAGATCGTGATCCACTTGCGCCACAATCTCCGTACCCGGTGATGGAGGATCCTCCTCATCCTTTAGCTCAGTTACTTCGAGCATCAGCATCATCGGTCCATCATCTCCTTCCTGGGCGATGAGAGCCCTCTCCTTCGACGATTTCTTGCAATCCTTCTTGAAGTGACCGAGCTCGCCGCACTTATGACATCTTACTTTCTTTATGTCAAACTTCCTCCGTGGCGGAGGCTCGTCCTCGTCCTCCCCTGCGATATACTTTTTCGCTGGACGAGAATCTTCTCTATCACTCCTGTTGCCGGATGCTTTATCGCCCTTCTTCTCCTTGGCGAACAACGCTAGAGCCATAAGTATGAGATGCTCATCCACTTTCGCGTCGCCATAGGTAATCTTCATCCCCTCGTCGTGTGCCTTGAACCGTCCAACTAGATCATCCATCGTGAGAGTCTTGAGATCAACGCATTGCTCGATCGCCGAGACAACGGGCGAGTAACGCGGCGGCGCCACGCGAAGGAAACGCCTCACGATAGAGATCTCCTCCATCTTCTCGCCAAGTCCGCGAATCCAATTGACCAGTGTAGCGACCCTTGAAGCAAAAGCGTCTAGCGTCTCATCTTCTCCTATCTCCAGATTCTCGTACTTCTTCTGCAAGATTTGCAGGGTCACCTCGCGGACGCGCTCGTGCCTAAGATTTAGCGTTTTGAGCGTATTCCACACCTCCTTTGCAGATTTATTCGAGATCAGGTGTTGCATCAGATCCGTCGGCACCACCGAGCAGATGGTCGTGAGTGCTAGTCGGTCTAGGTGGTACTTCGACGCTTCCTTCTTGAACTCGTCGTCGCCTGGATCGACAGCCTCCTAGAGTCTGACGCCTTCTAACGCCCACTCCATCTGGACCGTCCAGACCGTGTAGTTGTCGCGGCTGTACCGCGGATACTGCATCGACACCGGTGCACCTGCAGCCGCACCAGAATACTCTCCCACCTCCTTCGTCATGACCTCCCGTTACTAGGAGATCCTCCACGAGGCCCTGATACCAATTGTTAGCACAACCCCTGCCGCCGAGTACTTTCCGACGACACCGACGAGGAAATTCCGACGAGACGATACGTACGTACCCGATAACTTCCGCCGAGATGCACGTGCTGCTAGCCGATCGATTCTTTTGATTCAACTAGTACACTCACGCACGCACACGCAAAACAACTTTGATCGTCAAAGGCTCTTGTCGAGCCTTGCTTTTTCTCTTGTGTTGCTCAACTCACGGTGTTGTCCGGTACAAGATTACAAGGCCAGGTGTGTGCATATATATATATGCACTACTAGGACCTAATTAACTAGGAGTCGGTGTACTACTCCAGAACCTAGTCTAACACATATACGTATACTACCTGGACACTGCACCTATTCAGACTACAATCCCAATATGTATAGGACACGTGGTTATCTAACATGCTTGGAAGCCATGACCTGCCGTGAGTCACTGTCGTTGGCTGCTGACTGAATGAGGGGAGCATTATGGTCGCGAATGATTGCATGGAAGTGATCCAGGGGTTGAAAAAACAGAACGTGAGACTTTTCAATAACGTGCTGCGTGATATTACCTTGGAGGCGCAAGGAACAGGAGCTACCTTTCGCCATGAGGGTCGGAACTCAAATGTTGAGGCTCATATGCTTGCGCGATCTGCTACTGGTCTACCTGTAGGTCGTTATGTTTGGATATCTAGCCTGCCTGTTGGGCTAAACTTTCCTGTATCAGTCACCGATATCTAATACATTAGACCATATAGGCGCGTGTTGCCACGCTCGTCAATCTTAAGGACATCTTAGTGGAAGAAAGATGCAAATGTTTGAAAAAATTCGGGCTTGTCATAAATATCTGGATGTCAGGAGGCCACACTATCTAAATTCAAGGCAAAGAAACAGTTCAAAATCCCTGTCACACATACAGTTGCATATATAATCTTAAAATATACAAGGTTTCATCTAAAATAAGGGGTCACAATATTAACATATAGGAATCAGATAACTGTATTGAGTACATTTTAATCAGAAATTGCTATTGCTTAGCATGAACTTTTCTGTAACTAAACCACTCCGTGGACAAGCGAATCCATTTGGCTACATTCTTGTATACACAAGGGCTATCCAACTCGAGCGTGGCATCTACAAGTGTTGAACAATATCTGCAATGAGATCCTAAACCCTAAATGTATGCTATTTCTGCAAATTTCAAAGGTAGAAAAAGCACATTAGCAGATCTCTCGATCCAACCATGTGACCATGACATGCAAGAACCTCACACAATCTAGCTTCATACGGAAGCTACAATGCATAGAAATTCAAGAAATATCAAATCTATCAAGCGGTTATATATCGGAACCATTCAGAAATGAGGAAGATACAAATCTTATTAGTTTCTAACTTTCTATATCACTATTTACCACAAAAAATAAAACACTTCTGCCCCCCCCCCCCCCCACGCGCGCGCGCCCGTTGGCATCGATGCGTCGTACGGTTCGGATCGTTCCTTATCTTCCCATTTATCACCTAGCGATTGGCCCTTAAGCCCACCTCCTTTCCCGCGCGGCCTCGAATCCACCCTGTATTACCCATTTGTCCATCTGCAAATACATATGCGTTTACCTACGGAGAGACAGGGTCAGTCCAAACAAAAATTGGGCCCAGGGCAAATAATTATACTAAATTTTTATACTTGTTAGAACTTATGTTTCCTACTCTAGCATTAATAAATACAATTTTATTTAATTAGATGTCATAATTAACCACATAATGTTTTTTATAAAAATTAGTTTTAGAACTATTTGTTATCAAATTGTAATGTATCACTCAATGGTTTCCTTGTACTACATTTAAATTATATGTTCTCATAAAATTTCTCCTTAAATTAATTATCCACGGTGGAATATATTATGTAAGAGATGCATAAGTGATTGTCTATGTGCAAGTGTGTTGATGTATATATTTTAATATCATTAAATATCAGGATAGAGATCTTTAAAACATACTCTCGAAGAAATATCGTAACTATGGGTGGTTCTAGTGTATTATTAGAATATGTCTTACAATTACATACCAAAATATTAAACCATGTTTCGGTTGTTATGAACTTTCGGCAAATTCTCAAAAAACTAAAGTTTTCTAAATTTCAAAAAATCTTGTGTATTGGAGATATAATTTAAAAAATACAACGCCATTATAGAATGAATTTTCAAAACAAATCAGAAAACTTTCTCAAATTTGAATTTTAAGAAAATAAAATAACATAATAATAGCATCTGAGTACGTACATATGAATGTACTTTTGAAAACTAAATAAAAATAACAAAATATTGGGTAGAAACATAATGTTGTGAAATTCCATAAGAGATATGACTTTTAATGACCTATGCAAAAATTATAGAATGTTTTGCCATACAAAAGGGCTAAGTAACTACTGAGTTTTGTTTAACTTTAGACTTCTGTACAAAATCTCCTTTTTTTTGTGCCTTGAACCTTATGATATTTACTTAGATAGTCAAAATTTAGTGAAATACTTTCAAACCAAGAATCTGTACACAAACCAACGCCCGACGGAGCACAACATCTCCTTAATGTGTGGACGCAACACACATCACATGTGCATGCATGCTTGCACACAGAACACCCAATGTCACCAAGGCCGCACACGGACATCATGAACAAAAGTCAGACCATTGGCAATGCACAACGAAAACACACCGGGCACCATAAGTAGTACCTAACACCGGTGTCATAAATCTGGTCACAACACAGAAGCGCAGACAGCAGCAGGAGAAGTCCGACATCATCTCTGTTCCACCGCCCAACTCCAACTTAACCAACACGGCAACATAACTCATGAGTCCAAACAAACCTAGAAAACATCGAAAGAGATAAAACGCAACAACATTTCATGTAACAATCCAGCGCCAACATCGTGCAAACACGTGTTTTGCCTTGTATGAAGCGTCGCGCGACTATGATTAAAAATTAAAAATTGAAGGCACACTGAGTTGAAGAATTAAATAATAATAATTAAAAATTGACCGAATGGAGCGAGACACTCGATCACTAAGTTAGCACTAGGACAATGTAGTAAATGGGCCAGGGCCCTGACGCTAAGGGCCTAGGGCGACCGCCCTTCTGCCTCATACTATGGACCAGCCCTGCGGGGAGACAGCGGTGCGATCCCAGACCGAGGCCTTCACCCGCATCGAGCTTTCCTACGACGCCGTCAAGCTCGCCATGGGCCACCACATCCCGCGCTGGGTCGAGTTCCTCATCGGCGAACGGCCGCCCTCCGGCACCGACAAGCCCGACAACCGCATGGTCGGCTACTCGGACGACATGGTCACCGCCGCCAACGAACACAACCTCAGAACCCGCCGCCGCATGGCGCCCCAGACGCGCCGCCGCCAAGGAGCGGACCCCTAGGACCCGGCCCCGCCTCTGCGACTGTGAGCGTGAAGAGGACCCAGACGATGCTCCCGCCGCCGCCGCCCCCACCTGTAAACCCCCTCAAGTGGCCAGCAGCAAGGACCCGGACCAGGCACTCACCTACCTCCACCTGGTGTGCTCCCTCGCGAGCCTCGCCATCAAGCACATCGACGCTGCCGTCACCGTCATCTCCAGCTTCCTGGACCCCAAGGTGGTGGCCAAAATCGCCGAGATGGACGATGACGCACGTACATCTCTGAGGTACCTACAGTCTGTACTGGCTTTAATTTGTTGCTACGTGCTATACCCAAATTCATTCACTGCAGGAAGGACCATATCCATCATATGAGTGATTGAAGGGGTGGAATCCGTTGCACTGTTGATCCAAGTCAAGGTCGCGTCAGTCGTTAAATTTCTCTATGTTCTCTAGTTGGTCAAAGTTCCAATCTTCTGTAGTTTCAGTCCAGTTCGTTCAGACTAATCTGCTGCTACTATCCAAGTCTAACTTCAGTCTACTGGCTCCATCAGTGGTAAACTGTACTGCCATATCTGTATCTTATCTCTGGACCATCGAATCGAATTGCAGTAAATCTTACGAATTGCAGCACTGTTGATCAGCTCACGAACTGCAACCTACATGCATGCTGGTGGTATGCTGTTGCTTTTTTTCCCTGCATCATGTTATGCATGTAATCCTGTCTCTGTGAGAAGGGACTCACCTTACTCCATGAATTTGCAAAACTTGAAGAAAATGTTCACAGTTTGTCTTGTCCATGCACCAGGGGTGGAGCCAAGGGGGGGCTAGCAGGGGCTAGACCCCCCCTAACCATTGGCCCCCCTCAATACATAGGTGCTGATTTTAGTACTAAATTAATGGCCTCATAGTCTTAATTAACACTAAGCCCAAATTAATTGATTTGTCGTGCTTCTCTATACCGAAATCCAAATGTATCCCATGAATTCGTTTTATTAGTCAACCATAGTAACATGTTCCAACATTTTTCATTTGTGTAACTAGACATAATAGCTAGCACCATATGCAATCGTTCAGATCAACTGAACCATCGCTCGCTCCTACTCAGTACTCAAATGCCACGTGATGCCGCGGCTGTGGCGCCATGCTAGATAGCCATGTTGTTTGCCAGTTTTTACCTTTGTTAATCATGCTGCAACGCCAGCAACAAGAATGTTGTGCCATCGAGTATAGGAATCAATCTTCCTCGCTCTGATTGAAGGTACCAAATCGTTATTATTTTGTCGATAGATTGCATAATAGTCTAATCGATTAATTTACAAAAAATATTCGTCTTTTGTTTGATGTTTGCTCGATGATGACGACAACTTATTGCATAATAATTGGAAAATAATAATAGAAAGGTCACCTACAATGGAATTATTAGGCTTTATACTCATATAGATAAAGTTGATCCAATATAAACTATTTTTTTGTATTGTCTAAGATTTAGTGTTACATATTAATACCAGTTTTATGCCGATACTTTGATATACTGTTATGTTTTTTATCCAAACACTTCTTCCAACACAAAATAATAGGTAGTTGTTGTCTTTATAAAAAAATCTTATATATGATCATCAGTACCTTCGCCCCCCTCAATGTCAAATCCTAGCTCCGCCCCTGCCATGCACTCCGATCTCCATGTAGACCGAATCGATCACCATGTAGACTGCTTGAAACGCCTGAATGGAAGAAAAATGAGATCGGAGCTACCACAGAGTAATCGACATAGACCATGAGAGGAAATTAACCTCGTTGGAGTCGCTCGACACCGTGTTTCACGAGATCTGAGAGAATAATGCATATCGGGGGAAGAGTCATCGCCACCGATCCACTCTAGTCGAAACATGAAAACTCACAAGAAAGGGAGCAACCCTAGCTTGTGAAGAACATGGCGAACCACCGTGTCCGAGAGTAGCTCCCACTATCCCATCAATGCCTCCAAGCATGCCATCAAGAAACCTTATACGATGCTCCACTTCCACCCCAATCAAGAAGGCGCCGCCACAAAAACCTACAAACTTATTAGCGCCTAAGGTTTCTGACTTTTTGGCGTGATTTCATGATCTTGTCGCTAGAGTGATTCTCCATGCTAAAAGAGATAGGGGTTCTGGCCCGACTATAGTTTAGGTCTAAGGATTAATGTCTAGATCTCTCATGCAGCGCTTTGTCAACGTGAAGCGCTTCGTCGGAAAACCCCAAGAGCAAGGTGTGATGAGCACAGCAGCAAGTTTTCCCTCAGTATAGACCGAGGTTATCGAACCAGAAGGAGGAATGACACGTTCCAAAGGTGTTGCAAGAAACGTGGAAACCTGCACAACACAAATTTAAGACTTTGCCCCAATGAACAGTGAGGTTGTCAAGCTCACCGGTTTGCTGTAACAAAGGATTATCTGTATGGTGTGGAATATGATGATGGTTTGCAGCAAGTAAACAGTAACAGTGGAAGATGTATCAATGGTAAAGATTGGACCGGGGTCCATAGTTCACTAGAGGTGCTCTCCTTAGATAAACAACATGGCATGAAGGGTAAACAAATTACAGCAGGGCAATTGACAGGAACTGAGCAAGGCATAACAATGCAATACTAGACAAAAAGATCCTATGAGATTCGATTGGGCAATACAACAAGATACATAGACCGCCATCCAACTGCATCTATGGCTAGAAGTCCACCTTCAGGTTATCATCCGAACCCCCTCCCGTATTAAGTTGCAAGCAACAGACAACTGCTTTAAGCAAAGTGTGTAAGGTAAACAATCCACTTGTTCCATAAACAAGATATCGTTGTTCTCTCCCTAGTGGCAACATCGTACCTACCATCGAAGAGATTTCTGTCACTTACCTTGAAAACTAGAGGCATGAACCCACTATCGAGCATAAATACCCCCTCTTGGAGTCACTAGCAACTACTCGGCCAAGATAGCTACTAACAACGGAAAGAATGCAAGATCACAAACAACACAGACATGATAGAATCAAATAGACAAAACCATTAATCAATCTGACATAGTAATCTCAATATCCATCGGATCCACGCAAACACAACATGCATGATTACAAATAGATTAGATCTTGATCATGAACGGAGATCACAATATCTATACATGAAAGCACAAGGAGGAGATACAACCATCTAGCTACTACATGGACCCGTAGTCCAAGGTGGAACTACTCACGCTTCATACCAGAGAAGAAGGCCTCCGGGATGATCTCCCCTCCGGCAGGGTCTCGTGAAGAACTTCAGATCCCCCCAGATCTAGGGACGATGGTGGTGGCGGCTACAGATGCATTTGTGGAATATTGATCAGGTACTTAGGGTTTTGGCATCGGGGGAACTTTATAGGCGAAGAGGCGAGGCAGGAGGGTTGCAAGGGCGGCTACACCCCCTCCCGTAGGCGCGCCTAGCCCTAGGCCGCTAGGCCAGGGGGTGTGGCCCCCTGATGTCCCTCCTCCGTCTCGTATTCTGGCTTTATGTTGCCCACGGTAAAATATTGACTTTGACTTTTGTCCCGTCCAATTCCGAGAATATTGATATTCTGCCTTTCTAGAACCAAAAATAGAAGAAAACAGGCAACTGTCACTGTGGTAACTTGTTAATAGGTTACTTCTAGAAAACATATAAAAACACCTCAAAGTGTAGACAAAGCAAAGCAAAGTAGATACTAAACAAGCATGGAACATCAAAAATTATAGATACGTTTCCGACATATCAAGCATCCCCAAGCTTAAATCCTGCTCATCCTCGTGTAGGTAAGTGATAAAAGAATAATTTTTTAGGTGACATGCACCTTCACAATAAAGATCAAACCATTTGCATGCATTGAAAGTTGGGATCAAAGAACTGTAAACATGTGCATGAAAGATGGATTTCTAACAGTAAGACAAAGTAACTATGCATACAACAAGAAAGGCTACAAACAAAGATCATGAATAGCAAGCATTGAAAAACGTTTGTTTGTTTCACATACAGAAAACATGGCATAGTGGCATTCAGCTTGTCCCTCATGGAGTAGCAAATAGATGTATAGGACACCTTCAAAGTTCATAAGAGTGACTAGATAGAAATAGCACAAGAACAAGCAATATCAACAATATGCATCAATCAATAAGTTTTGGGACACTGCACATAGAACTAAGAATGGCAACTATGCTCTCTTAATGGTGCCTAAACGTAGAAGGTAGAGACTCAACATAATGGTGGAAGAAAGGCCCTTCATAAAAGGGAAGCATGGATTTCAAGTTTCAAAAAGAGCTTTCAAAAATTATGGTACTTGTTAGTTTTCATCCCTCATTGCCCCTATCATAAGCATCTTGAAGTTATTAAGGTTAAAGTGAAGAAACTATGGAGTATATGCTTGACAAAGTATAAGTTGGCAATCTCATGTCCCTTGAATATGAGGGCCACACCTCATGCTACTCAACTTTAGTCACCTGTAAGTTCTTGTTATAATAAGTACATCCGTATCATAGAGAACCGCGAACGGGGTACCCCTTGCACATGGTATAGGAGCTATCCCATAACCAAAATAACAAGGCAAGCAGACAATAAACATCTCAGCGATCTTTTTATTTACTATTTGCATAGATTTTTATTGTGGATGCTTCACAGATAGCTCATTATGGTGATGCTGCAAGTTTCCACCATTATTAGGCATGGCTTAGGCTAGCGGCCCAGGCGTTTCTCTAACACAAAATACATAACCCCATGGACATACAAGCTCTCGTTTTCTTTCACACCAGTGGCATCCGTAGACAAAAAATCATGATATCAACTGTGTACAAAGTACAAGTGCAATGTTGAAAACGTTCCCCATGACAGCATGGTTCTGCTAATTCTAACGTATAAGTGCAAGCATATACAACATAGACGACACAATGGTTCAATTTTATTAGGGGCAAGGAATAAAAAGTGTGCCATCAAGTTCGTGAGGACTTTAATGACTAAGTTTTCACATAACAAAATACCTTTTAATTGGAAGATAGTTGAAAACAAGAATATACTTGGAATGATGTAACACACCATGCATAGGAGTTTATAGTGGACACTTTGGAATAGCTTGGTTTCTTGGGAGTTGGAAGCATGAGTAGAGCTTACTCATACAAGTGGAGGCTAGCAAAAGACTGGGAGCAACAAAGTAAGAGAGCAATAATGGGCATAATCATGCAGAGCGACAAAACATTACTAATCAAAGCATAGAGTGGTACTACAAGTCAAGGACTAAATGATCATAGAGGCTATGATGACTTGTTCATAGTCATAACATGGTGTGAGCATGTGCCAAGTCAACCCAAACAAAACATCAAAGGAGAATACCATAATACTATGCTTTTGTAAGCTAAAACAACGCATGATTCTTTCAAGGCACACTAAGCAATCCCAATTGTTTGGAACAAGTCATGCCACAGCAATAATCACTAAGCATAAAGTCGAAGAACACCTAGCATGGCATGATAAAGTCTAAGTCACAGTCCAAGCAATCTCCTCTTGCACTTCCAAGCAAGAACTTTCTACTCCTTTCCAACACCAATCGACTTATTTGAAACAACACAGCGAGAACGGGGATCCAAACTACTTTATTCAAGCAAACTAAACAAACTAAGCAAATAAAATGAAAACTAAGACGCTCCAAGAACAACACAATAGTGCATGAAACAATAAAAAAGAAGTGTCTAGACAGACCTAAGCTTTTTATTGATGAAGAAGGGGATGCCCAAGGCATCCCCATGCTTTGACGCTTGTATCTCTTGGATATTTCTTGGGGTGAAACCATGGTGGCATCCCCAAGCTTGAGCTTTTGTCCATTCTTCATCTCATTACATCATTCTCTCTCTACACCTGAAAATTTTCCTTTATACAAAACTTCACACAATCTTCATTAGCAACGTTAGTGTATTCAAAAGATAATAGACCTTTAGGCTTGGCTTTGAAACATCAAAACTTTCACTAAAAACACAATCTACTGAAGCAAATTCCTTTAAAAAGTTCAATTCCCCAAAATAGAACTCAAAAAGAAATCGATAAGAAGCAAATGCAAATCATGGCAGAAATCTATCAAAACAGACCCGGTAGTAGAAACCGATTTTTGAAGACCTTATGTTGCTCAAATCAAAAAGTGTTGAACTAACGAAAGTTATCTAACATCTTGGAGGATTAATTCAAAATATCAGCTCAATCCGACTTACGAGACTCCTCACAATTTTTATGGTGGAGGAGAAATCTATTTCGGGACAGCAACTCCCTAAATCTTACTTCCCTCTCATTAGAGGTCATTCTTGGCACAAAAAGCAAACAAAAAGGATAAGAAGATATCATTACTGAAGTAATAACTTTCAAGACTCAAGAAAACTCTTGGGTTATCTCCCAACAAGTACTTTTCTTTAACGCCTTTAAGTTAGACACAAGAAGCAAGAAATCAAGTATTTTCAAATGAGGAGTTATTAACTCTCTTGCTCCTTCCTTTCTTACCTTTATTCTTCTCTTTAGGGAATATATGATTGCTTACTAGAGTAAAAAAATGCATAATGCCTTTTCCCACATCTATTATTGCTCCAAGGTGTTTCAGTAGGGATCTTCCAAGTATAATCTGTCATTTGCCTACACATTCAATAACAAGATAATCAGTAGACACCATTTTCCCTGAGATTTTTGTAAACACACCTTCAGCTATTCCAATGGGTAATAAAGTGGCATTATTAGTAAGAGATATTTCCTCTCCTCCTTTAGAAATTCCCCAAAGACTCAAAGACTCATAAATATCTTTAGACATAAGGCCAAATTCAGACATGATATCTGGAGCATCAAAAGTTGCACTATTTATAGTGACTTTGATTGTGGGAAACCACTTTGAAGGCTCATAATTCATTGAAACATAATTATGGTACTCCCTAAGTGTGTGATAGCAACTATTCAAAGAAGCAGTACTGGACTCAATAGTGTTCAACCTGGCAAAAATATCTATGAAAGAAGAATCAGACTTGCCAGGCGTATTATAGATTATAATCAATTTATTTATGGCATCAAAAGCTTCATCCTCAGTACACTAAAAAATATCTTTCTCATCCACAACATCTAAAGCATATCTATAACAAAGAGCAATACCGTGGTAGAAACTATTAATAACCAAGCTAAGACTCATCTTAGGCTCAGTTTCCCTTTGTGGAGCAGAGATTCTAGAACAAGCTTCTTTAAAACTCTCTTCACTTTTTTTCTTAAAAGTAAAGATCTCTTCCATAGGTGTAATAGAGATTGGACCAAAACCAGACATAGTAGCAACTAGGGCAGGAACTATTTTTTGTGTTTTTGAATAGACAAAGCAAACCAAACTAAACTTTTTTTTGAGTTTTTGATAAAAAAGAGGCAAATAAACCCAAGCAAAAGAAACTAAGCAACTAAAAACAAAGTAAAGAGAAAGGAAGTGTAGGACTCCCTTGTGAAGACATCATTAGCCTCGCCGGCAACGGCGCCAGAAAAGCATGATGCAGCGCTTTGTCAACGTGAGGCGCTTCGTCGGGAAACCCCAAGAGCAAGGTGTGATAAGCACAACAGTAAGTTTTCCCTCAGTAGTGACCGAGGTTATCGAACCATAAGGAGGAAGGAAACGTCCCAAAGGTGTTGCAAGCAACGTGGAAACCTACACAACACAAACTCAAGACTTTGCCCCAACGAACAGTGAGGTTGTCAAGCTCACCTGTTTGCTGTAACAGAGGATTAACTGTATGGTGTGGAAGGTGATGATGGTTTGCAGCAAGTAAAAAGTAACAGTGGAGGATGTATTAGTGGTAAATATTGGACCGGGGTCCATAGTTCACCAGAGGTGCTCTCCTTAGATAAACAACATGGCATGAAGGGTAAACAAATTACAGCAGGGCAATTGACAGGAACCGAGCAAGGCATAACAATGCAATACTAGACAAAAAGATCCTATGAGATTCGATTGGGCAAAACAACAAGATACATAGACCGCCATCCAACTGCATCTATGACTAGAAGTCCACCTTCAGGTTATCATCCGAACCCCCTCCAGTATTAAGTTGCAAGCAACAAACAACTTCTTTAAGCAAAGTGTGTAAGGTAAACAATCCACTTGTTCCATGAACAAGAGACCATTGTTTTCTCCCTAGTGGCAACAACACATCTACCATCGAAGAGATTTTTGTCACTTCCCTTGAAAACTAAAGGCATGAACCCACTATCGAGCATAAATACCCCCTCTTGGAGTCACTAGCAACTACTCGGCCAAGATATCTACTAACAACGGAGAGCATGCAAGATCACAAACAACACAGCCATGATAGAATCAAATAGACAAAACCATTAGTCAATCTGACATAGTAATCTCAATATCCATCTGATCCCCGCAAACACAACATGCATGATTACAAATAGATTAGATCTTGATCATGAACGGAGCTCACAAGATCTATACATGAAAGCACAAGGAGGAGATACAACCATCTAGCTACTACATGGACCCGTAGTCCAAGGTGGAACTACTCACGCTTCATACCAGAGGAGGTCTCTGGGATGATCTCCCCTTCAGCAGGGTGCCGGGAAGAACTTCAGATCCCCCCGATCTAGGGACGATGGTAGCGGCGGCTACAGATGGTTTCGTGGAATATTGATTGGGTACTTAGGGTTTTGGCATCGGGGGGACTTTATAGGCGAAGAGGCGAGGCATGGGGGTCGCTAGGGCGGCTGCACCCCCTAGGCGCGCCCAGCCCTAGGCCACGCGGCCAGGGTGTGTGGCCCCCTGGTGGCCCTCCTCTGTCTCGTATTCTGGCTTCGTGTTTCCCACAATAAAATATTGACTTTGGCTTTTGTCCCTTCCAATTCCAAGAAAAACAGAAAAACAGGCAACTGGCACTGTGGCAACTTCTTAATAGGTTAGTTCCAGAAAACATATAAAAATACCTCAAAGTGTAGACAAAGCAAAGCAAAGTAGATACTAAACAAGCATGGAACATCAAAAATTATAGATACGTTTCCGACGCATCAATCTCAAAGTTTAGTGTATAGATTTAAAGTCTAGATATAGGGTCTAACTGTCAGGTTTAGGGTTTCCAGAGGAGGTGCCACTTCAAGTTGTGTATATGGTTTGGGATAGTGATCTGGAATCTAGGTCTCGGGCTTAGGATTTAGATATGTGGACTAGGTTCATGGTGTAGGATTTATGGTCATGTTCTAGTTCCAGGGATTAGCGTATAGAACTAGGGTTAGAGTCTAGTGTATAGATCTAGCCTTTGGACTTTAGATCTATATACCCTTGGTCATTAAACCTAACCCATATATCTAAACTCCATATTTAAACCATGCCCCCTAGCTGCACACTAGTCCTTCTACACAAAATCCTTTATCTAAACACCAGCTAAACCCTAGTCCTTCATCTCGGGAAATCCCGCAGGAAGGAGAGGCCACATGAAATGATGGGTTGTAATTTAAAAAATACAGGATCATCATTTCTAGCATGTGCAGTGCAAATTTAGCCAAGTTTTGTCAATTTTGACCATACTTTGACCGGAGGCAAAACCTCCTCCTTCGCTTCCTCCTCCGAGGCAGATGCCTACTTCTCTTGCATGTCCTTGCGCCCCTCCTCCATCTCCTTTGCGGCCATGGGCACCGAGGATGGGTTCGCCTCGTGTGTGATCTTCTCCGGAACGACCTCCTCCTCCTGCTTTGCAGAAGCGGCACCATAGGGAGTGATCTGATCGTCTAACAAGAAGACGCTTTCCACATCGGAGCCCTTGTTGCCCACGAACCTAGGGCTGTCTACATTGCCATCATCCGCGGCCGCCGGCGCCGCCGTGTTCTTCTTGTGGAAGGGAAATTAGATACATGTGATACCGAGGGGGGAACACAACAATGCCCTGGGAAGGGAAATGACGATGGTGATCGACACCATTGTGGCACCGACACTACATACTGGTATTTTTCCCATGAGAAACCAGCCACCAACATGATCGGAAAGGACTAGGACAGCAGCAACACTACCAAATACCATGCCATCGAGGATACCACTTTCCACAATTACACATCTATATAGTCTACATAAATTCCTTTTTGATGCAAAATTAAAAAATGAAAGGTGCCATATGGGTATCTGATCTTGCCTCTTCCCCTTTTCATATAAAATAAATAAATACAAATTTCTGCATTCATAGAACCCTAATTCAAGAAAATAATTAAAAACAACCATCCTGATTGGCATGTTTCTTTCCGAGATGACTGATAATGCTTTAGAAACAAGACTTAATTGTAAAGTTTATTGTTCAATCAATCCAGATCCAGGTAGATGACTTGCCTGACCCGTGTGGCCACTCAGACTTTGAAAGCATACATTGGTTGTGGTTGTTAGTTTCATAGGATACTTTTTCAGAATTGATCGATGATGTACGTAGTGTACTCTTACCTACCAAGCAATAATACATGTACGATACTCTCGGAGCTAGCACCACGCCACTATATATCTAACAAGTATCAAGAGCCTAGCACCAATCTCGCCTGCACCTTGTTACTTTTCTTTTAGTTTGCCAATATTTAAGACGACACGACTCATACATGCATACAAGACCGAGAGGGAGCAGGGAGTAAGATGTGGAAGGCACAACCACAAGTACACCATAGAAAAAAAGAGGAGAACCAGATAACGAAGCATATAGCAATGGTAAATCTTCTCTACGAACACTTTTGCTTCGGTCCCCTACCCCTCCCCCTCCCCCTCTTTCAAATTTTGACAAACAAAAACTCGATTCCCATTGTTTAGAGGACCGTATGAACCCCCACGAACTCCGTATGGTCCTCTTAGACGATACTCACCATATACTATGTATGCTCATGTGTTTGTGGGCGAAATCGGAAGTTATATAATAACAACAAAAATTAAAAATATGACATATAAAGACGTAGATCGCGATAATAGGAGGTGGGATCAGCCAACCGGAACGTGGATTATACCCAATTCGACTGAGTACATATACAGAGATAGACATGATCGCGATATCGGTTTCGACCGGTTAAAAAAATAAGACAGCCTATGTAGCTTAAGTTTAGGGGTGTGCAAGTCTACGAATAGGAGGCATCGTGGAAGAAATAATTGTCCGTGCATGGATCTAGGAGACAATCGCTTTCCCTCAAAGAGATATTTTGATGGATGGCCGGCTGTTCTGAGTCTCTTAGTTGAGATACCGTTTGGCCAGTCAGCGTAGAGGTTATATATGTTGGCCTCATTCTCGGTCGCCGACACTTAAGATCAAGCAGCCAAGATAGAGGACCAGCCGAGCAGACATACCTAGCAGGATATCGGTGACTCCAAGTCGGTGTGGAGACTACAGCAGAGGATCATCATCCGTGCTCCCGGTCTCTCAGCCTTGCTCCAGGCCTCCACCTACAACGCTACCATCTTGCCTGGAAGAATCGGTACAGTTGGGCACGAAGTTGCTGCTAGAGCTACACGGCTACGCTCATTGTTTGACAGGCGTGGACGCATGGGCGCTTTCTAAGACTTGTCGCATCATTGTTGCTACGATGGCAGACTGCAAACCAAAACTTTTGTTTGTGGTCTAATTTGTTATCATTGTATTGATCTTGTGACAAAATTATTACCTCTTGATCCTTAACTCATGTCGTGAGTAGCGATGATGTAGTCGAAGTCATCTTGATATGTTTTCATGTGTTCTATGAGGTGTCTTCCATCCTCAAAACTTAATCAGTTCACCTTTCCTCTTATCACTTTGGTAGCATCACCCATACGTGACAGAACGAGTGTGACCATGGATAATGGATGACTCATGCTGGGTAGGATGCTGGGTAGGATGCACGTTGCCAAACACCAAACCTTGGAGATAAAATGAAGGGTGCCATGATCTTTCCTCTGCTCCTATTCCTATAAAATAAATAAATGTGAATTTCGTTGAACCCTAGTTCAGGAAAAAAAAACAAAAAGAACTACCATCCGGATTGGCATGTTTCTTCCCGAGATGACTTATAATGCTTTAGAAACGAGATTTAATTGCAAAGTTTATTGTTCAATCCAGATTCAGACAGATGACTTGAGTGGCCCGTGTGGCCGCTCACACTTTGAAAGCATACATTATTGGTTGTGGTTGTTAGTTTCATAGGATACTTTTTCAAAATTGATCGATGATGTACGTAGTGTACTCTTACCTACCGAGCAATAATACAGGTTCGATACTCTTAGAGCTAGCACCAATCTCGCTTGCACCTTGTTCCTTTTCTTTTAGTTTGCCAATACTTAAGGCGACACGCTCATACATGCATACAATACCGAGAGGAGGCAGTGAGTAAGATGTGGAAGGGCACAAACCACAAGGACGCCAATAGAAAAATAGGAGGAGAACAAGATAACGAAGCATATAGCAATGGTAAATCTTATCTGGGAATAGGAGGTATCGTGGAAGAAATAATTGTTCGTGCATGGAGCTAGGAGAGAATCTCTTTCCTTCACAGCGATATTTTGATGGCTGGCCGGCTGTTCTGAGTATCTCTTAGTTGAGTTACCGTTTTGCCGGTCAGCATATAGGTTATGTTGGCCTCATGCTCAGCTGCCGAGACTCAACACTCAAGATCAAGTAGCCAAGACAGAGGAGACTTACCTAGCAGGATGTCGGTGACTCCAAATCAGTGTGGAGATTACCGCGGAGGATCTTTGTCCGTTCTCCTTGCCTGCTAGCCTCCACCCGTAAGGCTGCCATCTTGCTTGGACTAATCGGTACAGTCGGGCACGAAGTTGCTGCTGGAGCTACGCGTATGCTCATTTGGTGACAGGCATGGACTATCCGCATGGGCGCTTTCTGAGACTTGTCGCACCACTTGTCGCATCATTGTTGCTATGGTGGCAGACTGCAAACCAACTTTTGTTTGTGGTCTAATTTGTTATCATCATATTTTTTGCGGGGATTGTTATCATCGTATTGATCGTGTGACAACATTATTACCTCTTGATCCTTAACACATGTCGTGAGTAGTGATGATGTAGTCGAAGTCCTCTTGATATGTGTTCATGTGTTCGATGAGGCGTCTTCCATCCTCAAAACTAGATCAGTTCACCTTTCCTCTTATCACTTTGGTAGCGTCACCCATATGTGACAGAACCAGTCTAGTCTCGGAGTAACTTCTGTTGTTCCTACGCGAAAGGCTATCAGTGTGATAAAAAATATTTATGGTCCAAAGGTCACTATGATCATGTTTCATGGACCTTTGATGATAATATTAATTACTAACCCACCTCAAGGTAAAGTCTTGACCATGGATGATGGATGACTCATGCTGCCTAGGATGCACGTTGCGCTGTGTTATACCATGTGTCTCCCAGTGTCTCGGTCGGTCGCTCTGCTCTTACTCTAACGAACTTGTCGTCTCCTTTTCCCCTTGAATCAGAAGACCACAACCAATCGCTTCTCTCACCACTTCATGATGGACGATGGCCACATGTCCCGCTAACGGAACATGGCTGCACGACCATGCCACTTCATGTGTTATCCCTGTATGCAAGTGCTCTTCATCGCCCATTTTCTACCCGGTTCATCGCTTCTCTGCGTCGAGAGGATTATCGTCTCAGGCTTTGCATGGGTGCCTCCGCCAATCAGAGTAGGGCGACATCCCGGGACACCAATGTCCCTCTTGAGAAATGGGGCAAGGAGAACATGACGCGGTGGCACATCTAGGACTAGGAATGCTTTGGTTAGTATCAAGGAGCTAGAAGCAGAGAAATCACTAAGAAAGATATACGTCACCGAGACTACATCGGCCTACTACAAGAAGGCGCCGATGGTTGGCATCATGTTCTAGGTTGATTAGTTACATTGAATTGCACACCCACACCACATCGCGCCAAGACGTTGCCGATGTGGACAACTAGGATAAACTGACGCAAGTTAATGATGGACTATGAAGATGTAGGAGATCCTCCATTTTAGTTAGGTTTGGTCTAGTAAGTTCCGTGGGTTTCCGTCAAGGAAATCCAAATAGTGTTCATTCATGTATTTTTTCAGGCGTGCTCCTCTCTTTACATCATCTATTTTCTTTCGTGTTCATATTTTCTAGAGATTACATTATGTACTATGTACCCGTGTTTTCATTCTTCATAAACGTCAATGTTTGTTTTTTCTTGTTTCTCATAGAGATACGTTAGATCCTTCTTGTACTCCAATTCTAGTTTTGTTTGTATGCCCGTGTCATATTGGCTAATCCATCATGCATGCCCCTACATGTCTACGCATGCCGTGGTGTACAAATGCTTATATGGCCGTCCGATCGGTCACGACAACACGTGTGAGCTGGGATGGATATGAAGAAGAACGCAAATAGCGTGGCACGTTGAGGTAGGGAGTGGTGGACAAACCAGGTACAAATATATGACGTGCCTGGTCTATCCCAGACCAATTAACTAGGACGCCACCATGACACCAACCGAATGGAAAGGTCTTTCTTATACATGCTCCTCGGATGTTATTATCAACATGCACCTCGACCGTGTCATAGAATGGTGGCCTAGCCACCGTACATCCGTGTGTGCTAAGAGGATCTAGTATACACATAGATTAAGATAGTTTAGGATCTATATTTTCTTGGCAATGTATGCTTATTTGTATGTGATAATAATTACAACTTGATGCAAGAGAGATAAGTATGTGTAATATAATGTGATGACATATCAATTGATTGGTCTTTCGGTTATCAGTCGGTTCATATGGCAGTTGCATTTGTCATGTTAGATACCATGCAACAAGAATGGAAGGAAAAGATGTCCAACATCTATTGCTGCAAATGCAACTGCATGCCAATAGGAACTTCCCAACACACCTCCTCTACGTTGATACGTCCAAAACGTATCTACTTTTTTGAACACTTTTGCTATTATTTCTCCTCTAAACTTGTGTGATTTGGATACAACTAACACGGATGGCTGTTTTCAGCAGAATTACCTTGTCTTGTTTTGTGCAGAAAATGAACTATCGGAAAATTCGGAAAATATGCCAAAAATTATATTTCACCAGAAGATCCACGGAGCCAGAAGACGAGACGGAGAAGGGGCCTGGGGGCCCACACCTCTGCCAGGCGCGGGCCCACCACTGGCCTCGCCTAAGGGGGTGCAGCCACCCCAGGCACCCCCTCGGCCTCCCTCTGCGCCTATAAGTTGCCTTTCGACCTAAAAACAGGGGGTTCGATAGTTTTTCAGAAAGTGTTCCGCTCCGCCGAAACAAAGATTCGGATCCAGAAACTCCGTTCTGGCACCCTGCCGGGACGGGGGATTTGGAGAGGATCATCTCCATCGTCATCACCAACGCATCTCCATCAACCACCGATATTTCCCTCATCCATGAGTGAGTAATCCCCCGCTGTAGGCTTGGGGATGGTAGGGATTGGATGAGTTATATCATGTAATCGAATAAGATGTGTTAGGGCATAGTGCTTAGTATCTCTATTAGTGCTATTTGACTTTGTTGCAACATGTTGTGCTTAATGCTTGTCACTAGGGCCCGAGTGCCATGATCTCAGATCTGAACTTATTATTGAATCATTATGATAGTATTGTTTGTGGTCTTACCTGCAAGTTGTGTACACATATCATTGTCCGGATCCAAAGGCCCCAAAGTGACAATAATTAGGACAACCGGAGGGGATGGCTGTGGTGTGAGGATCACATGTGTTCACGGAGTGCTAATGCTTTGCCCCGATGCTCTATTAAAAGGAGCACCTTAATTGCCAGTAGTTCCCTAGAGGCCCCGCTGCCACGGGCTGGCTGGACAAAACATGTTGTGCAAGTTCTCATTGCGAGCACGTATGACTATATTTGGAGCACATGCCTAGGATTGTTTAGTACTTGGATGCTTGTTATTATTTATCTGTAATGCCCTAGATCTTGAAGTTACATGTTTAGACTTGTCCATGCAACGCCCGTCCATCCATCCCTATGCCTACCGCACTCGAATCCTACTGTTACCGTTACTGTTACTATTGCTCCTATTTTACTGTTGTTGTTGCTTTGTTGTTGCTTTGCTGTTGCTATTGATAAACTTCTGTGAGCAAGAACTATTTCCAGGTGCAGCTGAATTGACAACTCAGTTGTTAAGGCTTGCAAGTATTCTTGGCTCCCCTTGTGTCGAATCAATAAATTGGGTAATACTACCCGTGAAGACTGTTGCGATTCCCTACACTTGTGGATCATCAAGACTATTTTCTAGCACCGTTGCCAGGGAGCATAGCTTTATTTGTAAGTTCACTTGGATCTATTATTTTTCATTGCTACTCCTTTCATCATGGGGAAGTCTCGTGATGGAAAGTTCCGTATTTTACCATCCACTACAAGAAGAGGTACAGTCCTAAACATCTCTGCTGCTCTTGATTCACCGTCTGTTATAAGTAAGCTTGTTACACCACCACCATATACTCATGCTACACACACTGCTACTACTGCTGAGTCTGAAACTGCTTTTGATCCTCGTGATGTTACTTCTACTATGCTTGATGCGAGTGGTTCATTATGTCCTTTCCTAGATGCTACTATGGCTAGTCTAGGAAATACTGTAACTCCTAGTGAAGACACTATTACACCTGTTAGCTCATCTTAGTTTAGAGAGAGTTATGATATTAATGATGGTTACATTGAGTTCACTAATGAATTTGTTGAAGAGTGCCGAAACACACATGGTACTAGTGCTATTAAGAGTCTTCTTTCTAGACATACTATTATGCCTAAAATGTCCTCTGATCCTAAGTTTTCCACCTCTCCCATAGATATTAAAGATGAAATTATGATTTCTCTCTTGATTTATCCTACTTGGACATTGTTGAGAAAGAACCTTTCTGTGGGACTGAAAATGAGAGTGATGTGGCTCATATGAATGAGCTTTCTACTATGAGTGCTTTATTCTCTGATGATTTTAAGATGCGCAAGTAATTTGTTACTAAGATCTTCCCCTTTTCACTAAAAGGAGAAGCTAGGGCTTGGTTTAATAGATTACCTTCTGGTTCCATTGATAGCCCTGATTGCTTCTTTCTTCTAGAAATATTTTCCTCCCAGTGCTAGACATGCTGCTTTGCAGAGACGTTTTGATTTTAAAAAGGGAGAAGAAGAGAAATTGCCTGAGTCATGGACAAGGTTTTGTGCCTTGATTCATGCACATCCTGGATGTCCATTGCCTAAGAATGAGCTTCTTGATATTTATTATAATGGACTAACTATTATTCTAGGACATACCTAGATAGCTTTGCTGATTGTGTTTTAAGGAAAAGAACTCCTACAGATGCTGAAGAATTAATGGCTAAAATAAGCAAGAATTATGATGATTGGACTTCAACTGAGCTAAATACACCTGGACCAATTGTGCCTGAACCAGTTCCAACACCAACACCAAAGAAGAGGGGGTTATTGCATTAAATGATGAAGTGATGAAGGAAGCTAAGAAGTGTCTAAAGGAAAAAGGTATTAGAGCTGAAGATGTGAAGAATCTACCTCCTATAGAAGAATTATGTAAGCCAATTCCCCATTCATCTACTATTGAGGCACACTCTCTCCAACACTTTGATGAAGGTGATATTGCTTATGGTAAACCTCATGATCAATGCTTAGAGGAACTTGACACATTTATTCTTAAACAAGGTCATTTTAATAAACAAGTTCAGAATCATTTATTGGAAAACTCTAGAGCTATCCATGTGTTGAAAGATATTGTGGAAAGAATTTTTAATGATATTAAAATGCTTTGTAAAAACTTTCAAATGGTTCAAACCCAGCTTGATCAACTTGCTAAGGTACAAAAGGATATGCTAGTTAATGTCTCATGAAACAAACATGCTTATGGAATTAGAACTAGGAGTGGTATAGCTACTCGAGATCCTTTATATCCTGAAGGACACCCTAAAAGAATTAAGCAGGATTCTCAACAAGGTGAGAATAGTGATAGTCCTCGTAAGAGAAAGAAAAAGAAAGATAAAGTAGTTGAGGAACCACTTCAACCTGCTATAGATCCTAATAGTATATTGATACGCTGGAAACGTATCTATAATTTTTTATGCTTCATGCTTGTTTAGTATCTACTTTGCTTTACTTGTCCACACTTTGAGGTGCTTTTTACATGTTTTCTGGTACTAACCTATTAACAAGTTGCAACAGTGTCAGATGCTTGTTTTCTGCTTTTTTTGGTTTCAGAAAAGTTAGTAAAGAAATATTCTTGAAATTGGACAGGACGAAGGACAAAGTCAATTACTTTCCGTGGGGAACAAGAAGTCTAGAGGAGAGCCCGAGGGGCCGGCCAGAGGGGCCATACCCACCCCAGGCGTGGGTGGGCCCCACCCCGCGCCTGGCTAAGGTTTGGTCGCCCTGGAGGCCTCCTCGGTCTCCCCCTTCGCCTATAAGAAGCCCCAATGCAGAAATCCTGGGTACCCGATCAGACTCGAATCCTACTGTTACCGTTACTGTTACTATTGCTCCTGTTTTACTGTTGTTGTTGCTTTGCTATTGCTACTGATAAACTTCTATGAGCAAGAACTATTTTCAGGTGCAGCTGAATTGATAACTCAGTTGTTCAGACTTGCAAATATTCTTTGGCTCCCCTTGTGTCAAATAATAAATTGGGTAATACTACCCGTGAAGACTGTTGCGATCCCCTACAGTTGTCGGTTCATCATACGTCCGAGCCTTCTATAACAACGTGACCGACTCAAAAACAACAAGTTCGAGTGTCCTAGAGTCTCTTAACAAATAAAAGTGTTCTAGATTTTACTCTAGAGCTAATTAATAGTGCCTTGCTCGTCCTTACATGGATGAGGTAGATGAGAGATGGAATCCCACACCGGCCCTACATAGATATATCCATGTATGACTTTTTTTGAGGAATCCATGTATGAATTCATGTATGACAATCAAAATTATTACAAAACAGGATCGCTTTCTTTTGAAATTGGAGACTGATAATACTTTAGAAAACAATTCATATTTTCAAACACTAAATTAATGTAAGAATCTGGCCAATCTAGGTTGAGGAAGATGCCTTGAACGACACGTGGGTCGCACTTTGGTTGCAGGTTGTCATTCTCATCGGAAGTGTTTTCAAACAGAACAATGGTATGCACAGTGATGTGTTACCAACCAAAGTAAAACACGTGTGATACTATCAACGGATCTAGCTAGCACCATATATAGTTGACTAGTATCTGTTGCACCTTTTAGTTGCTAGTTTGCCCTCAAAGCAGCACACAGCACACATGTTCGAAAAAAAAAAAAGCAGCACACATGTATCTCACCCGAGCTGCACCCACTACACGAAACATGCGAAATGTCGTTGGCCAGTGATATGTCGACAACAGTTTATCGGGGCCGTTGGCATATGCCTAGATGCCTACAGCTGACAAAAATGTGTCTGCGCAAGAAGGCTGTCGGCATATCAAGATGTATACTGACAGCAGCTGTCGGCATAGCTCGGTTGTCGGGACAAAGATAGATATGTCGACGCAAACCATATACTTAATGTTGTCGTTGGCAAAGCTCGCAGCCACATGGCGCTTTTTTGCCGATGGCGAGAGTGTGCCGACGATCACCCAAATCATCGGGAAAGAACTATATGTCGACGGCCAAGATGACGGCCAAGATACGTATGCTGATGACTTCTATGCCGACGGCTCCCGTTGACTTACCTTATGCTGACAGCATAGTGTCATGTACTGCAGTCATATGAGCATTTTCCTGTAGTGACCACCGGTGACTACTTCAGATCAAACACCCGAGATATATACAAATAGATGAGCAGATGAACCTTGAACTGCTATCCGAGCCTCAGAGATACGCTGTTGTGGGAGAGCCTCGCTCCTGTGTCGTCCCCGTGGGCGACGACAGGGGCGCCCCTGAGATGCCCCCTCTTCAACCGTCCTCCTCCTCTCTCTTCCCCGCCGCCGCCGGCGGACGCCGCCGCGACAAAGTCCGGGTGGTGCCGGCGGGCGAATCCTTTCAGCGTGGGGGGCTCGTGGGCGGCCTTAGGTGGCGGCGCACCTTGGGCGGCTGTCGCTGTTGGCGAGGCCATGGCGTTGTGGCGGCGGCTCCTGGTTGTGGATGGAGTACTCCGGCGGTGCAGGGCGGCTGGAGGTGAGGGAGGGCTGGTGCTGCGTGGGATTGGGGGCAGCGGGTGGCGGGCCCAGATCTGGGCCAGGTTGGGCCCGATTTGGACCAGCAAGCCTTGGTCGGAGCTTCTCCGTTGCCATTTGTCCCAGATCCCTGCGCACTTCCCCACTGCTTTGCGGATGGGGCATCGGATTTGGGCCAGCGGGCCTAGCTCCGGTGGCCGACCTACAGACCCATCCAGGGCTCTGCTTGGTTGCGACTTGCGGGTGGCACGGAGGTGCCGTGCTCACCGTTCTTGTTGCATCTCTGCTCTCTACATGCTGATCCGGCTCCGGCCGTGATCGGATGGTCGCCCGGCGTATCCACTCGGGGTGTCTCCGTGGGCGGCATGGAGACGTCATCTTTGTCATGTTCGTCCCATCTCGACCGTGCAGGCCCAGGTGGTGTTCCTCAGACCGGTGGTGGTCCGGCAAAACCGGGTGCGCGTGGTGGTGGTGGTGCTGCTTCTTGCCGGCAGGGACTGCCGGTGGCAGTGGATCTCCTGAGGGATGGCGAAGTAGGGGCTTGCGTGGGGTTGGCCTAGACAATGGTTCCCTTGCTGCAGTACGGCGGCGGGGCTTCACGAGCCCTGGTGGGCTCGACCAGGCCAGGTGGGCCTGGTTTGCCCTGTGGCTGTATCCGGTCGGCTACCACCTTCCGGTGGTGGAGGTAGTCCCCTCCATGAATCGTTGTTCGGCAACCCCACCGTTGCTACCTCTTTGTTGTTTCGGCCCTACTTGGCGTGTCACGGTGAGGGCGGTGGCGGATTCATGACGGTGTGGCGTCTTGGGGCGGCGAGCATGGTGGAGCACTGCGAAGTGTCTGGGAGTGTGGTTTTTTTGAGGGGTCGGGAGAAATCCTTGTCATCTTGACACCAATGTGGTGACGCTTGTGGGTGCCACCGTCCTTGTTTAAGGGCGTCGAGTGTACCTCTTTCCCACCTCCCGGAGCGTGTCGGGGAAACCCTAGGACCTGTCCGGGCAGCAGCGTCGTCATCGTCGCCTTCCTTCTTGGAGGTGCTGCTTGGTGCGCAGCGCGTCGGAGTGCTAGGCGTGTGGTGGTACTTAGCTGGAGGACGCAACGGTCACCATTCCACCTCGTTTTCTTTGATCCACTGCTATCGGCTTTGCTTTCTTTTCTTTTTCTTTTTGATTTGGTTGTCTTTCTCTTTTGGGCGTTGTGTTGTCTGGCCCAGCAGCGGTATCAAATGGCTACTATATTAATATAGTTTGGTGTATGCCTGTTTCGAGGAGATACGCTGTTGTGCTCGCAAGCAGGGGCGGAGACAAGGGGGGCTAGCAGGGACTAGATCCCCCTAACGATCAGCCACCCTATACATATGTAGGTCTAAATACTTTAGCTAATCATGTAATTAGTCTTAGAGGTCCAAGACTAACATCCGTATTAGGGGTGGGCAAAACTGACACCGTTATAAACCGTTTTAAACCGGCTAGTGGGTGTTGTTCATTTCCTTTCACAAATCTGATTCTTACTTCCAGTTTAATACAAAAGAATGAACTAAGCTGAAACCGGATAAACCGGCAAACCGGGTTTGCCCACCCCTAATCTGTATACTAGCTTGGTGCTCGTACAAGCCCAATAAAGCAGCTCATTAAGCCATCATGGATGGTTTTTAACCTAGAAAAACTTATGTTTCATTGCGTTATTTGTCAGATAGAGTGCCGCTGATTGATCTTGGCCATCTGTCTTTGCTCCAGATAGAACAACAAGGTTATGGCGCCGCCATGGTTGTTCTAAATTTTTCATGTCTCCGTCGCTATCTGCCACGCGCCATGAGACGACCCAGGTTACGGCGACCGACACGGTTGGTCTAGCAGTGCCGGTTTTCCGCCGTTTTACTAGCTCTTAATCCTAATTCAGTGTCGTCCTGTCAAATTCGTGGAGTGGCGCACTGAAATTTGAAGGTAAGTGTACACATATTAGTACTAAAAGCTTTTTGCCGGTCTTAGATTAGAACTTACGTACTAGTCATAGTTGATGTACGTGCATACTCCCTCCGTTTTAAAATGTAAGATATTTTAGATTTGTGAAGAAAATGTATTTAGACTTGTTTTAGTGTATAGATTTACTCTAAATATGAGTGAACCTACCTACTAAAAGTAGTCTAAATACATTTGCTTCATAAAGCTAAAACATTTTATATTTTGAAACGGAGGGAATACATGATAAGGGCATCCACTATGTGCAAAAAAACATACCTTAAGTTCTATGTGACAATGTTTGTAGTCTACCTTATACATAGTGGAGGAAATATGAGTTGTCCATAAGCTTATAGGTGACCTTAAGTTTATGGGTTGTCCACAAATAATAAAAAATAATTTATCATCTCTTTCCTCTCATGCATGAGTATACATGATGAGACATGTGGGTCCCAACTTAAGGTTAAAGTTCACCTTATACATAGTAGAAGATTTTACAAAAGAGATGGGTCTCACCTTATGGTTAAAGTTCACCTCATACATAGGTGATGCCCTAATGGATCGATTTCCTAGTAGATGTGTCTCTCTAACGCGATACTCCTTGTATCGAGGGCTGGATATTTTGTGTCTACAACTATCTTCTTACTCTAATCTATAATCAACCTATTATATTAGGGAGAAAAAAGAATAGAACACACAAGATTAATAAGTTATTTTATAAGCCACTAGCTCCTAAATTTAATGTAATTGAAATTTTCTTTTCTTGTGTTGCTACCCAATGTTTATATTGATATACTTTGATGTCAATATATTGACTTTATATATGTGATGTATTCTACTCTTCAAAAAAGTCGCCCCCCTCATGTTCAAATCCTGGCTCCGCCCCTGCTCGCAAGGCATCCACATGAAGCGTTGTATGGTTTTGCTTCCACTTTTCCTAGATGTATCATCATTGTCATAGACATGCCCTAAGTTGCTGCTGGAGCTGCATCTACACCCAAGATTGGTGTCGGGTGTGATCTGGTGGACCTGGTCGCATCATTGCAGTTGTAGCTATCGTGGCTAGATGACCAACGCCATTGTTTTTATTATCTAATTTGCCACCATTTTATTCATCATGTGACAAATGACCTATTGGTCCTTAATGTCACATCATGAGAGGATGTAGTCAAAGTACACTCGGCTTGGGTTCGTGAGTTTGATAGGTTGCATCCTGCTCCTCGAAACTTGATATGCTCACGTCGATTTCTTCTAACACTTGGTTACCATAGTTAACGTTGCCATGCTATTCGAACCAACCAGAGTTAGTTCCAGTGGTTCAATCGCCATAGAAATTTAGGGTCCAAAATGCACAAAGATTTGGTTCCTAGGACCTCTGATGAGAATATCAATTACCGACTCAAGATCATGACTATGAATGGTTCGCATTAATTTGTCTTGTTGCACTATGTTCAGACACAGCTTTGTTGCATCGCGCCGAATCTTCACAATGTGGCTCATGTGTAATGTTAAATCCTTATGGGCTTAGTTTGATGTAAAATAGTATACATCTCATGTAGCGGCAAACTCAAGTGCTAGAGCTAATTACAATCAAGACACTAGCGATGGTAGCTACTCTGGTGAGTTGGTTCTTTGGGGCCTTAGCACAACGACTTCTCGTCTGTCTACTACAACAATTTTTGCCCGCCTCCAGTGATGGAGGGGCAGGGACGACGATGCGCCTTTAGCTCGTGCTAGTATCGATAGTCATTGTTAGGTGGTCCATTAATCTATTTTGTAATTTTTATTACTTTTAGGCCTTTTTTACTGATATAGTTGATTATTAATAGCTCAGTGGAATTTCTCAAAAAAAATACAAACAAGACCAGCATGTGTCTCTACGAGTTGAGAAAGATAATCCTTTAGAAAACAGGATATATCCCTAAAAATAGGATATATTTTCCAACATTAAATGAATACTCCTACAAGAGTCTGATCAATCAAGATCCAGCAAGTTGCCTTGAATGAAACGTAGTTGCTCGCCCTTTGATTGCATGCATTGGTTGTCATTGCTACCCTAAATGTTTTCAAACTGGATCAATGATATGCATAGTACTAGGGATTACAAGGCCCAAGAGCTTTTTTAAAATGTTAGAAATTGTAAATCCTCTCTCATTTATAAGTCTCTCTCCTCCAATGCATGTTCTTTTTTTTCTCTATCTTCTCTCGTGCATGTGTAACTATTGGTGCATCAACTAATTAAGAGAGGTAGTTATTGACTTTCTAATCCTGGAAAAATGTTCTATAGGCCTTGCAATCCCTAACATACGGAGTACAGTATTACCTATCATGCAATAAAACGCGTGCATCGGAGCTAGAACCATACTCCAACAGGGGTATATACTTGACTAGTGTCAAGAGCCACCGCTAGTCTACGTTGCGCCTTGTTTACTTGTTATTTTACCAGTGTTGGAGGGTGTAACGCCCCAACAGGGGTACAACAGCATCAGAATAAAGGAGGAGAGCTGATGAAGGAATAGAAGGCATTGGGAAGAAATATATTTTCGTACATAGAGGTAGATAGCGATGACGTTCGTCGGCTGCACATTGGAAATTCTTCATGGCTGGTGGGCTATTCTGAGGCTCTCTAGGTCGGTCCGAGTGACTCGTCGAGATCGAGCAGGCGAGATGAACGCAGCTAGCCGAGCAGATGCACCAAGCACTATCAGGACTCCACGCAGTACTATATGGAGTTCAATGAACTGCTGCAGGTGTGCTCCCGACTGCTCTGCCTCCCTGACCTGCACGCAAGGCCTACACGTCCATGGTTTCGCTGCCCTTTGCACAGAGGAAACTACAGCGTTGCCCGAAGTCGCTGCCGGAGCTGCACCTACGCCCGTTGGTGCCGAGCGTGGACTAGGTGCATGGGCGTCTACGGCATCTTCTTACGTCGTTGTTGATGTAGTTGTGAGAAGAGCTGTATTTTTAGTACGTAGGTTTACTTAGCTAAAACATCTTATATTTTGAAACGGAGGGAGTAGATATAGCATGACATCTTGATTCTTAATGTGGCGCCCAGGGATGATGTGGCGCCCAGCTATAGTGTGGGTGCTTGCATAAAAGAACAGTATCATCTGCATATTATAGAATTGAAACCCTCCATCAACTAGATGTGGAATTTGCCCTTCTACTTGACCATCCTCCTTTGCCCGTGCAATTAGGATGACTAGAATATCTAAAATGATATTAAAAAGTATTTGGGATAAAGGATCACCTTGCCTTAAGCCCTTCCTTGTTTGGAAAAATTTTCCAATATCATCATTAACCCTTATGCCTACACTCCCTTACTGAACAAATTGGTCCATGAAATTACACCATTCTGGGGCAAAATCTTTCATGCGTGAGGTTTGTTGAAGAAAAGACCATTTAACTTTGTCATATGCCTTTTCAAAATCAATTTTAAACAGGACCCCATTCATTTTCTTCCGGTGAAGCTAGGTGGATTGTTTCATGAAGGACAACAACTCCTTCAAGAATATGTCTCCTCGGCATGAAAGTGGATTCAGTAGGTCTAATTACCTTTGGAGCAATCTCCGTGATACGATTAGTCCCTACTTTGGTAAATATTTTGAAGCTGACATTTATAATAGACAAATGGGTCTATATTGTTATATTTGTACTGCATTTCATTTTTGGGAATGAAAGTGATGACTCAAAATTTAATTTAAACAAGGCCAAATTCCTGATTAGAGTTAATTAAAGATTTCCATAAGATCACTTTTATTACTTCCCAAAACTTCTGGTAAAACTCCTTGAGGAATCCATTCGCCAGGCGCTTTATTAAACTCCATTTGAGAGATAGCCTCATACACTTCTTTTCAGTAAAAGTATTGGTAAGAATGATATTCTCTTCAGCGGTAAGCTGCGGTATATCATGAGTATGGTCCTCACTGCTCTAAATAGGTGTATCTGAAACTTCTAATTATATACAAGCAACTATTTGCTAGAACCTTGTTTTCAACCGCATGGTCAATAGACTTGTTCAAGTTACTTTCCTTTGAGAAGACATATTAATATTAAAAGCTTTAGTTTCACATTGTGCCTTTTATAATAGTTCCAATGTAATTCCCTAAAATTTATATAAAAATAATAAAATAAGAAACTATGTGTTCAAAAAAAAATTCACCAAACAACATAATAAGGAAGATTAATTTGTGATTCATGCAGAAAATCATGTTCGTCTTGCAAACTTGTTGTTGGCCACACTAATTAGCTTTGCAAAACTATCACTCTCTCAAAATTGTAGAGGCATTTTCACCAAATGTGGGAGCAACTACACGTTTAAACTACTTGTTCACCTATGTAAATTATAGAAAATGGTTAACATAGTGATTTGTGAGTAAAGAACATATTACAATCAAGACAGGCATATGTCTCTACGAGTTCAAAATGATAATACTTTAGAAAACAAGATATATTTACCAACATTAAATCAATACAAGAGTCGGGTCAATCAAGATCCAGGAAGATCCAGGAAGCCACAAAACTTGCTGCAGTTACATCAAAAGAGGTATCTCGGTATATATAACCAAACTAGCTTAATGTATCAATTGAATCGGTAGAGGCTGCTTGTACGCTGCTGACCTCCATGGTATTGTCCAAGCTTCTTCTTTTCTTCGTTTCGCTCTTCGTGGATGTGGATGGAACTCCATCTACAGATGATTTTTGGGTAAATTTGGCATGACAAAATCTGAACACATCCATCTGTGTAAATACATTCGTTAACAAAGCATCTTCCTCTGATATTTCTTGGCCTCTTAATCAATGGTCAAGAATTATATAGAGTCATATTGTGTAAGCCGTAACCTAAGCACAACTAGAACCATGTTTCATACTTTGAAGGTGTACATGATTCAGATAGTGTAGGATCTGCGTTGCATGTGCTACACATGTTTATTTGTACGTGCTAATAAACTACTGCTTAAGGAAAGCAAGAATGAAAGGTAGCCAAGAGGGCGTGGTGGCGTGGGGTTTTATGTCGCTTCCTCGTCCCAAGGCGGAGAAAGGAGAAGAGGCTATGCATCGTCTTACGGAATTCGACAAAAGCACACTACAATTTATAACTCACCGTGTGAGAAAGTCCATGGAAAACAGAATGCTAGAAACTCGAGAAAACATCACCAATAGGAGGCACACGGTTGGCAGGATGATAATCATGGCGATACTTCTCTTGTAAGCAAATGGTTTTTAGATATTGACTCATATGCTTCATATTTGGTAAGGTCTCAAAAGATGTTTGGTGTGGTGCATCCCCACGATGGAGCTTGCCTAGACCGTGAGCAGACGGTCGAATTTTTTTGGCATCACATATCTTTGTGCAACACACACGAAAAGGGTTTTGTGAGATTGGAGGACTTAATAGGACCGATCTTTACTAAACATTAATACATGATTGATACTTTCAGAGCTAGCACGACGGTTCTATATATCTGATAAGTATCAAGAGCCTAGCACCAATATTCCACCTTGTTACTCTTTTGGTTTGCCAATACTTAAGGGACACGCTGATACATGCATACAAGACCGAGGGGGGAGCAGTGAGTAAGATGTGGAAGGGGACATCCACAAATACACCAATAGAAAAATGGAGGAGAGCAAGATAACGAAAGAATATAGCTATGGTAAATCGTATCCGGGAATATGAGGCATTGTGGAAGAAATAATTGTCCGTGCATGGAGCTTGGTGACAATCATGTTCCTCGGCTTTGCAGACATGTTTTGATGGCTGGTTGGTTGTTTCGAGTCTGTCTTGGTCGAGTTACCATTTGGCTAGTTAGTATAGAGGTTATGTTGGCCTCATGCTAAGCTTACGAGTCTCAAGATCAAGCAGCCGACATACAGAGGACTAAGCCGAGAGCTTACATACCTAGCAGGATGTCGGTGAATCCAAGTCAGTGTGGAGGCTACAACAGAGGATCTTCGTCCGTTCTCCTGGCTACTCAGGCTCCTGATCTTCGACTGTGCTCCCGGCTACTCAGCCTTGCTCCTGCCCTATCGGCCTTGACCTGCAACACGTATACCTTGCCCGGACGAATTGACATTGTCCCAAAGTTGCTGTTGGAGCTACGCTTACACTCATTTGGTGTCAAGCGTGATCTAACCGCACAGGAGCTTTCTGCAACTTGTTGCATCATTGTTGCTATCGTGGCAGAGTACAAACAACCTTTTGTTTATAGTCAAATTGGTTAGCACAAATATTAAAGATCTATATCTTTAAAGTGTTATCTAGTGTATGGGATAATGTTTTAGCATACATATCAAGTATATATAGCTTTAAGGTATTTTCTAGAGTAGGAGGCCTTTGCAGCCTTGGGGTCGGGTTGCTCTAGGGCACCACACTCCATGGACCGGCCCTGACTACATGAACACACCGTCATCCCTAGTAGTTCTCTCCCATCCCCTTCCATATTCTTGATAGATCAAGGGTTGTATATTCTGTTCAATTTCCTTGTCCAACACTACTTGATGCGGTGCGTGAAGGCTAGCTCTATTTTATAGCTAGCATGATAGGTGGGAGTCCAAAGGATCAATGGCCAGATTTTTTTCAATATATAAACAATTTCTATTCGGCTTTAAATTAATAAATCCATTAACATTAAAGTGTACAAACATATGATACGTCGAAAACGTATCTATAATTTTTGATGCTCCATGCTTGATTAGTATCTAATTTTCTTTGCTTTGTCTATACTTTGATGTATTTTTATATCTTTTCTGGAACTAACCTATTAACAAGTTGCCATAGTGTCAGTTGCATGTTGTCTTCTGTTTTTGGTTCCAGAAAGGCAGAAAATCAATATTCTCGAAATTGGACGGGACAAAAGCCAAAGTCAACATTTTACCATGAGGAACACGAATCCAGAGAGGCGGAGGCGTAAACCAGGCGGCCTCCCCTAGGCGGGTGGGCCTGTCCCGCGCTGGGCGGTATGGCCCCCAGTGGTCTTCCGCCTCGCCTCTTCAATCGCCTATAAGAATCCCCGATCAGAAACCCTAAGTATCCGATCAAAACTCCACGAAACCTTCATGGCCGCCGCCATCGTCCCTAGATCGGGGGGATCTGAAGTTCTTCTCGGCACCCTGCCGAAGGGGAAATCATCCCGGAGGTGTTCTCTCCAGTATGAAGCGTGAGTAGTTTCACCTTGGACTATGGGTCCATGTAGTAGATAGATGTTTGTATCTCCTCCTTGTGCTTTCATGTATAGATCTTGTGAGCTCTGTTCATGATCAAGATCTTATCTATTTGTAATCATGCATGTTGTGTTTGCAGGGATCCGATGGATATTGAGATTACTATGTCAGATTGATTAATGGTTTTGTCTTTATAATTCTATCATGTCTGTGTTGTTTGTGATCTTGCATGCTCTCTGTTGTTAGTAGCTATCTTGGCCAAGTAGTTGCTAGTGACTCCAAGAGGGGGTATTTATGCTCGATAGTGGGTTCATGCCTCTAGTTTCCAAGGGAAGTGACAGAAATCTGTTCGGTTGTAGATGTGTTGTTGCTACTAGGGAGAAAACAACGGTCTCTTGTTCATGGAATAAGTGGATTGTTTACCTTACACTTTGCTTAAAGCAGTTGTCTATTTCTTGCAACTTAATACCGGAGGGGGTTCGGATGATAACCTGAAGGTGGACTTGTAGTCATAGATACAGATGGATGACCATCTATGTATATTGTTGTATTGCCCAATCAAATCCCATAGGATCTTTTTGTCTGGTATTGCATTGTTATGCTTGCTCAGTTCCTGACAATTGCCCTGCTGTAATTTGTTTACCCTTCATGCCATGTTATTTATCTAAGGAGAGCACCTCTAGTGAACTATGGACCCCGGTCCAATCTTTACCATTGATACATCTTCCACTGTTATTTGTTTATTTGCTGCAAACCATTATCTTTCACACCATACGTTTAATCCTTTATTACAGCAACCGGTGAGATTGACAACCTCACTGTTAGTTGGGGCAAAGTCTTGAGTTTGTGTTGTGTAGGTCTCCGCGTTGCTTGCAACACCTGTCTGACGTTTCCTTCCTCCTACCGGTTCGATAACCTCGGTTTCTTACTGAGGGAAGACTTGCTGCTGTGCTACTTCACACCTTGCTCTTGGGGTTCCCAACGGGCTCCACGTCAAGTGCCAAGTTTTCTAGCGCCATCAAAGAGTCATCAACATACCAGCTTACAATACAAGCACTCAAAAAAGACTAAAAGGACATCCAAAAAGTAGGAAATAAACTACACCTACAAGCTAAGCTAATATCTAGATAAGTTGATCGTAGCTTAAGCTCCATGCCTCCATTCGACGACTTAACCAAGGCATCACTGGAACAGGGAGAACCTTAGTCGAGCGTCCACCATAGGCAGGACTTCATAAGTGACCGCCACTAGAACAAAGAGACCAAGAGTAGGATGCAGACCCGAAGCACCGCCGTAGAACTAGACTCCAAAGTGACACTGCAGGGACAGAGCATTGCCGGAGCATTGTTATCGCCCGATCAAGGATCTAGGTTTTCCCCGTAGGCACCAGAGTACATGTGAGAGTGAGGGGGCCAACCACCAACATGCTCCGAGGAAGGGAAATGAGGATGGTGGTCGACCAATTGTGGCACCGACACTATATACTGGTATTTTTTTCTCGAGAACCCAACCACCAACATGCTCGGAAAGGACTAGGATAGCAGCAGCACTACCAAACCTTCGAGATAAAATGAAAGGTGCCATGATCTTTCCTCTGCTCCTTTTCCTATAAAATAAATAAATATGAATTTCGTTGAACCCTAGTAGGAAAAAAACAAAAAGAACTACCATCCGGATTGGCATGTTTCTTCCCGAGATGACTGATAGTAATGCTTTAGAAACGAGATTTAATTGCAAAGTTTATTGTTCAATCCAGATCCAGTCAGATGACTTGACTGGCCCGTGTGGCCGCTCACACTTTGAAAGCATACATTAATTGGTTGTGGTTGTTAGTTTCATAGGATACTTTTTCAAAATTGATCGAGTACGTAGTGTACTCTTACCTACCAAGCAAAATTGATCGAGTACGTAGTGTACTTTTTCAGGCTCGATACTCTCAGAGATAGCACCACGGCACTATATATCTGACTAGTATCAAGAGACTAGCACCAATCTCGCTTGCACCTTGTTACTTTTCTTTTAGTTTGCCAATACTTAAGGCGACACGCTGATACATGCATACAAGACTGAGGGGAAGCAATGAGTAAGAAGTGGAAGGGGACAACCACAAGTACACCAATAGAAAAAAGGAGGAGAACGAGATAACTAAGCATATAGCAATGGTAAATCTTATCTAGAAATAGGAGGCATCGTGGAAGAAATAATTTTACGTGCATGGATCTAGAAGAGAATCTCTTTCCTTCACAGCGATATTTGATGGCTGGCCGTCTGTTCTGAGTCTCTCTTAGTTGAGTTACCGTTTGGCCAGTCAGCATAGAGATATGTTGGCGGTTGGCCTCACGCTCAGTTGCCGAGACTCAAGATCGAGTAGCTAGGACACACAGGACTAGGTGACTACTACAAGTCAGTGTGGAGACTACCTCGGAGGATTTTCGTCCATGCTCCCGGCTACTCAGCCTCGCTCCTGGCCTGCCGGCCTCCACCTGCAACGCTGCCACCTTGCCTGGACAAATTGATATAGTCAGGCCTGAAGTTACTGCTGGACCTAGGCCTACACTGATTTGGTGCCAGGCGTGGACTAGTCACACTGGCGTTTTCCGCAACTTGCCGCATCATTGTTCTTATCGTGGTGGAGTATAAACAAACGTTTGTTTGTGGTCTAATTTGTTATACCTCCATTTCGAAAAAATAAATTTGTTATACCATATTCATCGTGTGGCAACATTACCTCTTCATACATAAAGCATGTCGCACCCTGCGATGATGTAGTCAAAGCACTCTTGATCCGTGTTTTTGTGTTCGGTGAGACGTCTTCCATCCTCGAAACTTGATCGGTTCATCTTTCCTCTTGTTTTTTTTACCGTAGCATCACCCATATGTGATAGAACCGGTCATAGTAACTTCCATTGTTCCTACGAGAAACGCTATCAGTGATAAAACATTATTTATGGTCCAACTATCACAAAGATCGTGTTCCAGGGACCTTTGATGAGAATATTACACTAGTAAAAAACGGACCTTTGGTCCAGAGCATTAGTCCCGGTTTGTAACCGGGACTAATGCCCTGGTTCCAACGGCTAGAAACGGCCGTAGGGCCAGAAGTCATTAGCTTCGGTTCGTATGAGAACTTTAGTCCCGGTTCGTTTAACAAACCGGGGCTAACGGGTCTGGCGCTGGAAAAGAGCTGATGCGTGTACCTTTAGCCCCGGTTTGTTTCTCAAATCGGGACTAAAGTCTCCGACTATATCTTCTTCCCCTTCCCAGCCCGAACCATTTTAATCTCACACAAGCATCTCTCTCAAATTTCTCCCCTCAAGCTCGAGTTCTTTCCAATTTTTCTCAAGATTTGTGAAGATTTTTTGACTCCACATCTATCAAGGGTCCTAAGAGGTTGGAAACTTCATCATTTCATCTCTCATTGCTTGTTTTAGCTCATTTCATGCTCTAGAAATGGATAGATTTTGTGTGGATTCTGTCTCTATATATCTGGTTAATTTGGCAAATATAGTTCTCGAAATTCATTTGATTCATCAAAGCACATAGATACATGAGTTCATCCTATATACATATCTTGGTTTGACACGTTGACTTAAAATCCAGATGGTTCACAGTGCATATCATGTCACCGTCTCGAGCAACAAAATATTCTTCTTTCTTCTACCAGTCGTCACAAAATCCATTGGAACAAAACTATGAAGGCACACATATATATAGTGGCGCCCTAGCATTTTAGTTAATCATCGGCCAGTTAAGCAAGAAAGAACAAAAACATGAATACACCAAGGAGCTACCAAATTAAATTAGGGAGTGCCTCTATGGCGAGCTCCTCGAAGATGTCTGAGGACGAAGCATCCTAAGACATCTTCGAGAAGCTCTGCCATTGTGGTGTCCCTGCTCTCGCACACCATCTTTCAGTTCATATCTTTTCTAGCTAAATCAGTATGCTGGTGGAGCTAACTAATTTCACATATTAGGGAGTGCCTCTACGGCGAGCTCCTCGAAGATGTATGAGGACGAGGTCCTAAGACATCTTCGAGAAGCTCCGCCGTAGTGGTGTCCCTGGTCTCGCACACGATCTTCCTTGCAGTTGATAGTTCACAAGGAAGCCTATTTATAGATTAAGCAGCACAACATAGTGTCGACACTCACGACATAATGTCGCTCACCCTCTCATAGTGTCTCCACCCTTTGAACAGTTATGCCACTCGGCATAGTGTCTCCTCACGACATATATAGTGTTGTCACCTACTTTTAGTCCCGATTGGGTGTCCTTTAGTCCGGTTGGAGACACCATTCAGGACTAAGCAGCTCAGTCATTTGACCTGCCACAATCCCTTTAGTCCTGGTTGGTGTGTCCAACCGGGACTAAAGATGTAGTAGAAAGTTTTTAAATCAGTGCTTGTTTGATGTATATGATGTGTTCTTTTATTTTTAGACTAGTACTACTCTTAGCATCATGATTTTGTTTGATTAACTTATAAAATGCAGATGAGCGCAATGGATGTCGTTGACGAATTTTGTGAGTTCATTAAAGCGTCGTTCTTTTCTTGTTGTGGCGAGGCAAACAAGCGGAATGGTTTTATGTGGTGTCCATGTGGTGAGTGTCGGAATCAGAAGGAATACTCTTCCTCAAGAGTCCTTCATGGCCATTTTTTCAGTCCGGTTTCATGTCTGGCTATAATTGTTGGACCAAGCACGGAGAAAGAGGGGTTATGATGGAAGACAACGAAGATGAAGAGAATGATGACAGCTATCCTATGTCCCCTGAATACGGTGGTACTACAATGGAAGACAATGATGAAGAAGAAGCAGAAGAACATGCATCATATCGCGGATGATGATCTTGGTGGACCATTCTTGATGCAAAGAGAGAATGTGATAAAGGAGAGGTTGAAATTTGAGCGGATGTTAGAGGATCACAACAAATTTTTGTACAGAATTGCGAAGATGGCCACAAAAGCTAGGCGGCCTTTGGAATTGCTGCAATGGAAGGCGGTCGGTGTGCTGACAGGGATTTGAAAAGTTGTTGAAGATAATGAAGAAGCCGCTTCCAAAGGATAACGAACTGCCCGCCAGTACTTATGAAACAAAGAAGGTTGTCTGCCCTCTAGGATTAGAGGTATAGAAGATACATGCATGCATTAATGACTGCCTCCTCTACCGCGGTGAGCAATACGAGAATTTGGATGCATGTCCGGTATGCACTGCATTGCGGTATAAGATCCGACGAGATGACCCTGGTGATGTTGAGGGGGAGCGCCCGAGGAAGAGGGTTCCCACTAAGGTGATGTGGTATGCTCCTATAATACCACGGCTGAAACGTTTGTTCAGAAATGAAGAGCATGCCAAATTGTTGCGATGGCACAAAGAATACCGTAAGAAAGACGAGATGTTGAGACACCCCGTTGATGGGTGTGATGGAGAAAAATTGAGAGGAAGTACCGTACTTTGTAGGTGACGCGAGAAACTTATGGTTTGGTCTAAGTACGGATGGCATGAATCCCTTTGGGGAGCAGAGCTACAGTCATAGCACATGGCCTGTGACTTTGTGTATCTATAACCTTTCTCCTTGGTTGTGCATGAAGAGGAAGTTCATTATGATGCCAGTGCTCATCCAAGGCCCGAAGCAACCCGGCAACGATATTGATGTGTACCTAAGGCCATTAGTTGAAGAACTTTTATAGATGTGGAACGAACAAGGTGTACGTGTGTGGGATGAGCACAAGCGTGAGGAATTTAACCTACAAGCGTTGTTGTTCGTAACCATCAATGATTGGCCTGCTCTTAGTAACATCTCAGGACAGACAAACAAGGGATACAATGCATGCACACACTGTTTAGATGACATTGAAAGTATTTATTTGGATAAGTGCAAGAAGAATGTGTACCTAGGGAATCGTCGTTTTCTTCCGCCTACGCATTCCCTAAGAAGGAAAGGCGAGCATTTCAATGGTAAAGCAGATCACCGGAGTAAGCCTGTCCGTCGTACTGGTGATGTTGTATTTGATATGGTGAAGGATTTAAAAGTAATCTTTGGAAAGGGTCCTAGCGGACAGTCCGTTCTGAAGGACGCTGATGGACACACACCCATGTGGAAGAAGAAATCTATATTTTGCGAGCTACCTTATTGGAAAGTCTTAGAGGTCCGCTCTGCAATCGACGTGATGCACCTGGCGAATAATGTTTGCGTGATACTTCTAGGCTTCTTGGGCGTGTATGGAAAGACTAATGATACACCAGAAGCACGGCAGGACCAACAACGTATGAAAGACCGAGAAGGCAGGCATTCCGAGTTGTTTCAAGGTACTATCGGCTACGCTCTTACCAAGGAAGAGAAGGAAATCTTTTTTGATTGCCTGAGTAGTATCAAGGCCCCTTCTGGCTTCTCGTCCAATATAAAGGAAATAATAAATATGGAAGAGAAAAAAATTCCAAAACCTAAAGTCTCATGACTTCCACGTGCTATATGTAGTTGCTTCCGGTTGCTTTGAGGGGGCTTCTGCCGGAAAATGTTAGAGTACCCATTGTGAAGCTATGTTCGTTCCTCAATGCAATTTCTCAGAAGGTAATCGATCCAGAAAGTCTACCAGGGTTATAGAAAGATGTGGTCCAGTGTCTTGTCAGCTTTGAGTTGGTGTCACTACTAGGAAAACGGCTATAGGTAATCCACTTCTGTGGCGCACTTGCTAGTGGTGCCCCACGCGTAAAATAGCCATGGCACTGCTTACAGTGCCCTGACTAGCTAAGTGGCGTGGGCGCACATGAGGTGGTGCACCACGGCTATGTGTGGTCCAAGGCACATGTGGCCGCAACACACATACCCGTAGCGGACTAGGTCAAGGTGCGCTACGGATGTGAAACTTAGCCATAGCGCACCCTAACCTAGTGCGCTACGGGCATGTGAAACTTAGCCTTGCAGTCACGACGGCGACGACCTCCTTCTCCTTGCGGCCTCCTCCTCCTTGTAGTCACGACGGCGGCAAGCCGGCGGCGCCGATGACCTCCTTCTCCTTGCGGCGACCTCCTCCCTTCTCCAACCACACCTCCTTCCCACTCTCTTCCTCGATGCCGGCGAGGCGAATGTAACAGCCTCAGAAGCGGACCTATGCAAGTTTGAGCAAAATTCACCAAACCCGCATAGAAAGCGATTCAAAATGCCACCGAGCACTTTCGTGCGGGTGGAAAGCGATAATAACATTACACAACAGTCCTCGATGGGACCCACTGAGCGGATATATATAACAGCGACTCAAAGAGTCAAGAATACAGATATAATATACAAAGATCCAAATCACCTTGAGAATGATAGAGCGTCCGACTACGGACAAGATGCAAATGGGGCTAAGAGCCACGAAGAATAACCAATGGCGTCCATAACCACCCGAGCCAAGCGGAAGGGTAACCACTAACTACGTCGATCTTAAACCTGCTTAAACAAAGGAGTGCCGACGGGCAAAGGAAAAAGAAGAGGCGTCGATCTTGAGGCGATGCAGCGAGTCTAGAATTGGCGGTCCTCGCCTACATAGGTATGGTGGTGGCGGCGACATGCACTAAACAACCTATAGAGACTCGATTCAATGGCGTCAATCGAGAGGTAAGAAAGTCCTATTCGGATCCAACGATACTAGCATCAAACAAACCCATCTGGCGTTTCCCCTCGAGACCAATCGAGGAAGTCAGCAGGAACTCACACGTTGGCAGTTTTATTTAATTAGTTATAGTTGCGGCACTTTACTAGTCGTTTAGATAATCGTCACGATAAAGCAAGCAGTGGGCACTTTTAGTTAACCATTCCGTTATAGTGGCGGCACTAATCAGTTCGAGATAGCATGAGATAAACCCCAAAACCCGGGTTGTTGGTACTTTTATTCAGCCATTTAGTTGTAGTTGCAATACTTACTAGTCGGATACAATTGTATAGCGACAACCAACAAGCAATTGTGGGCAGTATTAATTAGCCATTCCATTATAGTGGAGCTGATTACTAGTCATTATAAGTCAAATTTATAGCAGTAAACTTTAGTTTTGCTTGTCTATGATCGAGATACTATGCTCCAAGTCGTCCATATCCGCGGACACGGCTTTGAAAGTTTTACCGGGGTGCACCAATAACAACACGCTCGATCAACCTCGGAAAAACCAAAACAAAACCCAGCAGGCTTTCACGTGAACAATCAATTGAGAAATATTTCAGGGGCCACCCTTTGAGTAGATCCCATAGCAGTAAGCAAGCTTGAGACGGACTCAAGGTTAGCCAATGGTACATGGCGGGAACCGAAAACTTCGGGGTGTCGATCTGGCGTAATCACTCCGCCATCCTAAGCGATGCGATTACCTCGCACAATTTAAATCTGAGAAAAGTAGCATGGCATAAATGCAGGATCGTAATTAAAACCTCAAACTAGTTTGTGGCCCCAAGAAATAAATGAATCAAGCTCAGCTCGGGGGTCCCATATACCTCCCGGATGTGGATAGCGCGATAAAACAAGGAACAGTATCAAGTACTCGGGGTCTTCACGGGACACAAGTGGGCGTTAAAACCAAATATTTTCTATCACCCACCGATGCCTGCTTATTTCAATTTTAGTTGTTAAGCAGAAATTAAAGTGAATGATAAGTAAAACTATGATCATCTCAACATCAACATGCGGCAATACATCAACAAGCGTGGCATATGGCGACACACACCAACTTGAGCAAGCAACTTCTGACCATAAGTCAACTATCTACCAAACAACGGTAATAGGGTGTGTCCAAGGCAATATAAGGCTGCAGGGATATCACGAATGAAAACTAGAGCATCATAACACGGATAGCAATAGATCAGCGAGGAATAAATACTATAAAAGTAAGATAGGTAGAAAGAGGAGATGCTCGCCTAAAAACATTGCCGAAGGTTCATCCGAAGATCGGTGACTCACATCAACTCATCGACCTTATCCATGAAGAAGCAAATCACTAGAAGAAACGCCGGATGCAGTATTTAATACAACGGCAGAAGATCGGCATGATGCATGCATGATGGATGACATGGCAAAGGTGCGATGCAATTAGGTCATATTAAGTGGAACCGGGGTCCCGACAATTAGATAGATGGTTCTAGTTGTTTAGCTACCCCGCAATTTAAATGTTGTATTAACATGACAAGATGAGTTTCGGTTACTACACAAGTTTAAATGAGGCCAATATAAGGCTAGATTTGCCCGCATATGGGCCCCATATTTAGTTATTAGGTGAATCGTCGTAAGGCCCCCAAACCAATGATATGCATGCGAGAAGTCAATTGAATATGCAACAATTGTATTATGTTATAAAATAGGGTTCGGGAAAAAGGTTCACATTAGGGGTCTCGACGATCAGGGGTTCGGGGTTCGGTCGGTCTCGAAAGTCCGAAATTCGTGAGCGTTCTCGGACTTAGGGGTAGGTCTTGGCGCATCCGGGTTCTCGGGGCGTGTTGTCGGTCATGGCGTTCGGGACGAAGCACTTGTCGCGTCGGGGTCTCGGTGTCGAGTGAAGATCTTGACGTTCTCGGCGATCTTGGCATTCTGCGGGTTTAGGTCCTGGCGCTTGATCGACCTTGCCGGGGACTCGGGGTTCGGGTCTCGGCGTCGTGTGGCGGTCTTGTAGTTTAAATGTAAGCGTCCTCGAGTCGATGGCAAACTTGTCCGTCTGGGGGTTCGGCAGTGTCTTAAGCGTTCCCGAGGAAGATCATGTCGCCATCGGGTTTGGGCCTTGTTGGCGAAGATCTTGGCGGCGAAGCGGAGATCTTATTCTGGTCGGTCTTGTCGGCGGTCTCGAGGTTCGCGTCGAGATCTTGGAATGTAGCGCCATCGCTCGCGAGTTTCGACGATCTAGGCGGATGGCGAACTCGGAGCGGTCTCAAATGACGAACATCCACACATCCATGTCACCCTCCACTTCAACTTTGCCGTTGGCCGAGTACCAATGACGGTCAGCGAGCCGTCTGTGTTGGAGCAGGACGCAGGCTCCACAGGGGTGCAGCGGAAGGCAGCGAGGAGGGCTCGCGTCCTGGCGGCGGAGTGGTGAAGCACGAGGAAGATGGTGGCGCCATGGAGTCCCCAGCGGCAGCGGGCGGCAGCGAGCTTCGCCTGAGCCCGGCCAGGCGAGCAGTGGAGGGCGACAGCGCGCAGACTCTGGCCGGAGGCAGCAGCTGAGGGCCAGCAGGGCGGAGCCAGGGCAGCGAGATGGAAACTTCAGAGGCGGTTGAGGGCAGCGAAAGCGGCAATGGCAGCAGCAAGCAACGCTGTGAGAAACCTCCTTAAGCAGCGGAAAAGCCAGTTCTGCGGCAGCCGAGCGAGTGGCGGCAGGCAGTGAAGGCGGGTGGCCGGCGAGGCCAGAGTCGTGGCAGCCGGGGCCTGACAGCGCCTACGGCCCGTGGCGGCCAGCCAGCTTCAGGCGGGCCTGAGGCTCGAGAAGGAGCTTAGCGGTCGTCTGCGGAGGTCGGCGGTGGCGTCAGCCGCTTCTGGAGGAAGCCCGTCTCTTAGGCGGGCTTCCAGCGTGAGGGCGTGGCGCGTCTGGAGGCAGTCCTGTGGAAGGCGGAGGAGAAAGAGCGAGGCGCATGGGGAGGCGGGTGGGGTGGGGCAGGGGTGGGTCCCATGAAGCGTCGGGAAGGTGGGATTAGGCGGGTGTGGCCTGGCGGTTGGGAACGGGTCAGAATGCTGTGCGTGCTCTGCGTGTGTGGTGTCGTGGGGCTGGGAGGTGTGTCTTGTGAGAGAGAGGTGAGGAAGGCCACGTGGCGGTGTGGGATAGGTAGAGGGAGTTAGCGGTGGCGTGGCGGGCTCGAATGGTGGGAGTGAGGTGGAGGGTGTGTGTGGGTAGGGAACTGGGTAGCTTTAGGATTTATAGTTGGACCGATCTGGTTTTTCTGGGGTGGTAGTTCGGGCTAAATCGGCCCGTTCGACTGCCCCGCTAAAATAATTTAATATATTTATTTGATTAAAACATGGCCTTTGCAAACCAATGTAAGACAAAATAAAATAATCCGGACAAGCCCGGGTTTTGGGTTTTGAATAAAGACGGGGCGTTCAATATAGAAAACAAAATTAGGGTTTTTAGCAAAATGGTTTCCAACAGATAGATGCATGCTAATGTTATGTGATGCAAGAGACAATACATGCGATTATGACGATCGATGCACAAATTTAACGCGATTTTCTAGTAGTGGTTTTGCGGGATGCCACAATTACACCACTAACAATGGATCTCGCCCTCGAGATCCGCCTCATAATGCCGGAAGGAAGGTCGGCGATCTGCGTCTTCTCGCTTGTGTAGATCCTCGCGACACCACTAACAAGAGGTCGTTGTCCACGATCGTCAAGAGAACACTCCGGATAAACAGCAGACGAAGTTAAAAGGTAAGGACACCTCTAACTTCCATGGAAGGAGTAGAGTTGCATCGGTCCACCATTCAATGTACATGGCGTATGATAAGAGTAGTGGTATGGTGGCGACTCCATCCGCACTCAAAGCATTACTATGTACACGAATAGGCAGTTATGCAACCAACCCTCGGATTGATGAAGATCTCGACAAGCGAGGTTGGATCAAAGGTGATCTGACTACGCATCGGATCTGGCGTAGATGATGTCGTCGCGTCGGAAAACACCAGAAAACACGAGAAGGAACAAGAGAAGTCCACCAGACGGAGGATTCCTCGGATAGCAGGAAGACCGGATGTAGCGACACCGTTAACAAGGGAGGAAGCGAAACCCCTAAAGGTACGTCGGAACCCAACCACGAGAATTCCTGGACTCGAAGAAAGAGAAGAGAGCGGATTCATAACACGTCGGGATAAGAGGAGAATAGCAGGGGATAAGAAGTAAAATCAGACCTAACCAGAACTATCCAACCGATTTTCAAAAATAGTTCTGACACTCTACTTCGGCCGTTAGCTAGGTTATCCTACAGGCTGGACTTGTGGGGTATCGCTCATGGCTGAGCTCGATACCACTCTGTAACACCCTCGAGAATCGGACCTATGCAAGTTTGAGCAAAATTCACCAAACCCATGAAGCGATTCAAAAGGTGCCCACCGAGCACTTTTGCGGGTGGAAAGCGAAGTAATAACATTACACAACAGTCCTCGATGGGACCCAGGCGGATATATATAACGACTCAAAGAGTCAAGAATACGATATAATATACAAAGATCCAAATCACCTTGAGAATGATAGGCGTCCAGCTACGGACAAGATGCAAATGGGGCTAAGAGCCACGAAGAATAACCAATGGCGTCCATAACCACCTGAGCCAAGCGGAAGGGTAACCACACTAACGTCGATCTTAAAACCTGCTTAAACAAAAGGAGTTCCGACAACGGGCAAAGGAAAAGAAGAGGCGTCGATCTTGAGGCCGATTACCAGCGAGTCTAAATTGGCGGTCCTCGCCTACATAGGTATGGTGGTGGCGGCAGCGGCATGCACTAAACAACCTAGAGACTCGATTCAATGGCGTCAATCGGAGAGGGTAAGAAAGTCCTATTCGGATCCAACCTGAAGCTAACACCAAACAAACCCATCCTGGTGTTCCCCCTCGAGACCAAACGAGGAAGTCAACCGAGGAACACACACCGTTGGCAGTTTTACTTATTCAGTTATAGTTGCGACACTTTACTAGTCAGGTTTAGATAATCGTCCTGATAAAGCAAGCAGTGGGCACTTTTATTTAACCATTCCGTTATAGTGGCAGTACTTACTAATCAGATACAGATAGCATGTGATAAACCCAAAACCCAGCAGTTGTTGGTACTTTTATTCAGCCAATTCGTTGTAGTTGCAATACTTACTAGTCAGATACATTTGTCGCAAGCGACAACCAACAAGCAATGGTGGGCAGTATTAATTAGCCATTCCATTATAGTAGAGCTGATTACTAGTCATTATAAGTCAAATTTATAGCAGTAAACTTTAGTTATGCTTGTCTATGATCGAATCTTGTGCTCCAAGTCGTCCATATCCATGGACACGGCTTTGAGAAAGTTTTACCGGCAGGTGCACCAATAGCAACACGCTCGATCAACCTCGGAAAAACCAAACAAAACCTTGAGCCTTTCACGTGAACAATCAGAATTGAGAAATATTTGAGGCCACCTTTGAGTAGATCCATAGCGAAGTAAGCAAGCTTGAGGCGGACTCAAGGTTAGCGCCAATGGCATGTGTTGGGAACCCGAAACTCGGGTGTCGATACCGTAATCACTCCGCCATCCTAAGCGATGCATTGTGCGATTACCTGCACAATTTAAATCTGAGAAAAGTAGCATGGCATAAGTACAGGATCGTAATTAAAACCTCAAACTAGTTTGTGGCCCCAAGAAATAAGACTGAATCAAGCTACGCTCGGGGGTCCCATATACCTCCCGGATGTGGATAGCGATAAAACAAGAACAGTATCAAGTACTCGGGGTCTTCACGGGACACAAGTGGGCGTTCGGAGCAAATATTTTCTATCACCGATGCCTCTGCTTATTTCAATTTTAGTTGTTAAACAGAAATTAAAGTGAATGATAAGTAAAACTATGATCATCTCCAACATCAACATGCGGCAATACATCAGCAACTGTGGCATATGGCGACACACACCAGCACTTGAGCAAGCAACTACGACGCAAGTCCAACTATCTACCAAACAACGAGGTAATAGGGTGTGTCCAAGGCAATATAAGGCTGCGGGGATATCAGTCTGAAAACTAGAGCATCATAACCACAGATAGCAATAGATCAAGAGGAATAAATACTATAAAAGTAAGATAGGTAGAAAGAGGAGATGCTGCTTTGAAAACATTGCCGAAGGTTCATCCGAAGATCGAGGTGAAGCTCATCAACTCATCGACCTTATCATGAAGAAGCAAATCACTAGAAGAAACGCCGGATGCAATATTTAATACAACAGCAGAAGATCGGCATGATGCATGCATGATGTATGACATGGCAAAGGTGCGACGCAATTAGGTCATGTTAAGAGGAACCGGGGTCCCGACAATTAGTTAGATGGTTCTAGTTGTTTAGCTACCCCGCAATTTAAATGTGGTTTAACATGACAAGATGAGTTTCGGTTAAGCTACACAAGTTTAAATGAGGCCAATATAAGGCTAGATTTGCCCGCATATGGGCCCCATATTTAGTTATTAGGTGAATCGGCGTAAGGCCCCCAAACCAATGATATGCATGCGAGAAGTCAATTGAATATGCAACAATTGTATTATGTTATAAAATAGGGTTCGGGAAAAAGGTTCACACATTAGGGGTCTCGACGATCTGGGTTCGGGTTGAGTCGGTCTCGAGGTCGAGTCGTGAAGCGTTCTCGGACTTAGGGTAGGTCTTGGCGCATCCGGGTTCTCGGCGTGTTAGGTCATGGCGTTCGGGACGAAGCACTTGTCGCGTCGGGGTCTCGGTGTCGGGTGAAGATCTTGACGTTCTCGGCGATCTTGGCATTCTGCAGGTTTAGGTCCTGGCGCTTCAGATCGACCTTCGGCTCGGGGACTCAGGGTTCAGGGGTCTCGGCGTCCGTGTGGCGGTCTTGTAGTTTCGTGTAGGCGTCCTCGAGGTCGATGGCAAACTTGTCCGGTACCGGGGTTCGACGGTGTCTTAGCGTTCCCCGAGGAAGATCATGTCGAGCCATCGGGTTTGGGCCTTGTTCGTGCGAAGATCTTGGCGACGGAAACGGAGATCTTATTCTGGTCGGTCTTGTCGGCGGTATCGAGGTTCCGTCGAGATCTTGGAATGTGACGCCATCGCTCATGAGTTTCGGCGATCTAGGCGGATGGCGAACTTCGGCGAGACGGTCTCAAATGACGGCGAACATCCACACCACATCCATGTCACCGATCCACTTCAACTTGTACCGTTGATTGAGTACCAACGACGGTCAGCGAGCAACGTCTGTGGAGCAGAGACAGAGCTCCACAGTGCAGCGGAAGGCGACAGGAGGGGCTCGCGTCCTGGCGGCGGGTGCGAAGCACGAGGAAGGCGGTGGCGCCCATGGAGTCCCTGGCGGCAATGCGGCGGCTTCACGCGCAGGCCAGGCGGAGCGGTGAGCCGGCAGCACGCAGGCGGCCGGAGGGCAGAGAGGCGGCGAGCCTGGGAGCGAGGGCAGCGAGATGGAGCTCGGGAGGCGGTTGAGGGCGGCAGGGCGGCAGTCGCGGCAGCAAGAAGCCAGCGTATGACAGAACCTCGCGGAAGAAAGCGCGGCGGTTCAGGGCGAAAGGCGGGCCGAGCGTATGGCGGCAGGCAGTGCGGCCGGAGCAGTAAGTGGCCGTGGTAGGCCGGCCAGCGGCGGCTTCCGAGGCGGCCGAGCCGGGGCCGAGGCGGCTCGCCGGAGGCTCGAGGAAGGAGCTTAGCGGTCGTCTGCGGAGGTCGGGTGGCGTCCAGCGCGCTGGAGGAGCCGTGCAGGCGGGGCTTCCTACAGCGAGGCGTGGCGTCTTGAGGCAGTCCGCGGAAGGAGGCGGAGGAGGAGGAAGAACCAGAGAGAGAGGCGCGCAGGGAGGCAGGCAGGCGGTGGGGCCGAGGTGGGTCCAGGCGCGATCGGGGAAGGTGGGATTAGAGGGTGTGCTGGCGGTTGGGGACAGGGGAATGTAGCGTGCTCTGCGTGTGTGGTGTGCGTGGGGCTGGGGGGGGGGTGTGCTAAGAGAGAGAGGTGAGGGAAGGCCACGTGGCGGTGTGGGATAGGTAGAGGAGTTAGCAGGTGTGAGGCGGGCTCTGAATGGTGGGAGTGAGGTGGAGGGTGTGTGTGGGTAGGAAGCGCAGGTAGCTTTAGGATTTATAGTTGGATCTGGTTTTGGGGTGGTCGTTCGGGCTAAATCGACGGGATTGCCGCTAAAACAATTTAATATATTTATTTGATTAAAACATGGCCTTTGCAAACCAATGCAAGACAAAATAAAATAATCCGGACAAGCCGGGTTTTGGGTTTTGAATAAAGGCAGGCGTTCAATATAGAAAACAAAATTAGGGTTTTAGCAAAATGGTTTCCAACGGATAGATGCATGCTAATGTTATGATGCAAGAGACAAGACATGCGATTATGGCGATCACGATGCACAAATTTAACGCGATTTTCTAGTAGTGGATTTGCGGGATGCCACAGTAGCCCGCCTCACGCACCTCACTCACTGCGGTGGTAGGTCGTAGCCACCACCATGCTCCTGCTGACGACGGCGACCACGGGCGGCGATGGACCATTGCTTTGCAATTCAAAACAAGGGTGTTTTGCATTTTTGTTTTTGAAAAAAAACATACATGGGCGCCTTATGCCTATCATCCGTGGCGCACTAGTAGTGCGCCACGCCTATCCAATATAACCGGCGCACCGAGGTAGTGCGCTATGGGCACACAAGCATATGTGCTTAGTGGCGCACCACTAGTGCGCCACGGATGGGCTTTTAGGTGCCCACGAACAACCCTTTTTTCCTAGTAGTGTGTTTACCATCCTTCTTTAACATAATACGCACCTTCTAGTTCACCTAGTCGAAGAGATTACCATTCCAGTCACGTATTTTTACACAATATGTTTCCCCTTTGAGATTCATGGGAGTCTTAAAGAAATATGTCCATAACCGTGCGAGGCGGAAGGAAGCATCTCCAAGGGCTATGGAGCAGAGGAGGTCATTGAGTTTTGTGTTGACTTTATTCCTGACCTTAAGCCTATCGGTGTACGAATCACGGCATGAGGAGACTTAGTAGAAAAGGCACGTTAGGAAAGAAAGCAAAGATATGTATGGACGGGACATTCTTTCACTAAAGCACACTATACAATTCTGCAAAAGTTCTACCTTGGTGGCTCCGTGTATGTCGAGGTACACAAGAATATTATGCTTCGAACTACACGATCGACGGAGTTGATTAGAGATGAACACATGAAGACTTTTGGCGGTTGGTTGTAGACACATCTCATGACACCACCCTTGTTGAGATCGGTTGTACTTGTTGTCCAAGTCTCCATCTTCAACTATATTGAATTTCCAAGAATGCAGTTAATGGGAATATATTTTACCACGCCCAAGATAAAAGAGCACAAAATAAAAAAAGTGGTGTGTCATTTGATGCAACTTGAGCGAGAATGGGAAAAAGGACACATATTATGGTTACATAGAGGACATATGGGAACTTGACTATGGTACTAATTTCAAGGTCCCATTGTTTGATGCAAATGGGTCAAGATGACAGGAGGTGGGGTAATGGTAGACCAGACATGCAGAATAACAACATGGATCTCAATAATCTTGCATACGGAGGCGAACCATTTTGTCCTTGCCAATGATGTGGCTCAAGTTTTTCTATGTGAAGGACATGTCTACTAGGCAGAAAAAGGAAAGATAAGCAAAAGAATACAATATCATCACGATGAGCCAAAGAGCCACATAGTTCTTTCGGAAAAGAAACATGGTGGGAGTTGAGGACAGGACAGACATGTCAGAAGATTATGACAAATTTCATGAAATTCCGGCATTCAAAGTGAAAAATGATCCAAGCATACCGCTAAATAAGGAAGATCCTCCATGGTTATGGACAAGAAGAGAACCAAAACACTAGATGTAGATGTTGGTGATGTAATGTATTAAACCTTTTGTGAATTAATCCTATTTTTCATCGTCATCATCATTTATTAATATTAAAAACCGGGACAAACCGGGACAAGCAGAATTTACATGAGATTGATGTGGCGAGTACCAAACACTAGACTAGGTAACACTTAGACATTTATTAATATTAAAAACCGAGACAAACCGGGACAAATCAGGACTAGCTAACACTAAGGACTAAAGCCACCCCCTTTAGTCATAATCACACCTAGTCCTATAGTCAGCGACTTCAAGGTCTTCTTAAATCAGCCGTCGTCATCATAATCATCGTCGCTACTCGGAGATCTCGGCCCAGCCATGGCATATCTGGGGCACACCACTCGGCCTCAGTTCCTGCGGGGGAGGAGTCTCTGGAAGCGATGCCTGCATTGGCGGAGGAGGGGACTTCTTGTGGCTCGATGGCGGGTGGACTTGTGGACACCACAGAGCAGGATGGTCTCCCTGATGTAGCGCATCACGCCGATGATAATCACAGTTCGCCCACCACAGACACCGCCGGCTTCATTGTGGTTAACAAGGGCGAGCCATCACCCTCGTATTGCTTGGAGAGCTCCCTTTCCGGTTAGTGAAGACATTCCAGTGTCATAGTTGTGGGATCCTTTGGGATCCATCCGTTTCTCGGCGTGAGCTCGTGGTAAGTAGTTCGTGATGGCCGCTTTGTCGGGCAGCCTTGAGGCCAGAGGGACAGAACCCCTCCAGCTCGACATCCAATAGCGGCTGTGACGGGCAAGGGTAGTTGGAGGCGAACAGCGCCTCGGTCTCCTCGAGGGTCAGAATGGCCCAGTAGGAACTCTCCATTGTTGTGAGATAGGAAGGTGTGGATGTATGGATAGCCATGGCATGGTCGGCCTATATATATATATGGAAAGGGCGGGAAAACATGGCGGAAAGCAGAAATAGCGGGAATATATTTAGTCGGTTAGTGGCTACAACCGGGACTAAAGCACTGCGTTCAGAGGGAAAGGCGGAAAACATGGCGACTATGGGATATGAGGAAATATCTTTAGTCCTGCTTAGTGGCCTACAAGACTAAAAGCACCGATTCGAGGAGAAAGGGCGGAAAACATGGCGGAAGCGGTTTGGATATGGGAAAAGGCATGCTTGTGTGTTGAATCATGGCATAGTTTGTGATACGTTCCCATATTGTGCATGTGTATATTGGGACGGAGAACAATGTTGCAGAGGAAGTTTTCCTTTTAAATGGCTCGGAAAAGCCATTTCCATTTCCGGCGCAAAAGACGGGTCATTTGTGAAGCGCCACCAAAAATACAGTTCAGAATGCTACCATTGCATTTTTATAAAATACTAGACCATCTTACATTAAGTATATCCCAAGGGATCTCAAACCTTCTTGTCCTTCAAAGTGAAAAAGACAAATGTACATCGAAGGTAGGAAGTGGGTCAGTTTGAACTACATGTACATGATCTAACGTCGTGATTTTTGAAAAAATCATTTTACACTCATAATATGTTGTTTCTTGAGGAGATCCAATGCAAGTTCTAACATTATCATCCCCCTATCTTCCACGCTGTTTTGACCTAAGTTAAACGGCAAAAAATTCAAAACAGGCATAAAATTCAAAAAGGTCCAAACAATGTAAATCCTTCGCGTGGTGTGATATTATATGACATAGTTGCAAGGAAAAATATCAAACTTGGTATACTGATTATGTCTCGAAAAAACTTTCACAAAATGACCTATCATATTCGAGGTTTCATGGCTTTCGGTCCAAGAGACGGATGTTATGTGTTGAATCGTGGAATAGTTTGTGATACGGTGCCCATATTGTGCATGCATGTGTATATTGGGATGGAGAACAATGTTGCGGAGGAAGTTTTTCCTTTTAAGCTTCTGGAAAATCCATTTTCCATTTCGAGTGCAAAAGGAATTAGATTTTGTGAAGCAGCCATCAAAATGATTGAGAATGCCACCAACGCATTTTTCTAAAATACTAGACCATCTTACATGAAATATATCCCAACGGGATCTCAAACCTTCTGTCCTTCCGGTGAAAAAGACAAATGTCCGCCAGAGGTAGGAAGTGGGTCGGTTTGAACTACTTGTACATGGTCTAACGTACGTGATTTTGAAAAATCATTTTTAGACTCACAATATGTTGTTTATTCAGAGATCCAATGCAAGGTCTAACATTCTCATCCCCTATCTTCACGCACGCTGTTTTGACCTAAGTTCGAAACGGCAAAAAATTCAAAACGGGCATAAAAATTCAAAAAAGGTCCAAACAATGTAAATCCTTCGCGTGGTGTGATATTATGTGACATAGTTGCAAGGAAAAATATCAAACTTGGTATACTGATTATGTCTCGAAAAAACTTTCACAAAATGACCTATCATGTTAGGGTTTCATGGCTTTCATTGAGCGGATGTTATGTGTTGAATGATGGAATAGTTGTGATATTGCCCATATTGTGCATGCATGTGTATATTGGGATGGAGAACAATGTTGCAGAGGAAGTTTTCCTTTTCGTCGGAAAATCCATTTTCCATTTTGAGCGCAAAAGGAATGCTTTTAATGAGCGACCATCAAAATGCGATTCTGAATGCTACCATCGCATTTTTCTAAAATACTAGACCATCTTACATGAAATATATCCCAACCGGGGGATCTCAAACCTTTCTGCCCTTCCCGGGAGAAAAAGACAAATGTCTCGTCAATGCTGAGGAATGGTCGATTTGAACTACGGTACATGATCTAACGTCCAGTGTTTTTTGAAAATCATTTTAGACTCACAATATGTTGTTTCTTTAGATATCCAATGCAAGGTCTAACATTCTCATCCCCTATCTTCACATCATGCTTTCAACTAAATCCGAAATGGCAAAAAATTCAAACAGACAAAAAATTCAAAAGGTCCGAAACCGGCTAGCAGAGTGCAAGGCAATGTGCGCGAAATGCGGCGAAAACCCTTTAGCCCTGTTTTGTAATACCACTTGTAGCCTTTTAAGGTGGTGACTATAATACCCATCATGACTTGGGTTGCGTGCACCCGGAGCACATCTCTCAAGGCGCCATGTGTCCAGCCACCGCATGCCGCGCCTCGCCGCTTCGCCTCGAGCCGTGCACGCCCTCCCCTGCCGTGCTGCCTTCGCCCTTGAGCACGCCGCCGAGCCTCTCTCCGACCTTCGCGTCGCCCCTCTCCCACCTGTGAGCCTCGCAGTCTTGGCCCCTCTCGGCCAAATAGCTTAGTTAATTAGGGTTAGTGTAATTTTAGTTAGTGTAAATAATTTAGTTAGTGTATTTGTTAGTGTAATTTAGAAGTTGACACACAGGTCATACACAATTATAAAGACAACCATATCTCACCGTTGTGTACTCATCGACATGCAAATCGTGAAACATTACAAAACATGATCATCGTGACAATATACATCACATCTTGGGCCATACCATATCACAGAAAACACTCCCAAAAACAAGTTAGGCGCCTCTACTTTGTTGTTGCATGTTTTACGTGGCTTATGGAGTAGATGCTAAACGATTCTTACCTACGGAAAAGCCACAGCGGTGATATTATGGTTGCCAAACTCTAGTGTTAATACCATGACAACTATATTTAGAAGAACCCGACATTCACCAAATTGCATGTGTGGTACAAACCATAATCTGGAGCCGGTCTCAATGACGCCGTCGCAAGGTTGGCCCTGGACCACTTCAATCTCACTATCCCGTCATAAGAAGAACACAAACAGAGGCTTGCAACAGAAAATATCAACGCCCGCGCCCTTAACCATGTTGCGTTCTACTAAATGAAACACATCTACACATAGATCTGGCTACGATACCTTTGAAGGGTTTGGCGGCATAGTAAATCAAAATTTTCTCTGCGATGCGAACAGAGGAAAGCCAAGATCTAATCTAGGAGATGCAATCAGCGAGAGATTGGATTAGATATTCATACCCTTGAAGATTACACACGGAGCGTTAAATCGGAGCGATGGGTGATGTAGTCGTACTTCGCTTCTCCTCTCGGCATCCCGATCCGATCTAGCACCACAAGTGGCGGTGCCTCCGTGAGATGCACACGTGCGGTCACCTCGGCGTCCTCCTTCCTCGGACCAGCAAGTATGGTGGAGAGATAGATTGGATCTACAACACGGCCAGGCGTGGTGTATATGGTGGAGAATTTCTGCTGCAGGGCTTCGCCACAAGCGGTCGGGAGGGAGAGGAAGGCGGCCCAGGGGCTACTAGGGCTTGGAGGGAGGTGTGTGTGGGGGAGGCGCACCCTCTATATATAGAGGCGGCCAGCCTGCCCCTCCTCCAAGCCTATCTCTAGTTTAAACAATTTAAACTCTCCCTTATCTAGAAATCCTATCTCTAGTTTAAACAATTTAAACTCTCCTTATCTAGAAATCCTATCTCTAGTTTAAACGAAGTTTAAACTTATCTAGAATCTGGGCCCTATGGGGCCTTGTGCCCCTTGCCCAATGCGCCGGACACTCCCTCATAGGCCCATGCCCCTCCAGGAAGGTGGGGCCACGTTGGTCCCCTTGGAAGGTTCTATAAGCTTAATGCAATACCAGGTTAACTTGGAACAATTAGAACTCCAAAACTGCTGCCTTATATGAATCTTATTCTCTGACCATTAAGACCTCTCGTGATATCCGGATCCCATCGAGACTCAACAAAAATTCATAAACCAATTATCCAATCTATCCTAGCGTCGAGATACGTTAAGTGTGTGACCTGCGGGTTCGAGAATATGCGACGCGATCTTATCAATAATCAACGGCAGTGCAGGCACCCATATTGACTCCCACACATTCATCGATGATCATATCGGATGAACCACGATGCTAAGATTCAATCAATCCCATATATATTCCCTTCGTCTCGCGATATTTTACTTGCGAGATTGATCGTGGTATCGTCATACCTAGTTCAATCTCGTTCACGACGAACTTTACTCGTCCGTAATCCGATATCACTTTGTGATTAACTCCTTAACCACATGCTTGCAAGCGGTGTTGATATCGATTACCAGTGGGCCCCAGTATATCTCTCCAACTTGGGAGGACAAATTCCATCTCGATACATGACCCATTGAATGCTTTCCGATCACCGAGAGACACCTTTATGATCACCCTCTCATAGGATGACGTTTGATGACCTCAAAGCTTTCTTAGATACCGAGGAGTTGCATTATCTCATGGTCTAAGGAATACAATATTTGACATGGAAAAGCCGCAAGACGAACATGACACGATCTAATTGCTTGCTTTTGTTTGGGTCTATCCACCATATCATTCTCCCAATGATATGATCTCATTATCAATTGACAACTCATGTCTATGGTTAGGAAACCTTAACCATCATTGATCGATGAGCTAGTCCATAGAGGCGTACTAGGGACACGGTGTTGTTCACAAACCACACAAGTATTAAAGTTTAAAAGCAATACAATTCTAGCATGGAATATAAACTTTATCATGAACAAAATTATAATAATAACATCTTTATTATTGCCTCTGGGGCATAATTCCAACAGTCTCCACTTGCACTAGAGTCAATAATCTAGTTTACATTTGGCAACAATCTCACACCCATGGCACTGGTGTTGATCATGTTTACACGTGGAAGAGGTTTAGTCAATGGATCTGCGACATTCGGATCCGTATGTGCTTTGCTAATCTTCGGATCTCCATCGCTATATAATCTCGGATTATATGAAACTTGCGGTTGATATGCTTGGTCTTTGGATGATATCTTGGTTTCCTTAGCGAGTGCTATGGTGCGATGTTGTCACACAATATCTCGGTGGGTCCAATGCACTTGGAACCACGCCAAGCTCGGTGATGAAGTTTCGATCCAAACTCCTTCACTTGGCTTTACTGCGGCCATGTATTCGCTTCTCTTGTGAATCCATGATCACGCTTTGCTTGGGCTTCTCCAGCTCGACTCCTCCATTCAAAATATAAACGTATCCCATGCGAGATTTGAATCATCCTTGCCGATTGTGAAACTAGCGTCGGCGTAACCTTTTATGACAAAGCTGTTCATCACCCCATAGACTAAGAACATTTCTTTAGTTCTTTTTGGGTACTTTAGGATGTTCTTCACGGCTGTCGATGTTCCACTCTGGATCACTTTGATATCTGCCGTCAAACTAAGAGCATTGGACACATCCGTCTAGTACACAAAGATGGCATACATGATGGAACCTATGGTAGAGGCATAAGGCACTTTGCTCATAGCTTCCCTATCATTTCTGTGGCCGGACAGCCTTGCTCGATATCTTACCGCTTGACATAGGCCTTTGAACCTTTCTTTGCCTTATCCATTACGAACCTTTTCGAACTTTGTCTAGGTATGTACTGCTTAAAGCTATCGAGCGTCTTTGTACATCTCTATAGATTTTGATGCCCAATATATAAGCGACTTCACCTAGGTCTTTCATTGAAAAACACTTGTTCAAATAACTCTTCACATCGTTAAGCATGTTGATGTCATTTCGATAATCAATATGTCATCCACATATAGAGAAACGTCCCGAGCTCCCACTCACTTTCTTGTAGGTACAAGCTTCGTAGCAATTTGGAACAAATCCAAAGCTCTTGATCACTTGATCAAAGCGAAGGTTCAACTCGAGATGCTTGATCCATAAATGGAGCAATGAAGTTTGCATACTTTACTAACATCCTTAGGATCGACAAAACCTTGGGTTGCATCATATACAACTCTTCATCAATGTTCCCATTGAGGAAAGCGATCTTGACATCCACCGCCATATTTCATAATCATGAAAGCAGCAATTGCTAATAAAATCCGAATGGACTTAAACGCCACGGAGAGAAAGTCTCATAAGTAGTCAACACCTTGAACTTGAAAACCTTTTGCGACAAACCGTGCTATAGATAACATTACCATCCGCGAATTTTCTTCTTGAATATCCATTTGCACTCAACGGCCTTCTGGCCGCTAGGAGGATCCACCAAAGTCCATACTTGGTTTTCGCTCATGGATCCCAATTGGATTTCATGGCTTCGACCATTTCTCGTAGTCTGGGCTCATCATCGCTTCCTCATAGTTACGTAGGTTCAACATCTTCTACCAACAAGGCCGGTCAACCGAGATCTTGGTACACCACTCGGGAGAGACGCGACCTTGTCGACTGCGACGTTGATGGGACATCGTCCGAAGCTTCATGATCCTTGTCATTAGCTTCCTCTATTGTTGGTGCAGGCGGCACTGGAACAATTTCAGGTGCTGCGCTACTATCCAATTCAAGAGAAGGTTCAATAACCTCGTCTAGCTCTACTTTCCTCCCACTCACTTCTTTCGAGAGAAAATCCTTCTCAAGAAAGGAACAGTTCTTCTTGACAAACACTTTGCCTTCGGTTACGTGATGAAGGTATACCCAATAGTTTCCTTAGGGTATCCTATGAAGACGCATTTCTCCGCTTTGGGTTCGAGCTTGTCCGCATCAACTTCTTGGCGTAAGCTTCGCATCCCCAAACTTTAAGAAAGCGACGACTTATGTTTAGCACCAAACCGGTTCATACGGTGTCGTCTCAGCAGGATTTAGATGGAGCCCTATTTAAAGTGAATGCAGCGGTTTCTAATGCATAACCCCAAAATGATAACCAAATCGATGAGGCATCATTGATCGACCATATCTAATAGGGTTCATTCTGACACACCATTACACGGTGTTAGGGTGGCGTGAGTTGTGAAACGATTCCACTTGCTTTAAGATGCGTGAGAAAATCATAACTCAAATATTCACCTCCACGATCGGATCAGAAACTTAATCTTTACATTACGATGGTTCTCCACTTCATTCTGAAATTATTTGAACTTTTCAAATGTTTGATTTATGTTTCATTAAATAGATATACCCATATCTACTTAAGTCATCGGTAAAGTGAGAAAATAGCGATATTCACCGCATTCGAAACACTCATCGGTCGCATACATCGGTATGTATGATTTCCAACAAGTCAAGTTGCTCGCTCCATCATGGGAGAACAGGGTTTTGATCATCTTGCCCATGAGGCATGGTTAGCATGTGTCAAATGATTCAAAATCAAGAGACTCCAAAGTCCATTGAATGGAGTTTCTTCATGCGCTTTACACCAATATGACCCTAGACGATGCCACAAATAAGTAGTATTATCACTATCTACTTTGCATCTCTTAGCCTCAATGTTATGGATGTGTGTTTCATCCCTTTAGAGATTTAGAAGAAATAAACCATTCACAAGAGGTGCATGACCATAAAAGATGTTACTCATATAAATAGAACAACCATTATTCTCCGATTTAAATGAATAACCGTCTTGCAATAAACATGATCCGAAATAATGTTCATGCTCCACGCACATAATAACATTTATTAAGGTTTAAAAATAATCCCGAAGGTAAAACTAAGGAGGCGTCTTGAAAGCCCATCACATCAACTCTTGATCCGTTGCCAGCAACGATCGTCACCTCATCCCTCGCAAGCCGTCTATTCCGTAGCTCATTTGAGTTACAAATATTATGGCCACCGTATCAAATACCCGAACTTTTCTAGCGAGGGCTAGTAAGGAAAACATCAATAACATGTATATCAAATATACCTTTGATGGTGCCACCTTCTTGTCCGCTAAGTACTTGACAAATTCTTCCAGTGACCCCTGTCCTTGCAATGAAGCACTTTCGATGTAATAGGCATGACCGGACTGAAGCTTCTTCTCGGCGAGGGCATTAGCTTGCCGCCCTTCTTGAAGGGCTTCTTTGCTCCTTACCTTTCTTAAAGGAGGCTTGTTGACCATCAACACATGATTATCCTTCTTGATGTCCACTTCCGCAACCTTGACTTTCGAAGAGCTCGGTGATCATGTCAGTGGAACCAATCTGATTATGAGTCACTACAAAACTTTTTGTAGCTGGGAGGGAGTGATTGCGGAACCTCATCAATCTTGAGATCCTCTGGAATCGTGCATTCCGGTTTCTCAAAAGCGTTGAAGTGTGGCGACATCTTTATGGCGTGCTCATCTTGGAACTCCTTCCTCCATCTTGCGATTAAAGAACTTCTCGGAGATCTCATATCTCTCGGAAGCGGGCTTGAGTCCGAAACATGGTTTTCGGCTCCTGAGAATCTCAAAGGGCCGGGATAGGTTTCAAAAGCGATTTTGAAGCTCGGTTCCATAGCAAACAACATGGTGCTCTTAATCAACCATAATCATCTTTCACGCGATAGACAACTTTCTCATCGGTAGCTTGCTGTGAGGGTCACCTAACGCCTACCAAGGACATAGTCCTTCGTCCCTTGAGACAGAATGATTCTTAGATTGCGGAACCAATTGGTGAAGTTAGACCCATTGTTTCTAAGCTTTTCCTTCTCAAAAAGCGTTGAAGTTGAAGTTGGACTTGGCCATGTGATCTCGATTTGCAAGTACAATTTTAGACTATGTTCATGATAAATAGTTCAACTTAATCAAATAACTAGATGAACTCCCACTAAATTCAACATCCTCAAGTTGTTTAGTGAACCGATCCAAATTCACCACACCTAATCCGATCATCACGAGAAGAGATGTGGTTTCAATGGTGGAAAACAAAGTGTCGATCATATCATTCATATGACTGCTTAACCTTTGGTTCTTGTGTTCGAGGCCATGTCAGACATACTAGGCTCGCAAGTTAAACCTGAAGTATTTCCGTGTAAACCGGTTGCACCCGTTGTATCTCGTCGCCGAGAGAGTCTATAGCACCCGATCCAGACGTGATGCTTGGAAGCACGAACTTTAACTATGCATACTTGGGGAGAATACATGTTTTATCTTGATCTTTAGTGAGGAATCATCTTATAATGCCACCGTCACATCTAAGCATAATAAGATACATAAAGGATAAACATCACATGCATATAACTTTATGTGACATGGTATAGCCAATCTTCAATGATCTCCAACTTGTGCGTTCTGGCATGATCTCCATCACTCCACCATGATTGCCTCCACCACGAATAGCAACTACAACTATTGCTAACTACTTAGCGATAAATTGAAACTATTACATGGCATATAAGAAGTTGACACACAGGTCATACACAATTATAAAGACAACCATATGGCTCCCGCGGTTGTGTACTCATCGACATGCAGTCATGAAACATTACAAAACATGATCATCGCCAATATACACATCACATCTTGGGCCATACCATATCACGGAAAACACTTCGTGCAAAAACAAGTTAGACGCCTCTACTTTGTTGTTGCATGTTTTACGTGGCTTATGGAGTAGATGCTAAGAACGTATTCTTATCTACGAAAGCCACAACGGTGATATTATGGTTGCCAAACTCCGGTGTTAATCCCATGACAACTATAGTGAGAAACGACATCCACCAATGTGTGGTACAAGCCACACGTCAAGTGTGGAGCGGTCCCGCGAATCGGCGTCGCTAGGTTGGCCTGGACAAAAACGCTTAATCTCACTATCCAACGTCATAAGAAGAACACAAACAAGAGCACGCAGCGAAAACATCATACGCCCGCGAACAACCATGTTGCTAGTTTTACCTTTCGTGAAACACATCATA